>BCIA01000003.1:5661597-5970797 GCA_001599815.1 Furcasterigmium furcatum
CGATTCTTAAACGTTGAGATTTTCGGCCATCTACAACGGCAGTATAAACATGTTATGGATGCAAGGAACGACAAGAGATGTTGGACCATGAGATGGAAAATAAAATGAGATGGGAAATGAGATGGAACAAAGTAACAAGGTGATCCACCGGTCAGCCCTGTCGTAGGGCCTGATTTTGCTATATCGAGTATCTCATATCCGTACCTACGTTAATATAGACCGTAGGGTGTGGGACAAACAGGTGACCGCTCACAGGGCTTGCACCCCGGTCCCTGGGTCAGCCTCTGCCTAACCATGAGGGGGCGCATCTGGAAACGGCTCGTCAGCCTCCGATGAGCCGTCTGACGCCCACCCCATCGTCCTGTCCCAAGCCCGCGATATCTCGTCAAAGTTATCCGCTCCAACTTCAGGGATGTCGACGTCTGGCCAAGGGCTGATGATCTTTGTGCGGAATGGCGCCGGGGGGCACGGGGTGTACCAGACCTCCAGCTGAGAGATCCAATCCTGCAACAAGAGCGCCTTTTTCCTTTCCGGCCATGAGCCTGGCGTAGGATGTATCTCCAGGTGCTCGAGAGTCGCGATGTCCCTCACGGCACCACTAGTGTTCCAGAAGAAGGCCTCCGAGTCCCTGGACTCGAGCGCCAGGTACTTGATGGGTGCATCCTTGGCACTCGACCAGATAGTAATGTCGAAGGCGGTCATGCAGACGGTATCGATGTCGTAGTTCACCATGGCGCGCGACGCCGATGATCCACTGCAGCCGCAACGAGCCTCCTGGGTATAATGGCCTCGGAGATGCGACCTCGATTCCGCGCAGGCCTGTAGAACGGCTGGTGGGCTTGATTGCGCATGGAGGTACTCGCATTTTCCCATAAGCACGTGCCGGGGCTCCATGCTCAGTTGCCAGATGCGTTGGCGCAGCTCGAGAGGCAGCTGGGAAAAAGGACCGAATGATGCCATTGAAATTGTCTGTCAACCTAGAGAGACCGAAGTGGCAGGAGACAAGAATAGATGCCTGGTTGAGTGGATATTCGGTAAGGTACATGGAATGTGATTGAAGCAAGGAGATACCCGTTGGCTAAAGGCGGGGCGTAGCTAACTCCTCGTGCCTTGTAGTTGGGTATAAAACTGGTGTTATTCTATAAAACTGGTTGTACCCACCGCGTCTTACTCGCGTCAATTGAGACGCGATTTCCCTCCGCCCCCTCTATTTTAAGGTGGCGCGCCTACCAAAATCTGGTGTGACCGGACCACCTAGGCGTCTTAAGTTAACTACGTAGGACAGCCCTAATTACACCACTACGATTTTTTGACGACCGATTTTCGAGATAGGTTAAATTAATGAGCCCCCTGCTCTTCGGGCTGCGTGTTGTTTTATCGCAGCTCGCGGCCGCCGCCACCTGCGCCGCCGGCGTACTACATCCACCCCCTCCACCCCAACCGTCACTATCTCGTCGCTGGCCCGCCAGTACGGCGTGAGCCGTACTGCGATTTAGAAGCACGTGAAGGGCCTCGACGAGGGTAACGAGTACGGTGCCCTAAGCCCTAGAGGTGATGGGCGCCCGCGGACCCTGACCGACGCCGAGGAATCTGCCGTCGTTAACTTCATCCTATGGATGGAACGCTGCGGGTGCCCGGCGCCGCCGGCGGCGATCGTGGCCGCCGCTAACGACCTACGTCGGTCACGTGTCCCACCTGCTACCGAGGTTAATAAGAACTGGCTGGCCAGATGGATGCGGGACTGCCCTGAACTATAGAAGGCAAAATCCATTAGACCTAGGGAGGTGACGCGAGCCAGCGTTGAGGCCGACCCTACCGTTATTATGGATTTCTTCGATCGATACGAAGCCATCGTCAAGGACCACGACATCCAGCCGTCAGCCACCTGGAACATGGACGAGGCTGGCTGCCGGATCGGCTGCCTGAACGGCCGTATCTAGGTTATCGTCACGAGGGTTGGTAGCCGTTAGAAGGCTGTATGTGGATGACTACCCCTGACCGAGATCCTGTATGCTGACAGTGATATATAGCCCGAGGTCGTTGACCCTGCTAACCGCGAGTCCTGTACCCTCGTGGGCTGCGGCAATGCAATAGGATCATCAACGCCAGCATATGTTATCTTTAAGACGGCGCCAGTGACGGCGTGGGACGATGTAAACTGTGACTAGGACATCAGGTTCACGTCGTCTCCTACCGGCTTCTTAAACGCCGCCATCATGATGGACTGGGTGAAGCAGTTCAACGCCGTGTCCTTCAGTAAGACCATGCCTTTCACTGCCACAGGCGTCACGCTGGAAGACTGGTTTGGCTGCGATCACCTGGGCCTCGTGGATGGTCGCGGGCCATCGAGGACACCCGAGGAGGCAGCCCTGCAGGGACTAAGGCTACGAGGGCAGCCCTCGACGCGTCGTATATACCGCATCCTACTGATGGATGGATTCGCCGGTCATGGCAGCCTCGAGCTCATGCAGTACTGTACAGGATAGCGACGTTGAAATACTTAGTGGCCTAGAGGACTGTATTATAGTTGCAGCGTAGCCAGTTTTAATTGACCTTGAAGTTGGTGTTGCGATTCTGGTGATGGATTTTTGGGGTGGCGTAAATGGGGGGGTGGTGTAAATGGGGGTGTTGGACGTTACCAGCGAGACGTCTGGCTGGTGGGCGATCTCATGACGAAGGATGACCTAGCTAAGGACAGTCTTCGCCTGAAATCGTCCGTCATGGACATACCTTCTGATGTCCGTGTTGAGGCCTTGCAGTTGTTCAGCAAGGTAAGTCTGCAAAGCCACATCAATGCTCCTGCTAACAACTCGGCGATTGTACTTGTAGGACCGCAAGCTGATCGGGTTCAACCTCGGCACTTCCGAGGCGGCCTCTCGAGGAAGGTCTCTCGAGAGGAAAAGGAGGATGTAGGTAGAGATCAGCAGGACGATCAGGCCAGGCCCTGGCTTGACCTGACGTGAACCGAGCTGTCGGGCGTTAGTCTGGGAGGAATCCAATAAATCAAGATAGCGCAATGAAATTCCACATGGCAGACACGAAGCCATCAACGTCGTTTAGACCCTTGGCACCGCCGGCTATTGGATGTAGCATGGTTTAACGCAAGGTAGGGCAGGAGACGATGCAGGGGTAAACCCGGCACATTGACCGGATCAGTGAGGGGCAACAGGGGAACTGCAGGAACCTCGTGGATGACATTTCCCAGTTTTTGCTTCGTCTCCCCGCGACAGAGAGCAGCGAGCGGCAGCAGTGATGGGTGGGAGAGCACCGGGAACAGATACAGGACTGAATAGAGAATATAAAAGCAAGTTGAACAGCGACCACGTGTGGCTCGGGCCTCTGGTTCAGGTTGCACTCGAGCCTCTCGATCACTGGAGGCGACCACCACCCCTGGCATATTCCCACTCGGCAAAGCTCATGATGACAGGGGCGGATGCGACGCTCCCGGTGCACGGAGATTACCATCACTCCCGTTTTGCTGCCTTGGTTCTCCTCTGGTTCCCTCCTTTCCATCCTGTCACGATACCTTCAACCGCGACCGACAGTTCACGACAAGTGACGGCCCGCGCAACCCACATTGCGGCGACTGGAGATCTTCTCAGCTCGACTCCGGTGGACGACGCGAACCCACCGAGACGCACCGACAACAGTCCAAGCCTTCGCCACGAGAGCTTTGACCCTCAACGCCGACTGAATCACCACCAAAGCACCGCAATGGCCTTGCGGCCGCGGTAGCTTCGCCGCGCTGAACAAGTCTCGACTGAATTGACGACCCGACTGGCCCGATGGACAAGAGAGAGGCCACGAGCATGGCGAGCACAGGGTCGGCGACATCGACGAGTCGCATGATCCCCGCGACCGCCGGCTCCGTGCCTCCGCGACCGAATCTCAACAGAAACAACCGGCGGTCGCTGTATCATCCACCCTCCGCCGCTGGGGGCAATGGCGTGCCGGAGGTGTACTGGTCCGAAGGCGGCACGCCTTCGCAGAACGACACATTCACATTTTATCGAGAGCCCACGCCTGAACCGGAGGAGAGGAGGGCAGAGAAGCGAGGAGCGGGCGTCGGGGTTCACCCGGACGATGACGGGGACCTCAGCGACTTCGAAGACCGACGGATATGCGGCATCAGACGAGTGGTGTTCTGGGGGCTCGTTGCTGTTGCCCTGATGATTATGATTGGAATCGCAGTCGGCGTCGGTGTTGGCGTTGGCCTCTCGACACCCTCGCCAGCCGCGGCTTCGGGGCAAGAAAGTGGAAGTCCCAGATCAGGAGACGGCAGTGGGACATCGACGGTGGATCAAGCCACAAGGTGAGTTGGCCGGCTCTGGATCGACTGGCAAGATATTAACCGCGTCCTTCGCAGCACACGCTCTCCTTCTCCAACAACCACGGGCTCGGACTTGGGGGATCTCTCCCAGCCATCGACAGCATCCGGCGCAACAAAAACGAGCGTCGATTCGGCATACCCTACGGAAACTAGCAGCGGCTCCCTTACGTGCCCGCACTCCAACTACACTCTTTACGCTGTGCCGGGTTCTCCGGTCCGTTTCCTCCGCCACTGCGACGTGGACATCACGAGCGACCACGCGACCGACATCCGGACGGTGCGCACCGAGAGCATGGCGGAATGCATGCGGAACTGTGCCGGTACCCACGGCTGCCAGGGTTGCGGATGGGGCCAGGTGCGAGGCGATACCGGGCCCGAATACTGGTGCTGGCTCAAGGGGGAGCTGGGGAGCGAGGTCAAGGATCTCAGGGGCTGGGAGTTCGCGGTCATGCAATAACTATTTTTTGTACTAGACGTTCTTTTGCTGCATTTTACTTGGGTCTGGACCGGATGGCACTCTGGCGAGCAAGCTTCATGTACATGACGATACCTATCTACTTTGTTAATCAGATGTTTCGATGGAAGTATGCGACGGCGGAAGATATCTGTGATAAGAAACCATCTCTGGAGAAGGTCAAGGTCGACTTCTCTACACTGGTCTTGGGAGGCTGGACAAAGTGCCTAATGATGAGACCTCGCAACCAGGCCGATCAACAAGGCCAGGGCATCTTCCATCCAGGAGTAATTCGTCAGGTCGGTGATGTCATAGACGTGTCGATGATGACGGATAGTTGACATGGAATGAGGACCAAAGGTAGAGTGACATGAGGGCTGCACACATGTCTGTCTTGACCTTGGTCATGGCTTTCCGACATCATACTTTCCATGCAACCACAACCCGTTCCAATGATTAATGACAACAGTTTGTGCAGGCAACTCCAGGAAAGTCTCTTGATTTGATTGTCGTCTGGGCCGTTGAGTCGGCAATGGAGTCCGGGGAGGCGTGAGGCCCATCGACCGCGACAGAACGAAACCGTGCCAGGTCGTCACCGAGGAGAAATGCGCTTGATGAACTTGATGTCCTGACTGGTTTCTGCAACAGACCTTTCGAGAAGCTGTGGATCTCTCACCGCTATCCCATACAAGTTCAAGGGCCTCCCGCATCGACATGTCCACTTGGGCGCGCGACTGGCCTGTGGACAAGATCCTTGGATATGTTGAGTTAGGCTCGTGTTATTGCAACAAAACTGTTGTATGATCAGCAATGGCGATGAAGCCTTCCAACATAGAAACGGATATTAGAACTTCCCACGTTATAAGCGCCTAGCCAGGACCTCCTATCGTGGTATCTGGCGCTTCACCTCAGGGTCGGAGCACGCCCCTGCCCTCTCCCCATCTTACTCCAGTCAGGGTATGGTTTCCAGCTTTGAGATTTCCCCGAGCTTTTTTCTTGGGACAACACATACACGCTTTGACCGGGCAAGTCGTCAGCGTGTGGTGATTCGAATGTATTCACCACGAAACGCCCCCGATAGCTGACTCGGATCAACCAAGGGCCACCTTGGTCGCAACACGCTGTGAATACCTGCCTGAACTTTCTCAAGCAGCCTTCGCAGTTCAGAATTCGCCATGCATACCTTGGGATCATCGAAACTCTTAGCTGTGATAGGCGCGAAAATTTGCCGTGGAAGAGAAATGCCGGACATGATGACAACGCTGTTCTGGTTCCATGCAGTGCAGGGAAACCCGCCCTCAACTCTCGGCCTGAAAGCTATGCTTCCCGATCGGAAGGGCACGGACTTGGCCGTAGCTGAGTCGGTAGCAAATAGAAGAGTTAATATATGCATGAACCCGCAGAGACGAGGTTGAGGGTGCTGAATTGGAAATTGGCAGTGAAACTTAAGAGCTCTTTCCTGCAAACCTAGGCTGACGGCGATGTTGCCACCAGATGGGGACCCTCGTGTTTCTCGGCCACTCTAAAGACTTCCCCAAAAGGGTATTTACCTCGTCGGAAAAAATCAGGAGAAAGGCCAGGAAGTGACTGACTGACTCGAACAGCAAGCAGAATCATGGGTGTGGTGGGCCATGTGAAGATAGATTGCGTCCGTTTGTTTCTGGTCCTGGAGTCTGGCCCTGGAGTCACAGGTGAATGAGAGCTGTTACCTTGGTTCTCATGTCTGCTGTCTGCTGCAGAGTTGTACATCCACGTACTCGGTCGTCTCGACAATTGGAGGCACCTGTGGCCCTGTGCTGCCTCGAAGCGGGGGAGAATGCCGCTGAGTATCACCTACATGCAGTCATGATCACAGGAACATCGAGTTTGAGCCTCCCACCCCTTCATCTAAGCAAGAGCGGCTGGCTCGGTCAGTGAGATGCTAGCCGGATCTTGATATGGTGAGACAGCACAGCCCCCCGGCACCATCCGAAGAAGGGAACACGCCAGGGCAAGGAGATGGCCTCCCGCAATTACCGGTGGCCAATCGCCAAGCGGCCCTGAACTAAAATGACCTCACATCTCTCAAGGGCACCCCTTTTTGGGCTCGCAGTCTGGGTTTCCGGAGGGTACGGTTAGATGCCAGTTGATGTTGCCCCTGAGATCGGATGCCACGGAATCACACCCTACTGATTTTCCTCAAATCAGTCGGCGCTCTCGAATATTCCCATGTCCAATTCTGAGGCGGATGGCGCTAGGCGCATCAGCCCTTGGGACGATGATCTTGGTTGCGATTGATTGAGCGAGCCGATCAACGTTCCATCGACCGACCGCGACCAAGGGCATCACGGCATCGCCAAGAGGTCTGGACTGAGGTGCGAAAAAGCGTCCGGACACTCACTTCTCGAATGCTTGTAAAATGGGGCTCCATGCTTGTTTTTTTTGCTTGTTTTTTTTGCTTGTTTCCTGTGAATCGGGGCCGATGTCCGCCGGGGGCTTCCAACAGCAAGCCTGCCCCTGTCCAGACCCCGGCCGAACTCCTTTCATCTCCTCGAGGTCGACGGGCGCGATCCCCAGCTGCCAACTGAACTCGCCGCCAATCGTGTGGCCTGGACCGCGAGCCAAGCTCCCCGTATCCCATCGACCTTACTTTGGATGAAACAAAAAAGTACAGGCATCCATCCTGGTGGGCTCCGATCTCCTCGGGCCTCCGCATTGTTCGGCCATTTGCACCCGAATGCAGCATCGTCACCCAGGGGGCGCTCGGCCCAGGAGCCTCGATTCTAGCGCCCAGGCGACTCCTCAAGAGGGCATAGGGACAATTTGCTCCATGCCGAACGAACTAGCCCGGAGAGTGCCGGCGTCAGAGGCCATATTGGGTTAGGCATTGGCCAGGCCCTGAGCGAGGCTCGCTCACGATGCCGCCTCCCTGGGCGAGAAATTGCCCTCTCGATAGCATTATGGGCTCACCTCGGGACAGGGGTTCGTGATGGTCGTACTTTGGTTAGGATACATAAAGCCAACGATCTGCCTGCTCTAGGAAACTTTCAGAAGATCATCATCAGCTCACTTCTTCCTCGCCCTCTATTCATTCCTTTTCGGATCATCCATCGCAGGTCGACGGCTTTCAACACTCGTTCAATCTCCTTACAGACAGATTTCTACTTCACGAATTCAAAATGAAGGTCGCTACTCTCCTCCTCGCCGCCATTGCCGGCGTTTCCGCCGTCACCACCACTCTTCCCAAGTCTGCCGGCAGCACCGCCGTGCCGACTGCTATCCCCGTCAAGGGCTCCTACGATGGCAAGATGAAGAAGTTCGACCGTAGCCGTATGTTCCTACTCGAACCCAACCCTGGGCCCATCAGATCACTGACAGATTAAAAGCCTCCACCTGCCAGGAACAGAAGGAGACCGGTGAGAAGGACGCTTCTTTCATCCTCGAGGATGGCGCTACTCTCTCCAACGTCATCATCGGCAAGACTTCCGGTGAGGGCGTCCACTGCAAGGGCAAGTGGTATGTATCACCTCAACCATATACCATTCACGCCCGGTACACATCGCTGACTCTCCGACTCCAGCACCCTGAACAACGTCTGGTGGGAGGACGTCTGCGAGGACGCCGCCACCTTCAAGCAGACCAGCGGAACCTCCACCGTCAACGGCGGCGGCGCCTTCAAGGCCTCGGACAAGGTCTTCCAGTTCAACGGCCGCGGCACCCTGAACATCAACAACTTCTACGCCAACACCTACGGCAAGCTCGTGCGCAACTGCGGCAACTGCAAGGGCAACGGCGGCCCCCGCAACATCAACATCAAGGGCGTCGTCGCCAAGAAGGGCGGCGAGCTCTGCGGCATCAACAGCAACTACGGCGACGTCTGCACCATCACCAACACGTGCCAGGACAGCAACAAGAGCTGCACCCGCTACGAGGGAAATGCCAACGGCAAGGAGCCCAAGAAGCTCGGCTCCGGCCACGACGGCAAGAACTGCAAGCTGTCCAACTTCACCAAGTGCTAGGCGCGCCGTGGCTCGCGGGGGGTCTCGCCTCGTGGCGGGAGTAATGTGGCTTCTCTTCTCTTCTTCGTGAAGTACATATCTTTTGAACCTACATTTTTGTACATAAAACGTATTGCTCTGGCTATGCCGGAGAATCAATTTCAGAGGCAATTGCTGATCACAACGGGACCCTCCTACATGGCATCCAGTGGCATCCAGTGTTGAGACTCCGCAAACAACTTTGCTGGCAGGGGCCGACTGATCTCTGGAGAGGAACAAAAGGCAGCCCAAGATTCTGGTAAACACTTCATTCACAATACATTAAAGGCTGATGATTAAGTACCGCTAAACACAATCCCAGCTATCCGCCGAGTCTGGATCCCCCGCTCCGCTGTACGTGTTGCGGGCGGGATACTTGCAATGCCTCCTCTGGAACCGGACCTCCTTCTTGGAATCATCGGCGAAGGCCGTTCCCAGGACATACTCCGGCGCCTCTCCCTTCTCGACCCACTGCACGATAGCCGCCAGCACGTTGCCCTCTGGCTCCTCCCCGGCCAGGTTGGCACCTCTGTTTCCAATGTTGAAGGCCCCGGTGCCCCTCGCGCAGTGCGCCATGCCGGAGATGCGGAAGTAGCGGTAGAACTCGTCCAGCTCCGTGGGCGGGAGGTCCATGGTCTGCGCGACCAGGTTGTAGTACCTGTCGGAGTTGTCGCTCGAGATGAGCTCGTCTTGCAGGCCGTGGTAGTGGAGGACCTTTACTCCGCTGTCCCTCACGCCCGAGAGGTCGCCGTCGTAAGCGTCGATGCCGTAGGTCTCCGCGGTCTGCGCCGGCTCGATTTCCTCGAGGCCAATAGAGCCGTTCCACGAGGGGTCCTTGTAGACGACGTAGCGCAGCCAGTCGAGGGTGTATGGGAACATCTCACCGCCCCAGAGCCTGAGGGACGAGTCTCCGCCGGGCTGGAAGCGTGGGTAGACCAGCTCGCCGCGCTTGTTGTAGAGCGGCGAGAAGACGCGTCGCACTGTCTCGGCTTGCTGGCCGGTCAGGCAGGACGACGAGTCCTGGCCGGATGCGCAGATCAGACGCTCGGGCTTGTACTGGCAGAGATCCGGGTCTTCGATGACGCCGTCAACATGGCCGTCTAGACCGTCGCACTGCTTCAGGAGATCCTTCAGGACGACGGCCCAGAGATCTGGCTTGATGAAAGTGGGAGACCCCGGGGCGCCGGTGATCGTGGTGAAGTAGCCCTCCCAGGTCATGAGGCCGCTCCAGGCAAAGGCCGGTGCGCCAGCCACGATACCGTCAAAGTCGTCGGGGAAGTTCTGGGCCTCCATGAATCCTTGACGGCCGCCGGTTGAGCATCCCAGGTAGTATGACTTGGAGTGGCTCTCCCCGTAGAACACCTCGACGGTCTTCTTTCCCAGCTCGGCACCCGTGTGGATGGCGCGGTACGCAAAGTCCTCCAAAACGCCCGGGTTGTTGAAGAAAGGCTCGCCATAGTTACCGGTATGGCCATTGTTGGTTCCGATGGTGGCAAAGCCTCTCTCGGCGCCGTAGTCCATGTCCGTGTACGCGAAGCAGCCGCCCAGGCCGCCGTTGCCAACGGTCAGGAAGCGGCCGGTCCAGTTGCGAGGTAGCCATGCCTCGAGCTCGACGGCGCTGGAGGGTCCCGTCTTGGACTCCATGCGGACGCGGCAGAAGCTGTAGGAGACCACGCCGCTGAAGGCGGCGCATGTTGAGTGCGTGGAGGGAATCGATAGATTCGTCCCCGCTGCGACGAACTCCGATGAGTGGATGGTTGTCGTGTTGGGGAGTTGAGAAGCCAGAAGCTCAGCTGAATCGGCGCATTGGTCCGAAAAGCAGCATATCACCGACTGGGCTGCGGCCAGAAGGGAGAGAATTGCGGCGTGCGAAGTTTTCATCTTGGGAGTCTGGCTGGATTTTTGAGACGAGCTGCAGGTCTGCGGCGAGAGGATCGCATGGTGCAAGTGGCAGATGAGCTTTGAACTTATATCTTCAGAAATCATTGTGCCTGGTGCCCCGCGGTTACACTCTTCCGCCAAACGAAAGTCCGTGAGATGACGTCTCCTCCGGCCGTTGAAGCCGAAGTCGCTGCCCCTGGCTCGTGATGCTATCCACTGACAAGGATCGATGCAGGTCACTCCACCGTCCCCACGGGGTATCTTGAGGGATTAGAGAGAATAAGTGTTAGCGCCCAGAGACGCCCGACCCCGCCCGAGGAATCTCCGCTTCAGCGTCCCTCTCGGCACTCTTTGTCGGGTAGCTAGAGGCTCACCAAAGACCTCCGAGTCAAGTAGAGCAAGGGATCGGCAATTGAGGCCGGAGTCAACCTCCTTGAGTGCAGTGATTGCTCATTCATTGCGGTCAACTTTTCCCCGTCAGCTTCAGCACGTGGCGATCGACTCGGATGTCCTAGGTTCAGCTCACATGTTATTCCCCCCGAAGGACAGCGTTATCTCCCCGAGACACTGCCAGCTCTCCCAAAGTTGTGTTTTCTAGCGGATCAGGGCCGAGACTCTTGGCCATCCAGACTGCTGTTAAGCTTCATTGATCGCCCGTTGCCATCGTGGCACGTTCTCCCTTTTCCAGTACTTCCCGGACGACGGATAAAAATCCGCCAAGACCCACGCCCCCTGACTCGAGAAGGCTCGAAATCATGTCCCCATCTCCGAAGCCCTTGAGCTTTTCAGAAAGGCCCGGTGCCTCCCTCTTCAATACCCGGTGGCCTTTCAGCATCAAGGTCTTGAGTACCGGGCCTCTCTTTCCAAGCAAGTCCTCCAGCACGGAGTCGTCCAGCCCATCGAGAATGCTGTCTTCTGAGTCACCGTCGTCGTCCTCAGTCCGATTTCCATCGAGACCGTCAAAAAGATCTTCCAGGATCTCGATAGGGTCTTCCAACACCGGTGAGTCTAGGAAGCCACTGAGGACGTCTCCCAGGGCCTGGATCAGGGGGACTCTCGTCTCAATCCTCGGCGCGAGGACCTTCTCGACGTAAGGGATCCGTGCACCGTCGACCAGGGTCTTGTTTCCGGTCGTGGCTAGCTCGAGCATGCCTTCGGCAAGGGCTGATGTCTGGCTCCTGAGGATGGTGCCGACGTTCTCGAGCATGGTCTGGATGTAAATCTCCCCGAAGAAGTCAACCGAGTTGTTGCCCGGAGCGACGTCGGTATTCCATGTCTCGACTCTGCCGATTACCAGATCGCCGGTGAGCACGTTGAACGTGATGTTTCCGAGCTGGAGACGGATGTCGGAGTGGTTGGGAAGGTTCAGCACCCCTCGAATGTTGGTCCCATCATCCTCAGGCGGGAGAAGCACGTTGAGCGTCTCGAAGCCAAAGCCCCTCAGCCGGTCGAGGCCATTCACAGTGATGTCCTTGGTCAAGTCGATATCGGCCTTGAGCGCGCCGAGACGTACCGTAGCGTCAGCTGTTCCGCTGATAACTGATGTAGGGTTGGCGAAAAGATCATCAAGGAAGCGGCCAAACTCTTCTTGGTCGGTGATGTCGGCCATGTATTTCTCGACAGTGATGTTGGATTCCCCGCGGACCTGCTGCTCGCCAACGGAGATGCCGGTCCAAGGGGAGTACTCGGGGGCATCTCTATTGTAGAAGAACAGGGTGATAGGATCGAGTTTCACCGTAAAGCCGCTTGGAACGGAGAGTCCAACCACGACGCTGAGCTCGACCGTGTCTTCGTCCACGGCGCGGATGGCGCCTTCGTGAATCGGCAAGTCCGAATCGTCGATCATGCGCTGGACTATGGCGGGGAAGATGACGAGGAAGCTATAAGCGGTTAGATGGAGGTCATCCTTCCACATGTCCCAGATGGTAGGATATCGCTAGCACGGCTTCACTCACAAGACCGGGAGCATTATAGCCAGGAAGGTGACAGTGCCAAGGAGATACCATTTCCAGCGCCGCCCACAGTGCCTTTGGAGCTTCTGTCGCCTGTTGAGCCTCTCTTCGGCTCGTTCGCGGTGTTCCACTTTCTCGAGATGCTCAATCGTCTTTTCGGCGTCAGGAGAGGCATGGCGGTTCTCTGCTCGCCCCTCCCTCAGCCCAGACTCCAGAGACTTTCCGGCGGCCTTGGTCGAGGTGCCATACTCTGGCCCTGCGATGATCTGATCGATTTCCTCCACGTTGCTGGAACGCTTCGTTGGCAAGTACGACTTCCAAGGCATGGCGGTTGGCTATCAGGTGTCTGATGGAAAGTGACGGAAGACATAGGCGAAATCTCCGTCGCGGGGCTTCGTCTAAGTGCCTGCCAATCCAGAACCGGCCGGCTGGTCAAGACTCAGGGATCTGGTACGCCCCATCCCTCTGCGTGTGCGTGTTATATTCAGGGCTGAGCCTCTGCCATTGCTCAACCCACATGCCAGACATCCACCGTCCACCCTCGGCAACATCCACACCATACGAATAACCTGCCATTAGTGCCAAGCGATCGACCTTCAAAGGCCGCACCCCCTGCGTCCTCGCGAGGCGGTTTCCGGTCTCGTGGCCTGGCTAAACATGAGGTGGTGTGCCACCGCTTGAGGGGGTAATTTGAGCATGAAACGCGGAGATATCTCGAAAGGGTAACTACCTCGCTCACTTAACCTCATTGTGCCTGATATGGCAATTCCAGTAGTAGTGGCGTTTTTGACTGGCGCTGAGGAGTAGATCTCTGATTTCGGGGCGGGGATCTTGGGGACGTTGACTTTGCGGGGTTTCCCCCCCCCCCCCCTCCGCGCGAATGGTGCTGGCTCTAGTGATTTTCAAGTCCTCTTTTGTGAGCTACATCACATTGAACTGCCAGGCCCGAGGTTTGGCCACAAACCAAGACATGTCCAGTATTCGAGGTTGTCGCGAGTTGGAGACTTTTATGGAAGCAGTCCCTCCAAAGGGTTGCCCTGTTGGCGTGAGAGAGGTATTTCGAGCATGGATAGGTCGTGGACTAAGATCTAAAATCAACTGCGCCTCCAGCTTTTACATGTGAAATGCTCAGTTACACGTATCTTAGTAACAATTTCGATAAGAGGATATAATCCAGGCACGCTATCAGAAAAGAATGCATGCGTATCACTGTCTCCGGAGCAGGAAGGTGAGGTTGGATGGAGTCACTGTCTATAGGCCTGGGGATGCTTTGAACGGTTTGAATGACAATGAGAATAATCTGATAACATTCGAATGAGGGTATATTACATACTGATGTAGTAATCGAATTCCACCTCCAAAACGAGTTTCTCCCTGATACTAGCACCATGGTCGAGGATCTGAGATCTCACTCCGCGAAAGTCTTGACGGGCTACTCCTCCAAATTCAGGTTCCAAGCCAGCCAACAACTTGCACAACGAAGCGGCGAGATTCCGACACTCCCAGTCCCCCGTTTCAAGCTTGAGAATTGCGACCTTCAAGCGACCAAGGGCCTCGGAAGTCTCGCTTGGTGGCGGTGGGGGTGTTAATGCCTGGCGCCTTTCTCGACGTTTCGCTCTGGCCTTCTTCGAGCGACCTCTCATGCCTAGCTTTCGGCGCATGCGATTGAGCTCGGCGCGTGACTTTCGCTTATTTTCGTGATTGATGCAGCTGAGAAGAGCAAGAATCTTGGCTGCTTGGGCCATTCCGTTTGCCTTTACAGACCATCGCGGGTGCTCTGAGACATTGCAGGTGAGCATCCAGAGTCGATCTGCAATTCCTTTAGCCTCCTCCTTGTCGTGACAGACATAGTGGGCGGCCATGGCGTATCTGCACAACATGTCGATGGTTGCGTTATCATGCTGGCCGTACCTTTCTCCACAATCCTGAAATGCTCTTTCGTAGGAGCGCAGAAATTCGAGCTTGTTGAATTCGCTGATGCCCGAACGTTTGTGATGTGTAGCCCAACTGTCCAACGTGGTCGGGTGGTCTGGCCCGAGCCTGCTCGAGAATGTCCGGGCAGAGCATATGGATGCCAATGGAATGACGGATCTGGGTGAAGGACCGGCGATGGAGAGGATGGCATCCAAGAGTATGCCAATTTGTTGCTGATCTTCTATGTTAGTGGCCGGCAGAGACTCTCGCAGAGCGCTTGAAAAGTCCACGCAAGCAGAAAAGCTCGAACACATCCAGAGGGTGGCCCAGAGATGTACCAGCATCTGACTGTTAAGGTCTGCCACCGCGTTCCGTAACTTGGGCAGAATCTTGGTGCTGAAAACGAAGCTGGCTATCTGTGCGATTCGCAACCTGTTTTGCTGCGATTGTTTTGGAATGAGCTGATGTGGCAAGAGCTTCGTCTCGTTTACCAAGGCTGTTGCTCCTTGGCAGATGCATCGGACCATGAACCACCCCCAGTTGATCCAGCCCGGTAGATTCCTGTCGAATGTTTGACTTCCCAGGGATTCGTTCAAGTAGTTGTCGATGGATAGAAGCAAAGAAATCTCATGGTCGTTGTTTCGCTGGCGGTGGTGAAAGGGGCCCAATTTTGGGCGGCTGAGGATATAATCAGGACATGGCGAGGATGGGGGCTTCGGCAACGGAGATCGTTGACGGGGCTGCCCACTCCCATTTTTCTTACAATCCGGCCAGCTTTTCTTCTTTTTTAGGAACTGGTCCTCCCTGGCAGAGCAAAGTCTATTAGATACCGGCAAGGCGAGGAAATCAAAGCAAGGACTTACGATGCTCGAAAACCATGCACTGCATCTAGTAACATGGCTGTTTGTGGTAGTGTCAAGCCGCGATCGATGAATAACGACTTGAAACGTGGTCGTATAGTGTCCCAAGGATTTTTGGGGGTCTTGTGCTTTCTGGCCGGGACAAACGCCTGGTGGGCTCCTCTCAAACCTTGGGGAGCGGCCACCCCCATTGAGGGCAAGCCATCTTGCAGGGGAATATTGGCCGAATATGCCGATGGCGCCAGTGAGATGTTTGGAGACAAGTTCAGAGCATCGGTTTCCATGTCCATTGGTGTTTCAGCCATATGATGAATTAGGTGGCCAGTCTCGCGGAACAGGTTCAATGGGATGCCCGGGGCTGACGCCAGCGAGGGGTTGAAGGTAGGCAGTTGATGAGATGAGAGTGGGTGCTCCGGCTGCATGGGTCTTCCAGCATGTTCGTTCCAGTGCAAAGCGAGGTCATCAGGACCTGTTCTCCCGTGGACTCCGAGCCCTGGATGAATGTACGACGGATGCTCCTCGAAGGGGCTTGACCATGGTTGAAACTCTGCTTGCCCAAACACTTGAAACCCCGGCCCATTGCTGCTGAGATGGTCGTCTGGGTCGGACATAGCGTGGTCTGGCGACTCGGCATGATTGTAGGAAGTGAAGTGGTGATCACAGGCTGTTCCTCTAGGTGTGAAGGTATAGTCGGAACGCGAAATCCATTCGGTACCTGCTTCGCCTACCCAGAGGGCATCAGAGTCTTGATATGGGTGCCCCGAGGATGTAACGGCGCCCTGTGACAAAGATGAACTGGAATCCATCTCGCAAGATGGAGTGCTGCTGTACTCGTGCGAAGTGGAGACAGCCGTTGATGTGACAAAAACCGACTGTAATACCCGCACGGGGAGCTGAGCCGACTTATGAATGAAGATACCCTTCCTGGATTGTACAAGCTTCCCGAAACGGATCCAACGCGCAATATGCAATTGACGGGGCATGGGGTTACACAACAGAGTCACGCAACACCCCGCCGCCTCATTTCCATGTTGGCTCTCATGTGAGCCATTCGTCGTCGTCATCACTCGATGCTGCATTCGCTTTCCCTATTTGCCAATTGCTAAACTGCCGGTGGGGCGATGAACTGTCTTGCATAATTAGCTTCATCCATGGTCTTGGATGGTCCACGACGTCAAACCACATCTTGTCCAGACCAGTCCACGCCAAAGCCATGCATGATTATCCAGCCTTCGCTCACCACGATTGGCGAGAACTCGCCTGTTCGTTGGTTTTTCGTCAAGCAAGGCTTGGATGGCAGAGGAGCCAGTTGGACACCCACACCGAATCCCGGTACGGCCCACGTCCACTCAGAGCTGTGCTTCTCACCGGAATACGGTTCGGGTAACAGCCAGAGCAAACCAGCACGAAGGCTGGGTTGGCAACAGAGAATTATTCAGGTCGGATGTGATTTTGACTGAAATTTGAGTATAAAAACCCTCATCACTTCCTTCCTGTTGATGGAGCCATCACCCTTCACCCAAGCCTTCCAGCATACTTCACTTTCCGGCCACGGATATCATCACATCCTTTGCACACTTCCCCACTTCTCAAGATGACTTCCAGTTCATCCTCTTCCACCAAGTCTTCTCTCTCAAGGGCTTCGTCCTCGAAGACTTCCACGAAGTCTTCCTCCTCGAAACCGTCTTCATCCAAGCCCAAGACAGACATCGCTCGTCTCAATGCTGATCCTCCTTCCACTTCCGCCCTAGACATCTCTGAGGAGATGGTGGGGTTAGATCAGCCGAATGATGGCGACGTTGAACCAGATGCGCGCCGAGAAGCCAAGGTCCTCTGGGAAAGTGTTTCTCGTAAGAGCGGCAATCAGAAGTCGGTCATCCTAGCAGTCGTCAAACACGAACAGAAAGGCCCTTTGGAAAAGCTCCAGCAGAAGTCAAGGGACAGAGGTAAACGTTTGGGTAAGTGTAATCTCTTACATCCATGGATGACCTTGAGATCCCATCCTCAAAGAGGGAGGCCCTTCCTTCCAATCCCCCAAACGCGAAACGGTACGGAATACAGACTGACGGTACAATTGCAGGATCAAGCTTCTTCGTCACTACTCCCACCGAGCTTCAACAAACACTTGACAAGAAGGTCAATAAGAGTAGCGGCTTCCACAGCTTGTACCTCCTCGTCAGCGCTACGGTTGAGTCAATTGCCTACAACATATCGAACAAGGTGCATGACGTTCAAGTCATCCCTTCTGGCCTTTTCAGGCCCAAGTGGAACAACCGCTTGGGTATTGTGGGCACTTCAACCTTTTGCGGATTGCCAGCCTGTGGCTGGGCTGTTGGGGCAGATGATTTTCCCTCCAACAAGAAGCTCACTCATGACGCTGGTTGTTATCTCGCCGCCCCCGACGACTTGCCAATGCACCTGGCCGAGACTTGGCTTAGTAAGAATGCACGGATCGTCTCGCAGATGACATCAAGCGACCTGGATTCACTGAAAAAGGAGGTGGAGGGCATGAATGACTCTCTTGACCGCGAGGGGCCTCTAGCTGATCCAGTAAGTAGCACAACAAACTGCGAGAAAGCTCCATCTGATGTGAAGGACAACTGGTTTGAGAGGTGGAAAGGTATCATCTCCATCGTCATGGGCGCTGTCGGAGGTGTCGCGGGTGCAGGGGTTGTTTTCACTTGTACCAGCGCCGGTGTCATCATCAAAGGGCCATTTGGCTTTGCACTGGCAGCTGGAGTCTTCAACATGACTGCGATCGGAGGAGTTTGCATGGCAGGAGCAGGGACAGCAGTGGTGTCTGCAGCAGTTTGTTACCTAGTCCCGTGGGGTAGGATCTTCCAGTTCTTGAGGAAAGTTCTGGCCGATATTTGGACGTTCATCTGGAGGACCCTTGAAAAGGTCTGGCAGAAGCTCCAGGAATTGGTTTCCAAGGCGGTTTCGACTGTGCGATCAATGGCGGAGAGAAGGCCTGCCAAGTGCTCGAGTTAACTCTCACACTTCGGGCTGTGAGTTGAATAGGGCTCGAGGGCTGGAGTTTGTCTTCTGTGCATCTCTTCTTGTCTCTTCTTTAGGCTCAATGACCTATGCCTTTATCTTCTATGTGGGTTAGCATCTAAAGTTGATCAATTGCTTCTGGACACCCCGCGACGCCCCGTGGATGGTTACGGTACAAGTTGAGACCATCGCGATTTGGCGCTTTGTTTATGCTCGCAACAATATCTTCCAGAACAGCGCAACCCCAAGGATGCCCTTCGGTACTGGTTAGGTATCTATATGGTTCTCTGAGGTACTATATCCCTGGCACGCGCAACATCATGCATGTGTTCAAGCACTTCACGGTAATAATGGCTTGTGCCGCCTCACTCTCAGGCGTCAACCTCCTCAAAATCCTGACTCGTCTACTCACGCGTGAGTTTGTGGATCAGATCAGCGGCCTTATTGCGGATGTCGCACCAGTAAGTCATGGCCCTTGGATTGAATATCAACTCAAGGTGATGTTATCACTTCCCCAGCTTATCTCGGCCGTTTCTCAATTCGTCACTGCTCTTATTGGCGGTGGTGGCGGTCGACAGGGTGACAGGGTGGGCAGGTCCAGCTAAACAACAACGGAGGAGGACGTGGATTCATCGGAAGGCTTGTTGATCTCGGCCATGATGATCTGCTGATGCCCGTTCAACCGTCATTACAACACCAATATTGGTCGAATGGCCAATTGTGTATTCGCACTCACTTGAACATCAGGCAGCAACTCAAGAGATCTCTTCTGCTGCGAATAGCTCATCGATGATCCGTGCCTTTCTGGTATTATATCCCCCTGCAAAAAGGCTGGTTCATGGGCTGGGATTTTGTGACGGTTCAGTCACTGGGATTGCTGAAAGGTCCATGGCCGATATTATGGGAATCTCATGGGAACCTAGGGATCCGAGACAGGTTTCATCAAGCCCAGATGATGCTGCGGCCAAGACTACAGCGAGGCAGAGCTCTCTTTTTGGATTCTGGACGTGGTCTTTGAGTGGAGATTGCGGGACCACGCCCTAAGGCGCAAGTCCCCCCATCCTACCGAGGGAGGGACCGTGTCCTGAGAGCAGCACTCACCTGCATGTTCAACGTTCCCGTATCTGACTTGGGTTGGGGGGCAGCTGATCATGAAGGCCGGAGTGGGGGTCACGCCCCAATTCCTGGCCGAACAAAGCCAGCTGGGTGGAGGTTTATTCAAGGTCGAGAGTCGAGCCAGCGCCCTAGACCGAGTCCACTCGCGCCCTGCGCGCCCTAGAGCTAGCGAGTCAGCTCGAAAAAGCCGGGCTGGGTTGACGTCCATGGTGTTGAATCGGAAGCTTGGGGGGGCGTTTGTACTAACCACCCCCATAAGTCAGTGATACTGAGGATGAACGTCCACGCACGCGACTGAGCCGAGGAAAGATATCGGCGGTATGCCGTGGCTATCTGCCCCAGGTTTTGATGGATAGATACGGAATGATATCCCGAGGACCCGTGACCCCCACGTAAGTACCCCGGAGTTTTTGCTCTGCATCAGGATGGGGTGTCGTGGACGAGATAAAAAATGGTTGTGAGTTCTGGATAAAAAGGCCATACATGAAGGGAGATAATAGGCTCTAGACAACTCATGCATTCTCTCCCTCAGCTCTTTCACGCATTGCAGCCCCGTTAAACCATCATGTCAAAGTCGGTCGACGGCGAGAAGGCCTTCCCCAATGACGCCGCCCAAGTCAAGAGCGAACAGAATGGCGAGAATTCGGCTCTTCAGGAGCGGGACGGGCACTCGTTGGACAAGCAGCTGCACTCTCGCCATGTCAGCATGATAGCAATCGGTGGCGCTCTGGGCACAGGGTTGCTTGTCGGGACGTAGGTTTCGAATCTCACACGCATAAATCTACGATTGGATGCTGACAGCACATTCAGAGGCTCCTCGCTCGTGAGAGCCGGGCCAGCATCTATCCTGATCGACTACAGCATTGTGGGCTTCATCGTCTACTTGGTTATGGGCGCCTTGGGCGAGGTCATCTCCTTCATGCCCCTCGCCATCGGCTATGGAGGATACGCAACTCGCCTGGTTGACCCGGCGCTTGGATTTGCTACCGGCTACGCCTACTTCTTCAACTTTGTTCTTGCCGTGCCGAACCAGATTGCGGCTTTCGCACTGATCATGAGATTCTGGGTTGGGGACACCGTCAGCCCGGCAGTGTTCATTACCATCGCCATCGTCGTCATCGTTCTCATCAACAGCGCCAACGTCAAATACTTTGGAGAGTTTGAGTTCTGGCTCTCCGGGCTCAAGGTCATAATTCTGGTGGGCGTCATCCTGTTGCTGCTGGTCCTAGCAGCGGGAGGCGGGCCGACGGGAGATCGTCCTGGCTTCCGCTACTGGAGCGACCCAGGCGCCTTCGCCGAGTACAGAGTCGAGGGCGCGAACGGTCGTCTGCTCGGTCTATGGACCGCCATGATTACGGCGGTCTATGCGTTTACCGGCACGGAACTTGTCGGCGTCACGGTGGGCGAGACACGAAATGCCAGGCTCGCCATGCCCAAGGCTATCCGCCTCACCTTCTTCCGTATCCTCTTCTTCTACGTCGCCTCAGTTTTCCTGCTCGGCTTAGTCGTCCCGTATAACAGCCCTGAGCTCGCATTTGCCGTGGGGGCAAAGACGAGCGCTTCTGCATCGCCCTTTGTGGTGGCCATTAAGTTGGCCAAGATCAAAGGTCTGGACCATGTCATCAACGGTTGTCTGGTCATTTTCGTTTTCTCAGCCGCAAATTCGGACCTCTACATCGCGGCGCGCACCCTGTACGGCATTTCAGTGGATGGAAAGGCACCCAAGATCTTCTCACGCACGGCGAAGAATGGTGTTCCACTGGTCGCGCTCGCTTTCTGCTCGCTTTTCTGCTGCCTCGCCTACATGACCCTGTCCACCGGCGCTCAGATGGCTTTCAGCTATCTCTCGAACGTTGTGTCTGTCTTTGGTAAGACATTCCACCCCTATCATTCTTGCCGGCGTCCTGCTAACCGTCTGTCAGCCCTTCTGGCATGGATCTCGATTCTGATTACTCACATCTTCTTCACCCGCGCCTTGAAGTCCCAGCGCATCGATGCCGCGTACATTCCCTACCGCGCCCCGCTGGGCGTTTTGGGGTCCTATTTCGCGGTGGCTTTCTTGATCCTCCTGACCCTGACACAGGGCGTCAACAACTTCGTCCTCGGATTTGACTACAAAGGCTTCATTGTGGCGTACATCGGAATACCGGTTTTCCTCGGCTGTTTTCTGGGTTATAAGTTTGTCCACAAAACCAAGCGTGTCCGCGCATGTGATGCGGATCTGGCCACTGGCGTACCGACAGAAACCGTGGCGGAAGAGAGAGCTCGTGTCAAGGCTGCCAGGAAGGAAGATGAAACGCCTACCAGCCGGCGTTGCCACAACTTCTACACCAAGGTGGTTTCTCTGCTCTTTTAATGAGGTCATCTGCGGCCCAGCCCATCGCCTAGTATGAAATGAATAAGGACGCTGGTTGGCGCCAAGGTTGGACGGTTCGCCTTCAGTCACTCGTGCTGATGGCAGGTTTCGGACGGTACTGTTATCAAGTCTAACCAGAAAAGTTTCAATGTTCGTCGGATATCTCGTGACTCTTGGAGTGAGCCCTTCAATGCGAAACACATGCCAACCTATGCAGTCGGAGCCTCCAGGGTGGAACACATACCTTTCATTCTCATTGTTCTTCACGAACTGGTTGGCGTCCGTCCAGTCTTCTACTCTACGCGCTTCCCCTGGTGGCCGCGGTCCGGTCACCTTATTTACAGTGCCTAGAAACAGGGTAAAGTTTTACCATCTTGGCACGTCCTCTGATCGGGTTAGCGACCCCCGAGTTACATAGACATGGGCAGGCCGATGCCCCCTGCGGTACTGCCGAAATCTATAAAACTTAGCCGTGGGGCATCATGTCTGTGGCTTTCCAGCTGGGGCGGGCGTCTAGGCTGCATTGCCGCCATGCATGACACCTCGTAAAACCTGCCAACACGATGTGGAGCCAGACAGTTATCATAGACGGCTCGGCCAGCAATGCCTGATATGAGGGCATCGTGGCCGCAAACACGGGCTTGGTGGTGACGGGCGACCCTCGAATAGCACGGAAGAACGACAAGGGCCGGGGCAGGACTCGGACGAGAGCATGATCTCGTATAGCAGCAGCCCTGCCAAGGCCACCACGATGGTGATGGAGACGGCATGGAACCTCGTCTTCGCCGTAGACCCCACTCTCGGCTCTCGGTGTTCGGTCATCAGTCACCTTTCTCAGGGGCATTCACAAGGTTGGGAACGTCAGGCTCGGGACTTAAACATGCTCGGGCCGTCACAGCAACAGGCGATTGCTCAGGGGTGCGAGGATTAACTTCTCGAGGACTAGGCGAGCTGTGTTCCTCAGGTTGGCGCCGACGGACCCAACTCCAACTCCTCTCAGTCTACGAGAGGAAACCAAATCCTCCTGGAGACTTCCCGATCTGGACATGCCCCATGGTCCGTGTGCCGGCTGCTTAGAGCCGCGGCTCATACCCTTGATGCGGCCTCCACCCAAGAACAAGAGCCAGGGGCTTGCTTGCTTGGGCTGGCAAAACACTCCCATCTTTGCTCTCCCGTTCGTATCACGAGGCCCGTGGCGTCTGGGGGACCTCGCTTGTCCTATTACTGTAAGAAGTGACCCACGGCCCCCCACACCTAATGGCAGTTCTCCCCTTTCTCCGTGATGCCGTTTCCGAGTTGATGAGCTGCGGGATCTCCTGAGTCTCCTCCTCGAGCATAAATTTCTTCCTCTCCCCCTCGATTTGCTCGATTGTCTCTCGCTGTCCTCTACTTGCTTGCTTGCTCATTAGATCTTTGTAATAATCTCCCGTCTCGGCCTCGTCTTTCATCCCAACTCGATTTCTGAACGTGTCCATCCATCCATCCGCAGGGCCTCAATCGAGTCGTCTCTGTCCATTGTGGGTTTTTCACCTTCGCCATTCCGGCCCCTGGCAGCCCTCAGCTCTGTCAGGCCCCCGGGGATGTGACCGGAAGAATTCTGTGCGGACAGCCGACTAACGGGGAAACGAAGTGAAGAGACCAAGAGAGACAGCATTCCACGGGGCACGATCCCGCCGCTCCCCGAACCGAGCCAGCCTCCGTCACTGTCAAGAGACACGTCGACACACGCTGCTACAATGCCTGCTGTCAAGACTACCTTCCTAGCCGTGGCAGCCACCATCGTGGCCACAGCCTCCGCCCAGAAGGACTACTATGTGGACCCGAACACCGTCCCCAAGGCCACCAGGGGTGAGCAGGAAGCCCTTGACTCTAGTAGAAAACAAAACCACTGATAATGGAGGACAGACCAATGGTGTGTGGAGCAGAGAGGGTCATGCCCGGCCATCTGTGCCTTCATTGATGACCGCCCCCCTCTGGTCAACACTTGCGATCCCGTGCGTATACTCCTCTGTCCGCATCTTCGGAACAATTTACTGATCTATCCCTTCCCAGGACACACTCAACTTCGGCTGCATATGTGGCAACAGCGAAAAGCCCAACGGGACCGAATACTCCCTCTCCCTGCCCTTCCAAATATGCCAGGAATGGGGCAACCAGTGTGTCCAGGCATGTGGTCTCGGTAACAACCAGTGCGCCTCCGATTGCCGAGAGGATAACCCCTGCGGCGCCCAGAACCCCGTGCGCGCCAGCTCCACCTCGAGCGCGGCCGCCAGCGCGACCGGCAGCGCGACGACCTCCGCCACCGACGGCATCTTCACCGGCATGAAGGGCTCTGAGGATGACTCAGGTGACAGCGACGAGTCCGGCGCGGTTGCCGTCAAGATGAGCCGGGGAATGGGCATGGCCGTCCTCGTCGGGAGTCTCGTTGGCGGCTTTGCTCTCCTGCAGTGAGCGCGATGGCTCGTTTTGCCTCTCGAAAGAATGCTCGTCTCTCGACCTCGGGGGGCGAGGCTGCTCTTGATATTTGCTGCTCTACATGTCCGGCGTTCGCAAAAGGCATTTCTTCGCATGGATTTTCAGGAAGAGTATATTTTCTGCATGGCCACGCAGTCATCAAAGGGGGTCGAGAGGTGCCTGACTCTACTTAATCATCGCCTGGGACCGACAACGAACCACGGCTAGCAAAACAGAAAACAAACATGGCATCAGAGGCACCCCCGTCCGCTAAGTTACCTGGCTTCGGACATATTTTCTCATGCCCAAAGATGCTGTGGTCTAAAGAGGTTGGCCGTGTACTGAGAGATAAGACTTGGGCTAGCAGGTCTGCTGCCTTGCAACATTCCATCCCTGTTTTCGTGCGCCGTAAGCACTATACATCTATTTTGGACCTGATAGTCGCAGAGGCCATCTGCTGCAAGTGAGTGTGGGCAGGATATCAGCCCTTCTTTACAGCTTCCTAATGGGGCGTCAGTCATCTGGACACGCGCATTTGGCCCCAGGTTGGAGTAATTGATGACAGGGAACTGTCAGACAGTGACATCATGCCCAGAGTCTGTGCCGCTGGAGCTTAGTGTACTGACAGCGTTTCCGGAGAGCCTCTGGCTTGGCTTTGTCCATTGGCCCGCTTCACTTGGAGTCCTTACCCCGGGTTGCGTGCTCTGCATCTTGGCTCGCCAATACACACGTAACCTCAGTCTGACAGGATGAATGACCTGCCAGTCTGAGAGGCCTGTGGGGTTGCATTCGGGCGGTACGGATGTGGCTCTTGCCCTTGGCTCCAAGGACATTATCGCGATCAGCAAGTGCGGGGATGCCATGAACTGCATGATTAACAGCTCTCCAGAGGTTTGAATGGTTGTTAGGAGTGGCTCTTTCATACTGACCTTCCTCTTCAAAATCTGGGCACTTGACAATACGGTCTGGGCGAGGGGCGATGCTGTGCCATGAGACGATGTGTCCGTGGGCTGTGGGGATACACGCAGAGATTGGATATAAAAACGACGTCTCCAGGCTCAAAACCATTGATGCTACATTGCCAGATCACAACCAAGAGACAACGCACCATCACCCGCCTAGCCGACCACTTGAACTCCTACCAAGTCATCATGAAGTTCTCCGCCATCGCTACCCTGGCTGTTGCTGCCGCCTCGGCATGGGCCAGCCCTGCTGGTTCCAGGGAGGTATGTCCATCGAGAATCATGTGGGTTTCTTCCCGAGCACGATCACTGACAACCTGGTGTAGGATTCTGTCAGCAGCATCGCCAACGCCCTGCGGGCCCGTTCGGAAGGGGCCGAATACTTCCACGTCGGCAACGACCACGTCATGCGCGCCATCTCGGCGGACTTCCAGGTCGTCGGCCGCCAGGCCCTGGAGGCAAGGCACGTCACGGAGTGGGGCGCGGGTATCGAGGAGGACATGGTGATGAAGCGCTCCGTCGTCGATGAGGCGGAGCTTATGCAGCACCTGGCCGCCGTGCGCCGCGGTATGGAAGCCACCGTTGGTCTCGAGGCCAGGCAGAACCCCGGCACGTGCCAGAACATCGGATGTTTCGGCGGGTGCGGCCCGTGCAGGTGTGACTTGGGTAACCTGAGCTCTCGGTGCCTTCGTTAAGTAGACGGAGGCATGTCGGTGACCTCGAGAGGGCACGTCGCTAGGCGCTGCTTCGAGATATCCCGCTGCCGACTGGTTCCAGCCACGCCAGTAGATAGTATCAATCGTGCGCAAACTCGGTATTTGTGTTTGTTCAGCATCCCTCGGGGTTTGAAACGGCTATGAGCTGCGCAGTGATGTCACCAAGACTACATGTAATGAAGATGGCCCCGGACTAGAAGACAACCAGCATCGCTAGCCGTCAGAGCGAGGGTGAAATTCCTCAGTAGGAAGGGCAAAGTCAGAGGATGTGTCATAGACAAAGGAGAGCGACTGACGTTGCAATGATCGTCTTGGCAACGCCACGGCCGTGGTGTTGAGTCTTGACATCGCGCCAAGATGCGATCCCAGCGTCGGGGTACAATTAGAGTGTCACAGACCATAGTGTTAGCGCTCTTTAATCGTCTAAACATTGCCATATTAAAGTACAGCTCATCATGTCTTGATCAATCTCAGTTACATCCGTTGATGGGCCCAGCTGTTCACAGCTCTTGATTGGCACATTTCCTCACGCAGTCAGGCATAGATGGTCTTACGCTGTCCACAACACCAATGCCTTCGTGCCGTATTCTCATCATCATCTGAACATCATGACTTCGTTATTCAACAACTATATACTCAGCATCACTAGCCCGCCTCCACTTAGTCCAGGATGGGAAGCTCGCCCTTGTCCTGGGCCTCCTTGACGGCAGCCTCATAGATGGCGACCTTCTCCTCGTAGATCCTCTCGAGCTCGGGGTCGACGAAAGCGCGGAGTCCGGGGGTGGCGTCGCCGCCGCCGAAGGCGCGGACGGCGGCGTAGTAGACGTCGGCGAGGGCCCTGCAGGGGGGCTTGAAGGAGACGCTGTCGCACTGGAAGTTCAGGCTAAACACGGGCGTTAGAGACGTTGCATCGCCGGGGCGCGCGCGCGGGACACTCACTCCTGGAGGAACTTCTGGTCGATCCTGAGCTTGTTGCTCTGGGTGAAGCGGGACTGGATGCGGAAGTTCTGGTAGCCGAAGTCGTGGCGGTGGCAGGCGGGCACGAAGGGGTAGCCGAAAGGGTTGTCAGGGGACGAGGTGCATCCGTCGGTGGTCCAGTCGAGGTGGCTGGGGTTGCCGCGGCGGGAGGTGAAGGCGGGGAGGGAGATGCTGAACATGAGCTCGTCGACGATCTGGACGTTGCTCTGGCGCTTGGAGACGCCGTCGGCGGGGAGGGCGAGGGCGCCCGCGGCGAAAGCGAGGACGGCAGCGAACTTCATGATGGCTGTGAAGGGGAGGGTGCGAGATGAGTTGTCGGTGGCCTGGCTCTCTTCTTCCTCGGATTTAACGTGAGGGCATCACGGCTATCTATACTCGCGAGCTCAACACCAGCACGTGGGCCTCGTGAGCTTTATCCTTCAGCTCCAGGGTTCAACGGTCCGCCAAGGGAGAGTCGTCGCAAGGGAGGGCCTGTCTAAGATCGGCGACCTCCCCGAACGGGCAATGATCATTCCTTCCGATGCAGGTGTTTCCCACGAGCGTTCTCGGCACTTCACGATTTGCCAGCGCCCGGTCTCAGAAGTGCCGGATGTTCTTCCACGTTTAGCCAGGGGAAGAGCTTCATTGGCGAATCCTCCTCGGACGTGCTAGGAGGCATTCGGCAGGTCGTCCAACGGCGCGCGGGGGAAGTGGATGCATGGACGGATAGGGAATCACGGGATCCGTGGCCACGGGGGGCCATTCGCTTGCCTTTGCGAAATGCAGAGCGATCGTCCGGGTAGATCCTCTCCTTAGGCCATCCTCCGGGCTCAACGGCGCGACTGGGCGCATCCCAAATCAGGTTCAGGGTCGCAGTCAGCGTCGCCGGCGTCTTGCCCCTCAAGCCCTCCTACCAAGTTGAGACGACGGGGTGTTTGGATGGTGTCGGGCTGTCGGCGATGTCCGCCCTGTCATTGATAGATGGCCAATCTGTACGCATTCCTCCGCGGTTGCCCCGTGCACGTGGTCGACGTTGGACGATTTCATGCCGCAATGGCCTCACGGGTTGCAGTCATTACCACCTGAGAAAATGTGACGAGCCTGAGGACTGAGTGCAGGCCGTAGGGAATGCATACCAGGTGGCCGAATCTGTGGTTGACCTGGCTCTGATCAAAGACTCCATCGTGGTGTCGAATTGAGCAAAAAGTCACTCCATTATTCCAACAACTGTCAACACTCTCGGCGACCGACGATCATGCACTTCTCAACGAAAATATCTGCTGGGGTCTTTCAGCTGAACGGGTTTTCTCATTTTCCGTGCCAACTATATTTGAGCTGGCGGGTTTTCTAGCCCAAAGTCTGAGCAATGTGAGGGTGCGTGTGCTGCCCACTCAGTCTCTGACCTCGATTCTGTGCTCCATGACAACAGATGCAACAATTATGCTAGCAAGCAGACAGCCACCCTCCTCCACTCCCTCCGATACACACCTATCATCAGCACTCTGGCTTGACAGTCCGATGATGGTCCCCAAGATCCCGCGCTGCCCACATCATTGCACACTCCAAAGGCCATTCCAAGACGTTGAGGCTGCTGTCTCACACCGAGACTGTCACGAGATTCGTGGCTGTCGGCCCCGACAAGGGGTATTGGCATGATCGCGGTGCTGCCGTCAGGCCAACGTGAGAAGTAGAGGCAAAAGAAAAAGGAAAAGGACCTGAAAAAATGAGGGCCATGTTCTTGGTAAATGGATGACTCATATGATTGCGATTCATAAAACATTGCAGAGGTCCTCTCACGTTGGTGACAGTGGAAATGGCTTACCTATCATCAAAATGGTCATCCATCACCTCCCTCTTTTCCTCCCGGTCTTTTGGGTGGGCGGCCGCGTTTCGCAGCGCACTTTGCCGACAGGTTGATGTGCTCCAGATGCTCCCGTTTGCCTGCGTGTTCGTGACCCTTGCGGCAGCGATACATGGCACCAGGGGCTGCAGATGGACGCGCGCAGGTATCCATATGTCGTTCGTGGTTGTACTTGATGTGATTTTCTGTACCGCAGGCGCATCGAAAAGTGGCCGACAAGACCGGCAGACTCCCTGGCGGACACTTGGACCGGTGCCGCTTGGAGTCACTGTGCTTCTTGAGATCTTTTTTGGACTCTGTCCAAATGTTGCAGATGCCGCAGTGATAGGCCTTCCGCTGGATGGGCGTCCTCCCTCGGAGCTGTTGAGAAGAACGGCTGCTGTTGGACGACGACCGGCTAGACTGTGGTGTGCCAAACCGGGTGTGGTGCCCGTCTTCGGTTGTTATGTCGGCACTGTTGGGAGTAACTGGCGGCAGAGGCGTTGGTAGGGAAGAGCAGAGTGACGAGGAGATGGAACCCACTTCAAGCGAAGCAGCTCTGGGGAGGTCCAATGAGGGGGGGAATTCTGATGACGATGGTGTTGATATAGGGATGGAGTGTAAAGGGCTTGCTTGACCCAGCAGGGCCAAATTCTCTGTGGAAGTCGAGTGTCCCTGCACCTGAAGCAGGCTGGGACAGATTATCTCCGGATCGACGCGTGAGCAGCTTGAATTCCACTGCCCCGTGTCGTTCCATATGGATTCATGCTCGTCTTGTCCACACTGGTGCCCATCGTTGCCCCAAGAGGGCGCACGACAATGACGGCATACGCGATACTCCCAAAGGGACCACCATGGACAGTTGTCGCCGTCTGTTACTTGATGATCATCGTGTCGACGCTGTATTGGGACCGCGAGGGCACTCTGACCCTCGCGTCCTGAGCCGTGGAACTGGGTGGACTACGGCCTATGCCGGGGGAGACGTGTTACGTGAAGCGCGCGTTTGGTACGGTGTTGCGAGTTGTGCGAGGCGAGGATGAAGAAGTAGAGTACGACGGGCGCACAAATCGTGGGGGACTTCGGTAAAATAGCCATTCCGCACATCTGGGGTGACAGCTGGTCTTGTCTGAAAAGTGCTGGCGCGCACCGCCACGCAGACGGCTTGTTCGTCGTACAGGGCTGGCTGGTGCCGCAATATCATTGGATCCCAGAGTGTTTCACCGCAGCCATCTATCCTGCGAGTGAGTCCATTATCATGGGAAGGCATGCAATTGGCCAGTGCCGGCCTCCAGGGCGGCCGGCACCTCTCTCAGCCCGTCGTCTCGGTTCGTTGGGAGATTGAGTCCAATTCAGATGTTGGCCGGGCCATGACAAATTTGTCCAAGCGCATCGAGTCCAATTTTACAATAGGCTAAGGCAGTCGAGCGGATAGGTTTCGGCCATGGGGTGAAGGCTATCCCCAACGACACGGGCGTCAGGACCTTGGCGATACATGTTGAGATCGAGCACCGCAGTCTCGGGCACCAAGAGATAGCTCCTTACTGATAGTGATGGCAGGAGGACCTAAGCACGGCGGTAAATCAAGAGGGGCCAAGTTTCTCGAGGGCTGGTCTCGTGGAAGAATCTTTGGACACTTGATAATGAACAACACGAGGAAGCGTTGGGACAGTGTGGTAGGAGTTGCTTCTGAAACAACCAAAGCTGAGAAGTGATTATCTGACAATAAATGTCTGGTTTTCCAGGCCCAATCCTTCAACAGGTTGAGCGCAGGTCATCTATCAGACCTCAAGATGATATGTTGCCACTTGAATGAGCCATATCCTCTCGACAAGGGCGTGAGTATCCCGCTTAAACACCGTCCGAACTGCGATTCTCCTCACAGGAATCCACCTAGGTTTGAGCCCAATCACTCTCTTCATTGGTGTCATGGCCCTTAACAGCCGGGTCCTAGATTCTATGGTGTAAGATAGTGTGGCGGAATAACCGATTAGCTTGAAGAAAATGTCCACTATCCTTTCACGGATATGCTCAAGAGAGACTGACGTTGTATACGCACTTCAGCCTAAAGTGCTCATCATCAACCACAGACCCAGGCCTGGTCAATTCCACGGGATGAAGCCCGGAGGTCGATCACTGATTGTCCATCACTTCAGCGAAACAAGAAGCGCATCTAATTCCGTGCTGAGGCTAGTTTGGGATTGATTCGTAAGTCATGACGCGACCACATCCCAATACTCAGACCCTTTGCCTCGAGTGTACATCAAGGGAGATAGTAGGTGTACCAAGTCGATCAACAGCATGGCTGGATGTAGATATCAGGCCTTCTTGACCATATTTCTATGATCGGAGGCGTCGAAGGCAAGAAAGTGGACCAAAATGGGAGATGCCGACTTGGTAGCCGAGGGACTCCAGAAATCGCGTTCCAGCGAACTTGATCTGCGGAGCGCGCCTGGCTTGGTGTTCCTGGTATCTGTCTCACCTTCATTCCTCACGACGGCTCGGCCCCCCTGATTTGATCAGTTTCTTACAGCACTGTCGATCTTCGGATCCTCATCGGGAAGAAAAGTGATAGGTTTGGTGGTAGGAATCCAGTTCCAAGGACTTGGTGAATGGAGCGGCGGGAGTGGCTTCCCGCGGAGGGTGCGAGATTACCGAACAGTTTGACGACGCCTCTTGATGGCCATAGTAATACCTTGGTCACGGCCCATAGATGGAATGGACGGTGCTTGGATGCCGTCATCTCGATATGTCGGTACAAGCTGGGGCAGTGATTGACCTTCAGGGGCATCGGAAGATCGGTCTTCCACCGCACAGCATCGCCAAGATAGAGGAGATAGGAGTTGTATAAGAAGGCAATCCTGTAATGGTCTCTGAGGGCTGATTTTGGAGCATCAAGCCATTCAACACCAAGTCTTCTCATCTACTGCCAGTCAGTCATTCTCGATCACCACAACAGACCTTCGCCTCAGTTTGAACACCCACCGCTACGATGATGAACTACCTCGTCCTCGCCCTCGCTGGCACCTCCACGGTTGCCGCGGCCCCCACCAACATGACCGAGCCGTATGCCATGAAGATGGGCGTCGTCCGCTCGAACATGCAGGAAACGAATGCGAATGCGACGAAGAGAGATCTTGGCAACATGGGTGCCATGAACATGAACATGACGAACATCGCCAGCCGCCAGTTGACCGGCCTCAACACGACCGGCATCGCCGATGATGCGACTGACACCCTCGGTATGTCTTGAAGTTGTATTGGGCAGGCCTGGCCCAGTCATGCAGAGTGCTTACACACAAGCAGGTGGAGCAGATGGCGGTCTCACCGACGATCTCACCGACACGGTGGGACTCGGAGGCGGTGCCACTGGCGACCTTGCCGATGCCGATGGTGGCCTGGGTGACATCGGTGGTGGAATTACCGGCGACCTCACCGGCGGTGGCTTGACTGGTTTGGGCGGCGCCACTGGTGGCGAGGGCCTCACCGGCGGCTTTCCCTGATTAGATCTCACAGAACGCTCTCGAGTCATGACCACCTTGAGTCTTGCTACGACATCCAATACATATCTACATCTAAAACAGCCACGAGATGAACCGGTGGTAGAACCTCGACCAACGCCTCGAATTAGCAGTACGTAGCTCATGCTCCGTCTCCTGTATGCTAGGAACTCATCCTCCTCGTGGTCGATAATATCCTTGCCCGTGAAGAAATCGGCCTCCTCCACTGTGACGCGCTTGCTATTCGTCACTAACATATGTCCGACCATCATCCTGAGAGAGATGGGGATAACGATATACCTGAAGACAAACGTCTTATACCTCCTTTTGCCGAAGGAGAGTTCTATCCCACAGGAAGCCTGTGATACCCCTTCACAACCTTTGAAAAGCTCCATACCTTGGTCTACGTATCTTCCAGTCATCCTTGATGTACGATAACCACGGGCGAGTGTGAAGATAGGACCCGGAGGCACCCGGGGAGCGGACCGGAACCGGATCCGATTCCAAATGGAGGCGGGCGGGGGTCGGAGACGGGTCGGGAGTGGGCCCACCAGCCGACGAGTTCCGTTGGTCATTAAAAATTTGGGATGGCGTGCTCTGACTGCCTCCGTGGATGGCGGGGGCCATGTCGGGGAACCAACCTGATTGTCTGGGTAATTATTCTTGACCTGCTTCCCGAAGCCATCCGCTGAGGCCCCAGCCCAACCAAGTCTTGAGCTTCTCCTGACCATGCTGACCTCCGAAAAGAGTCGGACACTCACCCTGCTGCTTGTCGCGGCTCAAATCCTAGCGCCCGTTGGGGCTCAGGTGGCAGCGTTGGGTGACCAGAAGCCGCTCCTCGAAGCGGCGGTGCAGGGCAGGAAGAATATCGTCGTGATTCTTTCCGACGACCAGGATGCCGCCATGGACAGCGTATCATACATGCCGCGGCTGAAAGAGCATATCATTGACCAGGGAGTCTCATTCGCGAACCATTTCACCACGACAGCCATCTGCTGTCCGTCGCGGGTGTCTCTCTGGACCGGCAGACAGCCTCACAACACCAACGTGACGGACGTCGACCCTCCCTACGGCGGGTTCCCCAAGTTCATCTCGCAAGGCCTCAACGATGCCTATCTGCCTGTGTGGCTCCAAGGCGCCGGCTACGCCACCTACTACACCGGGAAGATGTTCAACTCGCACACCATCCACAACTACGACTCCCCATTTCTGGCTGGTTGGACAGAAAACAACTTCCTCCTCGACCCTGGCACTTACTCCTACCTCAACCCGATCTTCCAGAAAGGCCGAGACAAGCCCATCCATCACAGGAACCGGCATACGTCGGAAATCATACAGGACCATGCAGCCCAGCTGCTGGACGACGCGATGGGTTCCGGCAAGCCCTTCTTCGTAGCCGTGGCCCCAATCGCTCCGCACTCCAACATCGACGCCAACGACGGCGGCCCGCCCATGATGACCGAGCCCGTGCCCCTGCCCCGGCACGCCCACCTCTTCCCGGACACGGCAGTCCCGCGCACGCCGAGCTTCAACCCCTCCCGCCCCAGCGGCGCGAGCTGGGTCGCCGGTCTCCCGCGCCTCAACGCCACGGCCGTCGAAGCCCTCGACGCGTTCTACCGCCAGCGCCTCCGCGCGCTGCAGGGCGTCGACGAGCTCGTGGACCAAGTCATCAGCCGTCTCGCTGCCGCCGGCCGCCTCGAAGACACCTATGTCGTCTTCACCTCGGACAACGGCTACCACCTCGGCCAGCACCGCCTGCCGCCGGGAAAGGAGTGCGGATACGACGAGGACATCCGCGTGCCGTTCTTCGTTCGCGGGCCGGGCGTCGCAAGGGGTGCCAGCGTCGACGCCGTCACGGCACACATCGACGTCGCGCCCACGCTGTTCCGCATGGCCGGCATCGAGCTGCGGGAGGATTTTGACGGCGCGCCCATGCCGATTCCGCGTGCCGACGACGGCCGGGGTGAGGACGATGGAGATGAGGACAAGGGCGGCGCGAGCCGTGAGCTCGTTGCCGTCGAGTACTGGGGCAAGGCCATCGCCGAGGGCCTGGTCGGCGGGTTCGGTCGGTTTACTCTCTCCCTGTCCCTGCCCGCAAAAGTACCTGATTCACTGACCGGTCCCCAGATGGCCACGGCCAGATCGTCATGACGAATAACACATACAAAGCCATACGCGTCAGGAGCGCAAGCCGTAACTTGTACTACGCCGTGTGGTGCAACAACGAGCACGAGCTATATGATCTCGAGGTGCGTAGTACGTCTTCTCCCCAGCGCGCAGCGCCCTGACACAATTTTCTGCGTAGACCGATCCGCATCAGATGGACAACCTCTACCCCTCCGGTGGGCCGGTCGCCGCCCAGCTGGACCGGTTGGTCGCGCGTCTCGACGGCCTCATGATGGTCATGAAGTCGTGCAAGGGTTCGACGTGCCGCCGCCCATGGGAGGTCCTCCATCCTCAGGGCGACGTGCGCACGCTCGACGAGGCTCTGGACGCGCGCTTTAACGCCTTCTACATGGCGCAGCCCCGGGTTTCCTTCTCCCAATGTGAGCCGGGATACATCCCCGCCTCAGAGGGGCCGCAAGTCGGATATCAGTACAAGGGTAGTCTGGGATGGTCACACTGGACGTGATCTGACCTAGCAAATCAGAAGATTCCAAAAGCCGACTTCATCAAGTGATAGAGCGGAAAAGGTACCTCCGCAAAAGCAATGATAGTAGGGCGACGCTCAGATGTCAAGTGCACAAAGAAACAGGTAGTAGACCGTACGAGACTGAGAAAGTCTTGAGTGCGGAGAAACCGAGATCATGGAGATCGAGCGGACTTTGACTGTCCTCCGTGACGAGCTCTGGCCTTGGGCATGTGAAGATTGGGGGCGGACGGCTGCACTTATGTACAAGGCCGTCGGCACTCGTCGTATAGCGGACCAATAACCGCTTCTCTTCTCCTTCGTCTGGCCAGGGTCCTCCTGACAAATGCAGGGACTTGCCGTTGAATAACACGGAGTTTTATCATCTGCCGGTTGCTGATGCCTACCACCTTGCCACCCTCGATGTTCACTTGTTCAGTTCCCGGACCGTGACCCGAGGCCTCGTTCACAGAGGGCCTTAGTAAGTCGTGGTGTTTTGACACTGTACTGCGCTGGCAATGAGCCGAGCAAGCGCCCCGATCTCCAATCAGGCGCAGCCATAGCCGAGCTTGCGGCCGGGTGGCAGTGCTCCTTCGACACCCGACTCTGGAGCCTCATTGGACGAGAGTCGGCGATCCTGAGGCAGTGGATAGGCCTTAAACGAGCCGGCCACTGGGGATTCGCGGCCTGGGCAGCTTAACTGAATCCGACGTGCGCTAGGGCCTCGCTATCCTCCCGAAGACTCCGCCGTCTCGGGCGCCAGTTGGAGGCGAACAGGGGGCAGAGTTGCGGAGCAGGGCCCATATCCAAGCCTTCGACGGCTTCTAGCTGCCCACCCCCCCAGCCCTATCGCCGCGCTAAAGTGTCCCGACAGGTGATGATGAATGCCCCTGGCCAAAGCTTCCAGGTTGTTCTGAGGTGGCTCTGCCTCCAGATGACGTCTCCAGTCTGCCGTCTCCTTCGATGCACTACCACCACCTAGGCTCCAATATGTACCTCCTTTACTCAGCGCTGGGGGCCGGTTCCTCGCACCGGGCTCGGAGAATCTTATTAGGAAGCGGATACTTTTATCTTCCCGGCCTCTCGATCTGAACCGGGGCCCCTCCAGCCAGACCCAGAGCATATCCAGATCCAGAAACAGCTCACGGAGCAGACCAGAGCAGACACCATCCCCATCGTGAGCTGACACTCACCTCATACCGCAAGCAGCCCCGAATCAATGCAGCAGAGGAAGTCGCATACCAAGTCGCGCCAGGGCTGCCAGGCCTGCAAGGCGAGGCACATCAAGGTGAGAGAATCCGCGCGTCCGCGCTCGTCTGGCCGAATGAAGATCGCGCCCCAATCCGTACCTCGGTCGGTGCCCAGCACAGACAGACGGACAGACAGACCCGAGGAGACGGTGCGATCGCTGCACGCCAACCCATCCCTACATACCTCTATCCTCCTCGTCCTCACCACGTCCCGCGGTTCTAATCAGTGCATATCAAATAGTGCGACGAGCAAGGCCCTCCGTGTGCCAACTGCTTGGCTCGCGACACGCCCTGCATCTACCCGCCAAAGCCCAAGACCGCGGGGAAGAAGAAGTCTCCCGGGTCGACAGCGCCCAAGTCAAAACCCGCGCAGAGGGCGTACGGCGAGATCGTGTGGGCTCTCAACCCGCCCGCGAAGTCATCACCAGCTCCCGAGAAGTCACCATCCCCTGAGGCGACACACTCTGCTCAGACACGGAGTAATACTCCTTTCCATACACCGAGCAATGCCTTGACACACCTCACCTTATCGCCCCTCGCCTTCTCCAGCACGCCATGCCGGAACAAGGCGCTGGAGCTGGAGCTGATGCATCGCTGGAGTACGCGATCATGGAAGATGCTCTACGCCATACCGGAATGCGTGCTGAACATCCAGACTCACCTCACCCGCGCCTCGCTGAAATACCCCTTCATGACGAAAGCAATCCTCGCCGCCGCGGCCCTGGAGACGTACATGTACGGCGGCGGCGCGGACCATAACCCGCAAGCTTACCTCCATGCCTCGCTGCAGTACATGACCGAGGCCAGCGCGGACCACCGCAAGCAGCTCACGAACATCACAAAAGACAACCTCTGGCTGCTCTCCGACTTCAGCGGCATGCTGGGCATGTTCCACTTCGCGCTCCCGTCGTCCTACGGCGGCAAGCCCGACGAGGCCCAGACCGCGCTCGGCCGCACGACGACCTTCTTCGAGCTCATCATCGCCGCCTTCAAGCTCAATGCCATCAACTGGACCTGGTCGCTCGAGGCCCCGACGTCGGCCCCCGCCATCCTCACCCACTATCCGACCGACTTCACTCTCATGGACGCCATTCCGGCCGAGGTCAACGCCGCCACAAAGCACATGTCGCACCTCTCGCGCCTCGTGCGCCTGCCCCCGACGGGTAACCCCGAGTTCGACGAGGGCGGCCTGGGCCCCTACGCCGCGGCCATGTTCTCCTACCGCACGGCCATCGGGCAGACGCGGTACTCCTTCGCCGAGCACCGCATCAGGGGGTACTGCGTGTCCGTTGCCTCGGCGGCGCACGCCGCCGGCCCCGAGTTCTTCCAGGGCCTGCAGCAGCGCGAGCCCGTCGCGCTCTTTGTCGTCATGTACTGGGGCGTGCTGATGCACGCACAGGCGTACGACGACACCATCTGGTGGATCGCAGGCTCCGGGAAGGAGCTGGTCAAGGAGGTGTCCGAGATGCTCGCCGCTTCGCCGCTGATGGAGTTCCAGGACGCAAGGGACGGCATCGCGTGGACGCGGGCCCAGGTCGGCCTTGAGCCGCTCCCGATGGGGAGTCCGCCGGGGTTTATTGGCTCCGGGGTGGTGGGCGTGGACGACGCGCTGTTGGGCACGCCGGGGAGCCAGATGGTGACGGAGAAGTCGCTGCTCGATCAATGGGACATGGCTATAGACGGGGCGGGTGGTGAATGACATACATGTAGACGGGCTTGGGTAGATAGATTTTTCCTGCGGAGCAATGCCACGACCTGATGAGAATATGCCAAGTGCGTCCGGCGCCCAATACGAGATTCTCAGGGCGAAGAAATGTTTTCAGTTCCTTGTTTTGCCTGTTTCAGTGGTGGCGGTGAGCTGTCCTAGGTGCCAAGCATCACAGCCTCGAGCGGGCGCCTTGGTGGTGAAGACACAGCCACCACCCCCTCATGACATCAATGTGACTGGCTGGAAATGGCTCTAGGAGCTCGCATCTTCGAAAAATGTCGTCTGGTTCTGGAATGTAAATGACCTTTCGTGTTGAGGAGGCTGGTAGATAGATATGCGTTGTCCTGCCGCCTGCCATCGCCGTTGAAGTCGAAGGAGTGACCATCGCCATATCGACACACATGAGTACTTCAAGAAGGCCATAGAAGAGGGATTGACGTATTGGAAGACTTTAACAATGTTGACCTGTTATAGCTGAGTGATTTATGATCGCTGGACCCTCGCGTGCTCACCTGCTGGAAGGGTGGCTTCATCGCGCATGCATCCCATGATCTCGGCTCGCCTGGGAGCGGGCGATGAGCTTGGCAAGGGCTTAGTTCCTGTGGCCCTTTAAGCTTAATGTTTATTGTTTCTATTCATAGACGTGCAGCGTGACGGCTGTCTTGTTCCAGGGGCAACATATCAGACTCGAATATTTGCCCACGTGGGAGTATCTCAGCACCTCGGCTTCATCAGATGACGGCTTCATAGCCACAAAAGCGTCTCCAGAACCGGCATGGTGTCTTGCGGCCGGTGGACTACCAGCCGTGACCTATTGCCTGATCTAGACCCGGGGCATTGCTTTTTTGTGGTGATCACGGCCCGCGGTTGCTCGATGCGGTGGCTCGAGATGAGCCCGCACCCAACCAGCAGGTCTCGTCACACGTAGATGGCTTCATCAAGAGTCGCCTCTAGTGGTTCCTGGGCACACCAGGGGAGGGCTTGCAGATTCTGAAACCGGTCTCCTGGTGGCTCAGCCCGGCTCCAAGGCGAGAACAAACCGTGACCACCAGCAGAGCCTTTGTGGCTCCTCCCCCTGCCGCCGGATGTAGGACTTCGCTGTAGTTCCTCCGGGGTCCGGAGATCCAATGAGCTGCCGAGGCGGCCTAGACATGTAGGTCTTGTCATGACGCCGGTGGAGTGACGATGCGTTTTCTCCCGCAAGCAAAAAGCCAGCGGCCGTAGCCAAGATCCATGAGTTGGCACTGCTGGAGGTGCTCTCCCCCGCCACATCCCATATCTCCTGACGTTGAATGTTCTGGCACACAAAGCCAGAGGCTGGACATATCTCGTATTCAAGAAGTGTTCTCTTGGCCACAGCCCAACTCAAGGGCGCTTGTCACATTGGGATATTTGTGATGAGAGTCCGTGGAGTTCTGCCACCGAGGGACATCTGGTGATGCTGGGAGGCGGGAAACACTGCCGCCAATGTCTGTATCTTTCCGTGTTAAAGATTTTCTATAAAGACCCGTGGAGTTTCTCGCCTCTTCGAATTGGAAAGTATGAGTCTCCATCTCATTCTATCAACGCACTCTTGAACTGTCTATTCTCTTACACCTCCTACACTCGCTTCTCCCTCTCCATCACAAGCTTCAACCTCCACCATGAAGGCCTCACCCGTTCTCCTCCTGTCCTTGGGCATGCTGGCTTCAGCTGCTCCGTCCCCCTCCAAGCAACCCGACACCAGGGATGTGTCCTCAAGCCACCATGGGCTGGCATCCAGGGCCACCAAGGCCGGTCCTCTTTCGGCTCGGGACGCAAAGGCACTCAGCTTTCGCCGCCACAAGCAAGCCATGAAGCGGCTTCAGCGACGCCGTGCTTCTCCCGATGATGACACGACTGATGACGATGACCACACCGACACTGACAATGACGGCATCGACACCGACAATGATGATCACACCGACACTGACAATGATGGCATCGACACCACCGACGACGAACTGGCTCCTCCCCCTCCTCCTCCCCCTCCTCCTCCCCCAGCACCAGTCCAGCCTTCCGATGTGGCTCCAACCCACACTCATACACCCAAGCCCACGGTGTGGGACAATGACTGCGATACAACCGACACCGAGTGGGAAGGGGAACGCCAGGTCAACTGCCCTCCTCGACAGTCTGGCAGCCCCAAGCCCACCACCAAGGTCTGGGACAACGACTGTGACACCACCGATTCCGAGTGGGAGGAACAGCGTCGCGTCAACTGCCAGCCTCAGACACCGGTGACTCTGGCTCCCACCGAAACCCCCAAGCCCTCGCCGAAGCCCTGGGACAACGACTGCGATACGACCGACGATGAGTGGAACGAAGAGCGCCGTCTGCACTGCACGAAGACGACGACGACGACCACCACCACCACCACACCTGCTCCGGTCCCGCCGCCTCCCGCCCTGACCCCGTCCTCGGAGCGCCCTGAAGGTCATCACACGGACACGACCGATGACGACTCGAACGCCAAAAACACCGCGGTCCAGTGCCCGGTCAGGTGCAGGAGAAGGAACGCTCGAGGCCTCTCCAAGTCCAGGAAGATGAAGCGCGGGACCAGGAAGGCCCGCGTGGCCCGCGATGACGGACATGTGACGACTGATACCGAGAACGACCACATCACGGACGACCATCTCACGGATGATCATCTCACGGACTGCAACACCTCCGACGAGGAGTTCATCCGCAACTGCGAGACCGCCGCCCGCACGACGACGACCCTTGCCAGCCCCACGCAGCGCCCGAGCCCGTCCGTCACGGTCTCTCCCAGCGGCGACGACAACCTGCCCGAGTTCGCGGAGTCGGGCGCCACCAGACACCATGCCGTCGGCGGGGCTTTTGCCTTTGCGGGCTTGGTTGCGGCGGTGATGGCATTCTAAGGGGCTGATGCAGAGGACATTTCTTTTGTAATGTGGTTTCGATATCTCAGATTGATACCGTTTGTTTCCTTCTACCGACGCTCCCTGGTGCGGCTCGATTTCCTTGACTTTCGGATGATTCTTCAGACACGCTCCTTGGGGCAATAACCGGTTGTTGCTCCTTGTTATAAAAAAAGCCAAAATACAAGACTGTCATTACCGTAAGTTGGCGCAGATGAATGGGAGTTGTGCAGTCCAGGTACCTAATCGAGTGCTTGCAAGACATTCCTCGCGAGTCACGACGACTTAATAACTCGGGGTTAATTTCTCGGGGTTAAATCTCTGTATGTCCGATTTCTGTGATAGGGGCTTTGCTTTGGACTGGAGGGAGATGTTTTTTGCGGCGCTATTGTGCACCGCATCCCCGCCGCGAATGGCGTGATCGGATTCGTAGTAATCGTTGGAGGGATGGCCTCGATGACGTTTGATTTCAGGGGTCAGGGGGTGCGGGGTTGGAGCTCTGGAATATTTATTGAGTGTCAACAGAACTCACCCCAACTGAAGTCTGTGAGATACATATCTTTCTATTACTTCCAGACAAGCTGTTTGACCCGTTGACTCAACTCTCACCATGGCTACGCAGGATCTTTCCCCAGGGCTCAAGAAGTCCGTGGAAAACTCCAAGGTCGAGTACCGCCGCCTGGGCAACTCGGGCCTCAAGGTGTCTGTTCCCATCTTTGGATGCATGAGCTTCGGCGACAAGAGAACTCTGCCATGGGTCATCGAGGAAGATGAGGCGTGTAGCTCCCCATAGCCCGTCCCAATTCGTGTGCTGATCCGTTAAGCAGGCACTTCCCCTTCTCAAAGCGGCCTATGATCGCGGTCTCAACACCTGGGACACGGCCAACACCTACAGCAACGGCGAATCGGAGATCATCATCGGCAAGGCCCTGAAGAAGTACAACATTCCGCGCCACAAGGTCGTCATCCTGAGCAAGTGTCGCTGGGCAGTCGGCGAGGATATAGGTAAAGGCGATCCCTGTCCCCTGCGACTTGACCGAATTCAGTGTCGATTAATACCTTCATTAGAGACCCGCCATTTGTCGCGCAGAGAAGCCTTCGAAGTATCCAAGGACTACGTCAACCAATACGGCCTGTCAAGGGCCGCCATCTTCAACCAGGTGGAAGCCTCCCTGAAGCGCCTCGACACGCCGTACCTGGACCTCCTCCAGATCCACCGCTTCGACCCCGAGACGCCACTCGAGGAGACGATGAAGGCCCTCCATGACCTGGTGCAGTCCGGCAAGGTCCGCTACATCGGCGCCAGCAGCATGTGGGCGACGCAGTTCGCCCGCCTGCAGTTCGTCGCCGAGAAGAACGGCTGGACCAAGTTCATCAGCATGCAGAACCAATACAACCTGCTCTACCGCGAGGAGGAACGCGAGATGAACCGTTTCTGCAACGACACGGGCGTCGGCATCATCCCCTGGGCGCCGCTCTCCCGCGGTCACCTGGCCCGCCGGCCCGTGGAATACGGCAGCACCCAGCGCAGCAAGGGCGAGAAGGAGTCGCAGCCCGGAGACGGGATCTCGGAGCTGGACCAGAAGATCATCGGGAGGGTGGTCGAGCTGGCCGAGAAGCACGACTGGCCCATCGCCCATGTTTCGCTGGCCTGGATCAACAAGCGCGTCACGAGTCCGATTATCGGCTTCAGCAGCGTCGAGAGGATCGACCAAGCGGTCACTGCGAGGGGTAAGGTGCTCACGGATGCAGAGGACGCATACCTTGAAGAGCTGTACGAGCCCAAGAAGATCAATGGGCATGCCTGATCAGAAGTGCCAGCGGTGTTTCCCGAGTGGCTTCCCATAAACAGACGTGGCATTAGTTACATTAGACAAGGCGACAAGGCCTGGGCCTTTTGCTACTATACAAGCCATCTACTAGTGCAAAAAGCATAATATGTCGCCGTAAGAATTGATGCAGTCTGATCTCTATCGCCCGGAGTTTATCATACATATCAAGAGAGAGATGGTGCACATACTATGGCAGATATGTGTGGCACCAGCCCATGCTTGTGCAAGACTTCAAACAAGGAAGGCAGGGAATGCAGTAGTGAAACCACCGGGGAAGATTTCATTCCTCGCCCTATCTTCGAGACTGATATGATAGAAAGGCCGATCTATCTCATGCATGGGCGGTGCTTATTAGGCGTGGCCCTCCTTGCACCCCTCGCAGCACAAGTCTCATGATATGATACTACCTTCACGACTTAGACAGAGCCGGCAGCCTCATCAATCATAGTCCTCCACTCAGACCACATTGTCTTTGCATAAGTCTCGTTCCTCAGGATCTCCAGGCCGGTCAGCGCCAGGATCTTGGCAGTTTGGACGGCCTGCCGATGGGCAAAGTCCTGTTTGTGTTATTAGCAATGACCATAAACTGCGGATCAAGTCAGGCTTACCGTGCCGGCAAGCTCGCGGAAGCCTGCGTTGTGGACTGGAGCGGTTCCGCCGACAGGAAAGCCAACCTGGAGGGCCGGAACGAACCAAGAAACGTTGCCCTTGACGCGTATTAGTACCATCCTGGCTCAAAGTTATGTCAGTCAAGTGCACGCACCTGATCAGAGGAAGCAGCAGCTCCTCCAACCCGCCGGGACTCCTCGGGTGTGGAGATGGTGAAATCGGCGGTATCCGGGTCCTCGGAAGGATCAAAGTGCTCCATCTGGTGGTCATAGAAGCTCTGTGCGAGCTGGAAGCTGGGGTGCTGGTCCCAGTAATCTTGGAACTGAACAATCTCGACACTCGTGTTCGTAGCGCTAGCGGACGCCTCGATAATCGAGACGACCTGGTTAAGAACGGCGTCACGTCGGGGCCTGCTTGGGACGTTAGTTTTTCAAGTCGAGTAGGCCTCCAATCAAGAATCAGTACGTGCCTCAGATCCCCACGAACACCCCAGACGCTCTCAACAAAATCAGGGATGATGTTGGCCACGGCTGCTCCGCGCGTGACGACGTGGTGGATTCTGTCGGATGGCTGGAGCTGCTGGCGGTACAAGCCAGCCATTGTGTAGGCAGAGACGAATCCGTCAAGTGCATTTCTGCCGGCCCAGGGAGCTGCAGCAGCATGAGCAGCGACTGTTCACGGAGTCAACGGAAGCACTTGTAGGCAGATGGACAGCATGTAAGAGGACTTACCTCCAGTCCATGTGACATTTCCGCGCCACGAAGCCAGAGTCCTGCCCCAAGCGGCGTACCCGGAGTTACCCGGATGCGCCATCAAGCTGCAGTCGAGGCCGTCGTAGGCACCGGCATCGATCAGCTTGACCTTACCACCACCGCCCTCCTCTGCGGGGGTACCAAGAAGACTTGTGGCATGGTCAGCTATCCGGGACCTCTCGAGGTATTAGGCAGGGTAACAAACACGACAGAGCCTTTGACACCGCCATTCTCGAGCGCCTCCTTGACACCGATGGCGGCCGCGACGCCTACGGTGGCAATGAGGTTGTGGCCGCAGGCGTGTCCGACACCAGGAAGGGCATCGTACTCCGAGTTGAAGGAAACGGCCCGACCCTCGCCGTTGGAGAATTCCGCACGGAAGGCAGTGCTCAGGTTGTAGGCCCCGCGGGTGACCTTGAAACCCTGTTCCTCGAGGTAGTCTGTGAGAACCTCGTGGGCGTGGAACTCCTGGTAGCCGAGCTCGGGGTTCTCCCAAATCTGAAGAACTATTAGACATGGCTGTTCCCTATGATTCTGGGTCAGAAGTAGCTCACCTCTCGGTTGATCGTCTTGAGGCCGTCATCCCGCTCGTCGATGGCGGCAAAGACCGAATCAGCCAGGCTGTTAGCACAGGAGGTGTTGACTCCGAGCGCCAGGGCGAGCAGGACAAGGCAAGGTTTCCAGGAAGCCATCTTTACAGGGTAGCTATTTGCGATGCCGAGAACAGGAGTGACGCAACACGAGGTGCATGGCCTCTCCGTGATATAATTTATACTACTCACTTTCCCTTGGGCTCGCAACCACCTCCGATATCGTATCGCCCTGCTGCCTTGGCAATAGACCGAAATCCCGAAGAACCGGCCGATGACTTCGAGTTCGCAAGGGGTCATCGGAGGTATATCGCCTAGCGCATTTGTCAGGCATCACCAAGTGCGGAGATGGAGGTAAATGAAGGACTCATGGAGATCAGCGGTCCTATAGTAATCGTCAATTGCAGGTTCCAAATCGGCCGGACATGACAGCGGCGGTCATCGCGTGGGCTAACTCTGTCGACGGGCCTCCGCTAGGGGCAATGAAGAAGGTCGCACTGGCAGCGGGCTGTGGGGAGCCGCTCCATTGCATTCAACGTCCAGTAGCCTCGTATTATCTGCCGGGGCAAACGGCGAACAAGCTACATACTAGCATAGCGTCGAACCACTCTGGGGCGGTGGAGTCGTGATGGTTATCTCGGTGGATGCGCGGGCAGCACGAGACCCTGTTGCATGGATATGTATTAGAACCCAGCACCCTGGACCGAATTTGCGTAGCAGCGAGTTGGCCGATCGTTGATAAGCATCGTAAGGTCTGTGCAGTCGTTCGTGATCTGGACATGTACTTACGTCATTAGGGTATATACATGAAGCCTCCTAGGCGTTCAAAACATCGTGTTTGATAACTCAAGGAAGTTGCTGGATGCAGGAAGTAGGGAAAGGAGATCCTACAAGCAAATAGTGCAGCTTGGACATCCAATGCCAAGGGTGATATATGCGGGGTCTTTAACATTCAGCAAGCCTTACCATCGCCGGAGATGAGCCCTTTACGCCTATCTATAACTCTGCTCTGGCCGTCCTTGGAGGCGAGGAGAAGGCATTGGAAGTGCCACGAGGGGGAAGTGGATGTTCAACTCCTTGAGAACTGAATCGCAAGCATGGCAGACATGCGATCCCCATGGGTACTCGGATCACCGCTCAGATAAGGTATGATCGCCGGTTAACGGTCAGTTGGGTGGCAGGGGGGTGACAGGTTTCCCCGCAACGCCCACCAGCCCGGGATCAGTTCAACACCTACTTGCCGACCTAATACCACGACACTCAGTAATAAATCCAGAGCAGCTCCGGCATGGCGTTCAATTAAATGGGAAAATTACGGCACACCAGGGAATTCAATCAATGTGAAATTCCTATATTCAACCAGTTGGATGTCTTGTTCGGCGATAGTGCTTCTCAACGGTGCAGTGGTGTGTTTGTCTGGCTTGCCTTCTTTTCCCACCCGCTGCCCGCGGGAATACTCTTCGTCCTGCGAGTCACTAGTGCCCGCATAGGCTAGTCCCGGATCTCGGCGATCCATATCGTAAGCAAGTCAGGATGGGTTCTCGGGGGCCAACACGGCGATAGCTTCATGAGCGGATCAGACCAAGAGCGAAGGCGGGCCCGCATGGCGGACATCAGCATCGTATGTTGATGATTGGTGATAAGCCTCAAGATTTCCAAGTTTCCAACGAGTCAAGGATGAGGGGACGCAGGAACCACTGCAAGTGACCCTGGTGATTGCACGTCCGAGACCCGCAGACGTCACCAAAGTTCCCAACAGCTTCACGATGTATCTTTTGGTTTCTTCGAATACCCGATGTCGGTTAATTGGTGGTGTACTCCCTGCCCTTCAATGTAAACCTCACTCGCTCTATTAGGTGCTAATATAAATATGGCGTTGTTCGCTTTGCAGAGATCAGATGTGTCAAGCAATCAAGGCAGTACCGGCCCTGAACTCAGTGACCTCACCCTGCTTCCTTGCCCCCATTCCTCCTCTCCGCCCTAAACATGGCTCCGTTGACTTCCACCTCCATGAAGGCACTCTTGTCTCTGGTCCTCATCACCGGCCCTAGCCCCATCGTGTCTGCTCTGCCTTCTGAGCCTGCCATTGCCCCCAGGACCGGATCTCTGCACAGGCGGTGCGGTGCCGGCAACGGCACCACCGACGACCCTTATGGAAGTTTCGTCTCTGGATATGTCGACTCTCTTAGCGAGGAGCTGTGGCCCATCAACACCGAAATCCACAGCAACCCTGAGATCGGGTACGAGGAGGTCCTGGCCCACGAGCTTCTGACCACGTACATGGAATCCAAGGACGGATGGAAAGTCACAAAATCCGCGTACGGCATCGATACGGCGTTCGTCGCCGAGTACGATACCGGCAAGGAGGGACCCGTAGTCTCCTTTAACGCTGAGTACGACGCCCTCGCGGGTATAGGGCACGGCTGCGGCCACAACTTAATCGCCATGGCGAGTGTTGCCGGGTCCCTGGCCACGGCCGAGACCATGAAGGCCAACTCCATTCCCGGCAAGGTGGTCCTTTTCGGCACGCCTGCCGAGGAAACTTTCGGAGGAAAGATCGCGCTCCTCGACGCCGGCGCCTTCTCGGACTATAACATCGACATCAGCATCATGTCTCACGCCGCCGCCGGAGGCAACAATTCCGATTTTGCCTACTTCAACAGCGCAGCCTCGGTCCGTTACAGTGTCGAGTATGAAGGTGCCGGCAGCCACGCCGGTGCCCAACCCTGGGCTGGGAAGAACGCCCAAGACGCCATCGCTCTCGCGTGGACGGGTATGGGCATGATGAGGCAGCAGATCCGGCCCCACGACCGCGTCCACGGCCGCTTCTCCACGGAAGAGGGCGCGATCAACATCATCCCAGACTCCTCCAGCGGCGAGTTCGGCCTGCGCTCCGCGACCGAGGAGGACCTGGTCGAGCTATACTCTAAGTTCACCGACGTCTTTGAGGGCGCCGCCATGTCGACGGGCACCAAGGTCAACATCACCGAGTCGCGCATCATGTACTCCAATATGCTCACCAACGACCCCCTCGCGCTCCGATACAAGGCGCACTTCGAGCTGCTCGGCGGCCAGCTCCCCGAAAACCTCCAGGACAAGATGACGCCCTCCAGTGCCGGCACGGACCAGGGCAACGTCAGCAAGAAGTTCCCGTCCCTGCACGCCTTCTTCGGCATCTTCAACGAGGACGGCTCTGCCGCTACCGCTGCCGGCCACACGATCGAGTTCGTCGCCGTCGCGGGGACACGCCCCAGCTTCGACAAGGCTCTCATGTCGGCCAAGGCACTTGCCGGCGTCGCGCTTGACGTGTTGACCGTTGACGGGCTGCTGGAGGAGGTGTGGGCCAACTTCGAGGAGAACGCCCCGGCGGCCCCGGCCAGGATTTAATTGTCGTCGTGGAACTCGTTGAAAATCGAGTATAATGCAGATGGGGACGAGACGGAAATCTTTTGCCACAATTGGTGGCTAAGGCACGTACCGCAGTCGTAGTGAAGGCCCGGGTTCAAGCAAAGAATACAATACGACGATGGTCTGTCCTCGGAGGTAGGCTGAGATGACACTGCTAAATTCACACTCGCTCTAGTAGACTCCGTAATTCTTGATGGTTTACGCGGGGCTGATTGATATCAGTGGCCATGTCGAGGTTTATATTCGTTCAAGGTAGATCTCGTCGATATTGTAAGTAGGGGGTGCACGGGGGCCTCGAATCAGTAATAAGGGGACGAATGTACGCGTATTAATCCCACCTTAGGGCTGATCTGCGAAGAATCCGAACCACCAGTCAGCACTCGTGAATCCCGCCTCTTCTCCAACATTGCGTCGTCAGTCGTCGGTTCCTGACCTCATCCTGCATCCAGATTCCTCGGTGCCTGGATCAGGCTTCCCCCAAAGACTCGGCACATAAGATCAGCCGGGGCACCCCGCTCAAGCCAAGATGCTTGTCCTGAGATCAAAGTACCATCAGTCGAATCGCCATGTCTGAGCACACAAATTGCACCACCCACGCGGACGACGCTTTCGGCCCGCAGGTCGTCGCGTGCCGGCAGGGCTTCGATTTTACCCTGACCTTCGAGCAGACTATTCTGTCCGCAGTGCCCTCGGCGTTGCTGATCATAGCATCCACCGTCTACATTCTGCAGAGGCACAAGGAGAGCATTAAAACCCTCTCGCCGTCAAAATGGATGCTCAAGCAGACCAAACTGGTACCTTGCTTCACTACCCGTTGCGCAGCATTGTGTATTGACGAAGCTAATTCCGGTCCCTCATGCATAGGTCGCCGTGACCTTGTATGCTGCAACGCAGCTAGCCATGGTCGTCTTGTGGTCTTCGCCCGGAGCACACCCAACGAGAGCTTCCGTGCCTGCTGCGGCACTGTCGCTCGCTGGCGCCGTTGCCATGGGTGCCCTCACATATGTCAACCATGACAGGTCGGTGAGACCGTCGACGATTCTGTGCACATACCTGCTGTTGTCCGCCATTCTGGATGCCAGCCAGGCGCGGACGCTTTATCTTAGGGAGCAGGGTTCCGCCGCTGCCGGCGTCTTCACGGCTGGCCTCGCTCTCAAAGTCGTTTGCCTGGCTGCCGAGATGGTCGAGAAGCGCCGGCTGCTCCGCACGCCTTACCGCAGCTACCCCCCTGAAGCTCTCGGGGGCATTGTGAATAGGAGTCTCTTCTGGTGGCTCAACTCGCTCCTGTTCCGAGGAGCGTCCAAGCGCCTCGCGCTCGGCGACCTTTTCAACCTCGATGAGGACCTCGAATCCGCGAAGCTGAGAGATAAGTTTCGTTCGACCTGGGGGTCAGCCCGGCAGAGCTCCTCGCTGGCTCTCCTGTGGACGTCGGCATTCTCGGCCAAGAAGCCCCTGCTCGTGGCCTGCTTTGCCCGTTTGCTGATGATCGGGTTCAAGTTCTCGCAGCCACTTCTGATCAAGCGGGCCGTTTCTCTCCTCTCCGAGGAGGAGTCCCAGTCCAAGACCAACGTCGGCCGCGCCCTCATCGGCGCCACATTCCTAGTGTATCTGGGCATCGCACTGGCAAACGGGCAGCACACACATAATACCTATCGAGCCATCACCATGTTCCGCGGCGGGATCATCAGCCTCATCTATGACAGCACCTTGAAGCTGGGTGCGGCCGAGGCGGATGCATCCGCAGCGCTGACCCTGATGAGCACCGATATTGACCGCATTGCCCAAGGCTTCGAACTCTTTGCCACGCTGTGGGCCGGTCCTGTTGAGATCATCCTGGGCACATACCTTCTCTCCCGAGAAATCGGAGTCGTCTGCGTGGCGCCGGTGTCACTGGCCTGCTGTATGTGCCCCTTGTTTCCAGGAGTGGCATCAAAAGTCACCCCCTTGACGACTTGCTGACAATATTCTTTGCCCAGTTTTCGTTCTCATATGTCTAGCCTTCGGGAAGGAGTCAGCCTCGTCGCAAAAGTCATGGATGGAGGCAGTTCAGAAGCGCGTTGCCGAAACCTCCACCGCCCTGGGCAACATCAAAGCTCTCAGGATGACCGGGCTGTTCCAGGTCTTTGCAACCCGCCTGCAGGAGCTCCGCGTGAGAGAGCTGGGCATCTCGACTCGCTTTCGTTGGGTTTTCACGGTGACGGCCACCATCAACAACATGTCATTGTTGACACTGACGACCGTGACGATCGTGGTCTACCTGAAGACCGGGACCGCGGCGGCCCTGGACCCTTCCCTTGCCTTCACCTCCATCTCACTCATCACGCTCGTCTCGGCACCTGTCCAGGAGTTGACGCGCGCAATTCCGTACATGGCTGCAGCCATTGGATGTCTCGAACGGATTCAGAAGTACCTACAGGCTTCAAGCGACGGAGCAAGCCAGGAGCCCTCCAGGTCGACCACTGGACTGCCCCGGAATGAAGGCATCGAAATGCAACCCCTTGACTCAAAGCAGGGCGCCCCTTCAAACAGCGAGGCTCTTCTGTCCATGCGAGAAGCAAGCGTCTCTTTCAAGCCTGATGGAAAAGGCGTTCTTGACCAGTTCAGTCTCGAATTGCTCCCGAAGACACACACGGTTGTCATGGGACCGATCGGCTGCGGCAAGTCGACGCTGCTCCTGGCCTTGCTCGGCGAGTTGCACATCAGCCGTGGATCGCTGCACAGGAATCCATCCGTCCAGCTCGCGTACTGCGCCCAGGACCCCTGGCTTCCCAACCTGAGTATTCGTCAGATCATCATCGGACACGCCGAGCACGACTCGGTGTGGTTTTCGGAAGTTGTCAGCGCCTGCGCGCTGCTGCGAGATTTCCAGAACTTGCCGCAAGGTGCGAATACCGTCGTTGGTAGCAACGGCGTCAGTCTGAGCGGCGGTCAGAGACAGCGCGTCAGCCTGGCAAGGTCTCTCTATTCCCGCAAGCCCGTTCTGCTCCTTGACGATGTCTTGAGTGGCCTCGACCCGATCACCGACCAGCACATTGGGGAGCGCGTCTTCGGACGAGATGGCCTGTGCCGAAGGAACGGCCTCACCGTGTTACTGGCGACACACTCTGTTCGCCACGCTCTGGAAGCGGACCATGTCATCGTGATGGACCCTGATGGACGAATCGCAGCACAAGGGCCGCCATCTACCATCGCCTCTCTCAACACGAACAACAGGGGCCCGAAGGATGAGAGCAGCACAGAAAAGGCGAAAGCTGCCGGCGCAGACTCGCTGCTTGATGGACCTGGAGCCGACGGGAGTCAAGAGCTTCGAGATGAGCTCTCCCGCCAAACAGGGGATGTCCGTCTCTACGGCTACTACTTTGAGTCGCTCGGCTGGTTCAACGCTTTGGGCGTCATTTTTGCAGATGCGATCTTCGCTTTCTGCGTGACGTTCCCAACAGTTTGGATCAAGTGGTGGTCGGAAGCCCAGCTCGAAACGCAAGGATCGCGGATGGACATGTTCATGGGCATTTACGGCATGTTCAGCCTCATCGGCGCCATTGTCTTCTTCATGGTGATCGTCCTGCTTCTCCACGTCGGAATGCCCAGGTCGTCCCTCCGCCTGCATCGACGCCTCCTCGCCGCCGTCGTCACGGCGCCGTACTGGTTCTTCGTCTCAACTGATGGCGGACAGATCCTCAACAGGTTCAGCCAAGACATGTCGCTCATCGACATGCAGCTGCCATTCTCTTTCGTGGACACCGTCTTCTCGGCGCTCATCGTTCTCATGCAGGCCGGGATCATAGGCTCGACGTCCAAATGGGCTGTGGCGATGTACCCCGTGCTGATTCTCTCGCTCTACGCGCTCCAGAAGTTCTATCTCAGGACGTCTCGCCAGCTGCGTCTGCTGGAGCTGGAAGCCAAGTCGCCCCTTTACACCCACTTCACTGAGACGCTTCGCGGCCTGAGCACGATCAGGGCCTTCGACTGGCAGCACGAATCGGCAGAGACGAATCTCGCCCTCCTGCAAGACTCGCAAAAGCCGTACTACCTGCTCTGGAGCATCCAGCGCTGGTTGACTTTCGTCCTCGACTGCAATGTCACCATAATCGCGACCGTCATCATCGCAGTGGCGACGCAGGTCGGTGACATATCGGCCGGCTCTCTCGGTATGGCTTTGGTGAACATCCTCACGTTCAGCCAGAACCTCACCTATTTGATCCGTGCCTGGGTTGAGGTGGAAACGTCCCTCGGTGCCATTGCACGTATCCGAGACTTCGAGCAGGGCACTCCGTCCGAGACCCTCCCGCACGAGAATCTCGAGCCGCCAGAGCAGTGGCCTACGACGGGCGAGATTGAGCTGCGCAACTTGAGTGTGGCTTATAAGTGAGTCTGATGCCCGTGGGGTTGTAACCAGCTGGTAGACACGCGTTGTGCTAACAAGTCACGTCTCCAGACCCGACGGACAGCATGTCCTAAAGAGACTCGACCTCAGCATTCATCATGGGCAGAAGGTTGCTATCTGCGGCCGTACGGGAAGGTGAGCAAGCTCTGTGTTGCACTTGGTACGAGACACTAACAGTCCGTCGCAGTGGGAAAAGCTCCTTCGTCCTTTCGCTGCTCAGGCTGGCGGAGGTTGAAGAAGGCGACATTGTCGTAGACAACGAATCCCTGCTGCACATGCCCCGGGAGGTGATCAGGCGTCGCATCACGGTCATGCCGCAGGAAGCACTCGTATTGCCCGGCCCCGTCCGCTCCGGTGTCGATCCCTGGTCGGAGAACTCCGATGAGGCTATCATCTCGGCCCTCCGAGAGGTAGGCCTATGGGACATCATCTCCCCACAGGGCGGCCTGGATGCCACGACCGAGCAGCTTTCCCTCTCCCGGGGGCAGCGACAGCTCTTCGGCCTCGCACGCGCGGTTCTCGGCCGATCGAAGATCATCATCCTGGACGAGGCGACATCCAACACGGATCTGGCGACGCAGAAGACCATGATAGAGGTGCTGGGAAGGGCGTGCGTGGACAAGACGCTTCTTGTGGTCACGCACCACATCCATACCACGAAGGATTTCGACAGAGTTCTGGTGCTTGACCATGGGGAGCTGGCAGACTGGGGCACGCCGGAGGAGTTGATGCGCAACTCGGTCATCTTCAAGGAACTCTGGGAGAGCGAGCAGTAAAGAGTTGTCGAAAATGAAAACATGCTCTCATCGTTAGCCTCCAGAAATTCCAATGCCTTTTCGACCACCCGCTGATGTGATGACATCTGTTTGAGAAACTGACATGAAGCCACGCCCTCCGGGAAGTTTACCTCCCCGCCGATCATCCCGGCTCTCCGACGAGGCGCCCAGGCCGCAGCCGCCCTTATTACCTCTCAATAAAATATTGCTATACAAGGAAGTCTTGAAATACCTGTCCCTACCCATACTATACATCTGGGTCTGAGCCTCTTCGTCGATGTTATTTCTAAACAGGATCAAACATTGGCTCGGAGATTTGTTGTTCATCAGTGTCATTCGCTCGGTTCCAGATCCGGCCCCGACACGGGGGTAATTTACAGTTCACGAACGGCAATGAATATGCACCATTGGAATGGGGTGGCAGACAGGAGTATGTACGTTGCCACGTTGCAATGCGGCTCTCACGCCGTTCACCCGACCGGAGAGCCAGGCCGGAGTATAAAATTGGATACTTATCCCCGATGCCCCTCCGGAACCTCCCAAGCCATTCATGATGACCCCTCTGGGGCCCCTTCTGGGGCTGAGAGCCCTACGCTCTCATCGTTCCATTAGTATTGTCGGGCAGGTAAAGTTTCCGACCCCCCAACAAAGGGAAATGCCTGATTCCTGGGTCGGACCAGCGGCGACGCCGCGTGACATCGGCTGAGGCTTTCGCTGGCTGACCGGAGACTAGGGCACTAATGACGGGGCCGAAAGGCACTTGTCGTGCCGCGACTGCCGTCTGCCGACCGTTGGAAGCATAGACACACTTGAATCTCGGCGTGCCGGTTGCCGACCGGTAGGGGGATTGACATGACAGATCTCGCCTCCATCACGTTAATTCACGCTGTTGGGAAGTCGGTGTCCAAATCTGCTTTCCGGCCAGTGCTATGCGATTCATGATGTCGACGTCAGCACTGCCGTGGATTCCAAGCATCAGATATATAAAGCCATTATTGCTAAGTGGAAACCATTCTTTATGAAAAAGCAGGAGCATTAAACATCCGGTGTTCTTTTAAATTCATCTATATCTTCTCTTAAGATACCATCAGTCGACATTCTTTGCAACATGGCACCTTTCTGGGGCCTTCGGGGCTCTCGGCTCCAAGCCGCCATCTGGGCCGAAGCCTTCTTCAGCGTCATGATCTTTGGCTTCAACCAGTCATCTGCCGGCGGCGTCCTTTCTTTTCCGACGTTCAACGACCAGTTCCCACGAATCGATACCTTGAATACTGTCGGCACGCAAAAGGCAGACAATGCGAGGATCCAAGGTACGCACACAGACCTATAGACAGTATGTCACATAGGAGCGAGTTAATAACTTTGTATCTGAACAGGAACTGTCGTTGCGACGTACACACTATTCGGCGTATTCGGAGCTCTCGCTTGCACTTTTGGTGGCGACAAAATCGGCCGACGCAAGACTATATTCTCTGCCATTGTCACCCAGTCTCTTGGAGCTATTCTCCAAGCTTCGTCCACTACACTGGCTCAGTTTGTCGTTGGCCGAGCTTTTCTTGGTCTTGGCACTGGCGGTCTCATTGCTACCACCTCTGTCTGGCAGGCCGAGCTATCCCCGGCCGAAAGTCGAGGCTCTCACGTGGCAGCCTTCGGACTCTTCACCAGCTCCGGCCACGCAGTGGCGCTCTGGCTCGCGTTTGGCATGTCATACACCCAGCCCAGTTCCGTTTCGTGGCGCCTCGTCCTCGCCGGCTCACTGTTCTTCTCCATGATTGGCGCTGGATTCATATTCACCCTGCCTGAGAGTCCTCGATGGCTGGGTAATGTTGACCGCTGGGAAGAGGCTCGGACCACTCTCGCCTGCCTATACGATGACGACCCGGGATCGGATCGGATCAACACTCTGGTGAGAGATATCCACGTCTCACTCGAGCTCTCCGGTCGTGGAAGATTGAACTCGCTGTTCAAAATGGATCGGCAGCGGACACTACATCGAGTCGTGCTTGCAGTTGTTCTGCAGATGTTCCTCCAGATGAACGGCATCAACTCTATCGTCTACTATACACCTACGATATTTCGTCAACAGCTAGGTTTCTCGAGCACGGTCTCGCGTATCCTTGCGGCATCGTCTCAGTTGTCTTATGTCGCTGGCGCAATCGTGTGCTCGTGGACTGTTGATCGATTTGGGCGCCGCAACCTCATGTTTGTCAGCGCGACGCTCATGTGCGTCTGCTTCGCCTGTCTTGCCGGGACCTCGTCCGACCCCAACAACGAAGCAGCACTCAAATCGAGCGCCTTCTTCATCTTCTTTTACCTGTTTGTATACGTCCTGGGATTCCTGGGGATCCCGTTCCTATACGCAAGCGAGATTGCCCCTGTGCGACTTCGCGCAGCTATCTGTGGCATATCTACAGCGACTTCGTGGCTGTTTAACTTCTTAGTTGCGGAGGTGACTCCGACGGCGTTTACTAACTTGGGCCATTGGTACTTCCTTGTGTTCGCTGGCATCAATGCAATCTGTGTCCCCACAGTCTATTTCTTTTACCCAGAGACAGCAAAACGGTCCCTCGAAGAGATTGACGAAATTTTCGTCGCCTCGGAGAGTGTCTTTGATACCGTTCGCGTTGCTAGGAATTTACCTCGTGGGCATTTAGCAGACATAGTGGGCGGGGACGGAAAGGAGAAAGGGGAGGCAGCGACTTCATATAAAGAGGATATCGCAAACTCACAAGGAAAAGCTTAGGTAGAGGGGTGGATGGCGGGTAACAATTACAATGATGTGCTACTCCATCACTTCTCCCCGGTGTAATCCCGTACAATGTCCTCAACCGCGTTCCTGACATCCCCTCTTCTGAATCCACCAAGCAACTTGACGTCCTCAGGATCCATATCATACGACACGTCCTTATCCCCAGTGACAACGACGCTGCGTGGCAGCACCGGGTGATCCCCTTCCTTTGCCTGCAATACAATGTTTTTGCCGAGAGCATGGAACCACATCTCCAGATACGCCACCCACGAGAGGTTCTCGTCTCCCAACAGAATTGCACGGCCGCTTAGCGAGCGAGCATTCTCAAGTGCGCCGGCTATCGCTTCGGCCATCGACGTAGTGGACATGAAGTTGGTGCTATACTCGGGAGCACAAGGTGGCTCCGAGGTCAGCTCTCCCTTCGCGTACTGGACGTAGGTTTGCAAATGGGGAACCCGAAGCCCCGGAAGGGCACCAATAACGGCGCCAGGATCGAGGCTGATGGCGTGGAATGTTGGCGCTGCGAAGGCCACGACGCCATCTGAGGCCAGCTTTCGAGAACGAACGTACGCATTCGTGTCGATACGCTCGGGCGCCATGTGAGGTGCAAGGCTGCCGATATGGATAAAGATCTCGACACCGGCATCTTTTGCACGCCTTGCGAAAGCCGGAAGAGCTTCTCCGTTCACGCGAAGAAGATGTTGATCTGCCACGGCTTGTTGGTCGGGTGGTACGTGTCGCGCATCAGGGCCGGCACAGAAAACAACACCTTCGAACTCGCTGAGAGTTTCTTTGGTGAAGTCACCCTGCGTAAGGAAATCGCCCCTGATGTAATTGATATTTTTCAATGACGGAATGTCTGTGGGCGGTGTGTCTCGGCGGCCAGTGATGGTGACTTGGTGGCCGAGAGACTGTAGGTGTGTAGCGGCGGTGCCACCAATCAACCCTGTGCCTCCTACAATGAGAACTCTCATTTTGTTGGTGGGAATGGGAGCAGTGGTTTTTTGGTCTACGGGTTGATTAGTTAGGGGGAGGTTCACAATGGGAAATGGGATTCTGGAGCGCTTTTCACCTCTCGCGGAGTTTCAAACTCTCCAAGCGGAGAATTACAAATCCACGCAGATCGCAATGGGTGGGGGTTCGATCCGAGAATGTCCTGCGGAGTTTCAGGGTTTCCAGACGGAGAATGACAAATCCTTAACTTCGTTTGTCTGCAGGGTTCTGATCCTGATGGCAGGGTATCTTGAGCAGGATCCTGATGGACGCGTGGTACTAAGTCAAGGCTATGCGGTAGTAGTTGGCCCTCAGCTCTCGCCCCATCGATGTCTCCGCTGGTATCGCATGCTGCTTGGCAATAGCCGCCATGGCATTGCTTGCGTGCCAGACTGGCGCGTACACGGTACCCTCGATGAATAAGGAGGCATGCAGCCTCACCTCGCCGTCGTCTTTCCCTCTCTTGGTTCACTTGATGCAAGTGAGTGAGTAGAGTGCTGTCAGAGCCTAGTGGTGGCATGTAGGTTGGCGGGATAAGCACTCAGTCGGAAATTTCCTTAGTTATGTACCTACATTCACCCTCTTTGGCACCAAGAACGAATTAATCTCTAGCCCCGAGGCTCTTTATATTTATCGATTAGCGGGTTCTCCGTGTAATGGCTGAGAGGAAAGCCTTATATCCTTATGCGAAGGTAGCTGGAGAAGGCCCATGGTTCGAAGAAGTCGGAGAGCCGGAGGGAGAGCCTTGAGATCCAGGGACGAGCTAATTTATCATCCTCCGCCCCGAATCTACGGACTGACCGTTACAGCTACGTTACAACGATCCGATGAGTTCACCATTATGATAGTACTCCGTGCACGCTAAGGACGAACTAAAGTAGAAGCCGAGCATCGGCTCTGTTTAAAAGGCGGAGAGGCCCCGCAACGCAACAAGTTCACCAATGATCACGACTAGCGAGCTTTTCCCCGGTTCTCGGCTCGAGAAACTCGTCACGAAGAATCACCTCCGTCCCAGCTTGAACCATCGCTCCAGAGCAGCTATAACCCCTGGCCCCAGGATTTCGGCTCGAAAGATTCTTGCTCGTCTCGTTATCACAATCTCGCCCCAGATACCGCAGATGGCCTCTCATGCAACATCACCCCGGCGGGGGCTTCGGTCCAATACTGGCTGGTAAGACCTCCACCGATCCTGCATGTCACGTGGGATTAGAGCTGCGATGGGACCAGTCCACTAAGACCAGTGAATCCAGCCTTACCTGTCGAACTAGGCGGGTCAAGTGTGACGAAGGACGGCCCTCCTGCGTGAATTGCAGCAAAAAGGACAGAGAATGCCGCTATGGCTCTCAGGATTCGGCGCACGTGCAACCAAGGCGGCAGAAGCGGAAAACCTCGGACTCGAGGGGCAGCGACGCCGCTTCAGAGCTCTCGGCAGGGACACCGAGGCCTCAAGGATCGCGCGCCGAGATCGAAGGGAACTCCGTCTCGTTCACCATCGACGACCCACAGACTCCGACTGTCAACGCGTTGGATGCCACGGTGATTTCACTTGATGAGCAGGCAGTTGAAGCAGGACATGGACCGGCTGCAGCCCAGACAGAACTCCATGCAGTGTCGAGTCAGGCTGCAGATGCAAGGGGAGTGCCCCTGGGCGTCGAGCACCCCGAGATCCTCTCGCCCTTCTCGTTTACTCTTGGGTCCATCTTGCTGGGCGCAGATCATACTCATCACCAAAACGACTTTCCGGCGCCCCGGACCTTGGCCATTGAGCCTTCCAGCCAGTTCAATGAAGAGCGTCTGGCTCCTTGCACGACACTCCGTGTCGAATATCAGATCCAGCTGTCCGACACGGAGGTCTATGTCTTCCGAAACTACGTGGACAATGTCTCCCACTGGGTAAGCGGTAAACCCCACGTGGCAGGCATCCACGACACTCTGTTACTTGAATGTTGACTTGACCGTTAGATCGACTCATTCTCCTGCGACCGTCCATTCCACCTCCAGATTCCTATGCTCGCCCTCAAGTGTCCAGCCCTCCTGCATGCTTGCCTGGCTCTGTCATCAAAGCAGCTCGACCTCGTGGGCAAAGCTATTCCTTCACAATTGCACGAGGGATCAACGTTGAGGTTCTATCGTCTCGCTCTGAGCGCCATTCGCGGACTACTACTACAACCAGACTCGGCCCAGAGCAATGAGATCCTCGCAGCTTGCATGATTCTATCAACGTAAGGATACCGCCCGTACCTCCGAGAGGAATCGCATGAACTAACGTGGCTTTCAAGGTATGAAATGCTAGACGTCGTCGGTGACTCAATGAGCTCTCACCTCCCAGGGCTCTCATCCCTCCTACAGGCCCGACAAGTGTACGGAGACGCGAATGGCATCACGGGCGCCTGCTACTGGACCTGGTACCGCCACGAGATATGGGCCGCGATACGGACGGGCCAGTGTCTTTCCCTCGACGAGAGCTACTGGCACCCGGAGGAAGTTGACTCCTTCGACGGACTGACCATCGACCAGGTGGCCAATCGAGTGATCTTCATCTTTGGTCAGTGTATCAACTATTGCAACAAGAGCAGTAGCAGGAGACGCAGTGGCGGAGGGAACGATGGATGGTTGAGCGACGGCAATGGCGAGCTGGCCCGTCTGGAGAGGTCCCTGGATGAGTGGAAGGCTAAGATGCCGCCGGCCATGGCATGTCTCGACACCGAACTACTGGGGCCTACCGATGTAGATGTGAGGGTCTTTGGGAAGAAAAGCTTCCTATACCCTCAAAGTGGTACGTTTTTCCTCCTGCTCGATGAGCTGAAAGAGCCCTACTCATCATATTCCAGCTGTCGCACATCAGGTCTTCCACGCCAGCAAAATCTTGCTGTACATCCATAGAACCACCTTCGTCCCAGACGGCCCTGGTCTCACAAACTGTTCCTTCCTGTCGCTCCGGCGACGGATCGAGATGCACAGGTGGAACATATTCTGGATAGCCAACTCGAAGATTCCGGACTCGTGGGGATTGGTATCGACCCAGTGTCTGTACATCGCGGGGTTGGTGACTGAGGGGGCGCAGGAGAGACAGAAGACATTGGATATGATTGATCAGGTCCAGTTGGACACTGGGCGCAGGACGAGTTATCTTTCTCACGATCTGCGGATACTATGGGACCGGGCAGGGGAGTTCTAGCGGTTGAGATTATCTCTACTAGTGACAGCGACTATTCTCGACTCCAGCGTCCATCTCTTCCCATTCAGGCATGCCCCCAAAATCCGATGAGTGAGGCGACGGAAAAGTCTTGAGAGCCGTGCTTGTAGTTCACGGACTTGTACACCTGATACGCAGCATCGAGCAAGCGGCCGGGGAACTTTACTGCCTTGGTGACCTCCTTGAGAGATGCCTAGGAAATTCTCGTCAGTAACTTGCCACGTCTACCAGGGAATTGGGTGACCGCACCAGAATCTTCATCGTGTCCCCCAAGGTCTGGATGCCCATCTCAGCATCAGCCGCGAAGTCCTTGCTCAACATCTTCGGTACGACATTCTTGTACTGGATGCTCGATCCAGCAGCGCCGGCAATCAGCCGGTATGTCAGGTCAGGAGAGGCTCCTGCCGCGATGGTAAGCGAGTAGCACTCGGCAGACGCGGCAACGTGGATGAGAGCCGCGAGCTTGACCACGAGGTGCATGGCGGATGCCGAGCCGATATCCCCGGTTACGGGCGCTGGCGTCCACTGGCTTCCGAGTGCGCTCTCCACGGCCTTTCCGAGACCATGATGGCATGCGGAGAATATGAAGAGCTGGAGCTTTCGATCAGTGGCATGTACATGGAAGGCCAGGATATGAGAGAACAGACCTGCGGCTTTGTGTAGTCGTCTGACTTGGCGACTCCGTAGTCGAAGAACTTGAGATGCTGGTGCTGTGAGATGAGGGTCTTGGTCCGCTCCTTGTTGCTGAGATGAGAAGCGATGCCGACGAAGGTGTTCTCGGTCAAGCTGGCCAGGTGAGTATCCAGCACAAGAGCATCGTCGTCGCTGAAGGCCTGCAACTTCGTTCCGGTAGGAGAACTAGCTGTTGCCATGAACTGGTCCTGCAGATCTTTGACGCTCGAGATGAGAGCGACCGGCATGACTTCTGCGGAGACTCCATTAAGGACAACCTCAGCGGTCGGCTCCACGACCTTGATGCCCATGACATTCTCGTAGTTGCAGACAACGCTGGCATCGTCGTCTCGCCCATGGCCCCGTGCCGCTCTCTCAACAAAAGCCTGAAGAGCTGTCGAGGCAATTGGGCAGGGAAGCGACAGGTTATCAGCCGTTTCTGTGACGATGCCCAAGTCTTTGGTGAAGATGTCGACGGCAGACCTTGGGGTCCAGTCTGCTTCCAGCATCATCATCCCACGATCGCCCATGATCCAGCTGGCTCCTTCGCTTTTCATGAGAATCTCGTAAGCCTCTCTGCTTGACAGCCCCAATGATTTCGCGAGCGCCAGTGCTTCTGCTGCGACCACTATTTGTGTCCCAGCGAGGTGCTGGTTGATCCTGGTCACCATGTTAGCACTCGGCTGTCGTCAACTTGGAATCTCACAGTCAGACGCACATCTTGATTACACTCGCCGATCCGAGCAATCCCGTTGGGAACAATCGACCCGGGGCGGAGATGGCCTCGAGCTCTGGGGAAATCGCCTTGGTGGTTTCCGGGCTTCCACCCAGCATGATCTTGAACATGTGTTAGATCAGAACCGGAGGTACGGAGAAGGAGGATGATGCTACTTACAGATAGATTTCCGGTAGCTGCGCCCACGAATCCTCCGGAAACAGGACAATCCAGAAGACGGATGTCGGACCTGCCGACCTTCTTGAGACGACTCTCAAGATCCACAACATATGTCGGTGGCACGGTGCTGAAGAGGCATAAGATGGCAGACTCCGGGAGCGACGAGGCCGCGCCGTCTTCGCCAAAGATGACGGAGTCGGCCTGCGCGGGCGTCGCCACCATGATGAAGAACTTGTGCTGGCCTCGCGCGGCTTCCCGTGCCGATGAGAACGGTCGCCCTCCGATCTTTGCAAACTTGTCGAGAGCGTGGGCGCTGACATCGAATCCGTTCACGGCGAAACCGTGCTTGATCAGGTTCGAGGCCATGCCAAAGCCCATGGCCCCGAGGCCGGCGAAGCCAAGTTGCCTGGCATTTTCCACTGGCAGGGTCATTCTGAAAGTATGATTTGCTGGAACAGGGTTGGTCTTGGAGACGGACGATCTGTCTTTGCTCAACTGATACCATATATGTCGCACTGACACGGCTCGGGCATGATAAATACTAGAACCAAAGGGGGCTGCCGATCATTTGGGCATTTTGGGCATGCAAATGCCCCGGCCCCTCATGTCTTGGGTCATAGCTGCAGTGCTCTCTGCTATTCTGGGGTCCTGCTCGCCATCGAGAGCAAATCTCGTGTCGAGTTTACCCCGGCCGCTTGTTATATCCGGCAAAGTCGCCCCAAGATTACTGCTCCTCTGCTATTACTAGTCTGCTTGGGACTTTCGAGACGAATCTCCAGTATTTTAGCAGTGGCAGAACTTTCGGCACGAGAAACGAAGATTCGTCTCGAAAAGCTCAGGTCATTCCCCACGGCAGCGACTCATGATCCCGGCTCAGCCCCATGGGGACGTTGATGCACCCCACAAACACCAGTGAACCACCAGTCCGCATCACACTACCGAGGAAACTGGCAGCAGTCAGACAGGTCTTGTATAAAGTCTTTGGTCTCAAGCGTTGTTCAGTCTGATGATCATCTTGGGCATCGAGAAACTCACTGCAGATCCCTTCTTCTGCTCTTCTTCCGTATCCTTTCCACCCGTCTGTCCTGCAAGCTGCCAACATGACCACTTCGAAAGAAGAGATGTCGACTGCGACGACCGGTCCTCCGGAGCAGGATATCACCGCCGTGGTCGACACCTGGTCGCCCGAAGAGCGCGCAGAGCGTGAGAAGAAGTTCGTCAAGAAGATGGACTGGCGCCTTCTCCCGATTCTCGTACGTCGTTCTCGCCCGTCGCAGTGTTTACTCATGGATGTCTCGTGGCCACGATACTAATTCCTCGTAGATGGTCATGTACGTGATGAACTACATCGACAGAAACGCCCTTCCGCATGCTCGAGTCCAGGGGATCGAAGAAGATCTCGGCCTTGCTGGATACGAATACAACATCGTCCTGAGTCTGACTTTTATCGGCTACATCTTGATGCAAGGTCAGCCTGATTCCACCCGGCCCAAGCCTGCACCCGCATACATTGCTAACCGCACACCTGCAGTCCCGAGCAACATGATCTTGTCCAAGGTGCGGCCGAGTTGGTACCTGCCGGCGTGCATGGTGGCATGGGGAATTGTCAGCGGCCTGTCGGGAGTCGTGCAGAACTTCGCTGGTCTCGCGACTTGCCGTTTCTTCTTGGGGATCACCGAGGTATGTCCCTTTGAATCCAACTGAGCCTGATATCCCATGCTGATTGAAATAGGCACCCTTCTTCTCGGGCGTTGCTTTTCTCTTCAGTGGATGGTACACTCGGACCGAGCTCGGTGTCCGCCTCTCCATCTTCTACTGCGCAGCGATGCTATCTGGAGCATTCGGCGGGTTGTTTGCCGCAGGCATCGCCGCTGCATTCAAGAACCACCATATCGAGTCGTGGCGCTGGCTCTTCGGCATTGAAGGCATCGCGACAGTTGTTTTTGCTGTTGTGACGGGCTTCACTATCCCGGACTGGCCTGCAACAACGCGATTCCTCTCACCCGAAGAGCGTGCCATCGGCGTGAGACTCCTCGTGGAGGACGCAGGCGACCAGGAGGAAGATATCTCGACCGGGGCCGCCTTCAAAATGGCCTGCAAGGACTATCGGGTCTGGCTCTGTGTCTTGGGCCAGGTCTGCATCCAGGCCGTCGCGTCACTCACGAACTTCCTCCCAACCCTGGTCCAGAACTTCGGATACGGCACTATCGAGACGCTCCTCTTGACAGCTCCCCCATATCTCCTCACAGCAGGCGTGTGCTTGGCCACGTCCTGGTACTCGGATCGACTGTCTGCCCGATCTCCGTTCATCGTCGGGCCAAGTCTGGTGGGAGCAGCCGGTATCATCATCACGATCACGACAACGAACACGGCGGCCCGCTACTTTGCCATCTTCCTCATGCTCCCCGGCACGTACGGCTGCCTGATGATCTCTAACGCTTGGATGGCCAACATCGCCGCACGTCCCGCCAAGAAAAGAGCAATTGCCCTTGCCATGAACAACTCGGTCGGCAACTCAGCTTTGGTGTGGACGCCTTACTTGTACCCTAAGAGTGACGGACCTCGGTACACGACTGCATGGGCGGTGAACCTGTCTCTCACGGCTGTCTGCATTGCGTCTACCATCCTCCTCCGTATCCTCCTGTCAAGGGACAACAAGAAGCTTGGTGGAATGGCCGATTTGAGGGATGACGACGAGAGCGGAGATGGCGCCAAACAGTCTGCGGCTCATGTTGATAGCCATGCCGCCGCCACTGCGACATCCCAGGATGCGCATGGAGGTGTCAGGGCAGGACTGAAGGCCAGGTATCAGATCTAAGGCCCTGCTCGGCCAACATCTGCACAAAAAGAACTAGACTAGGGGGTTGGGTCACTTTGGGATGCTGGGGGAAACTATACGGGAATTACATTCATGACATTTTAAATACAGGTACCGCTGCTTGCCACTGATAAGAGCTGCTACCACTGTTCAGGGACCATGGCCCTAGATGCAGTCTCGGATCGGCAATGTCCCGCGTGATTGTCCACCCCTTTCGCCTCCCATACCTCCGATCCAAATTCCTCCCCCCAGAGATCAAATATCCGCCTCCAATTCGGCCGGTACCTCAGCCTTCCATCCCGAGTCCTTCCTTCGTGCAGGCCGTAAAAATGAGAAAAGGATGAGGTCGGTGTTTCCGGGCAGCTGGGACCACGGCAGGCTGCCCACCAGTTCGGGCGCGCGGACGAAGTTGTCGTGTTCTTGGTCTCGGCAGCGTCATCGTCATGCCAGGTTGCCGTGACCAGAATTCTCCCTTTGCCTTCGGGATGGTCTCTCGCGGAAAGAGCAAAGTCGGCGGGACACGAGTCGCATCCAAAGACGGCTCCGGCCCTGAACACCTGCCGAAGACAGGCGGATGAGCTCCTTTGGCATGGCTGAGAGTGCGTCCAGAGACATCTCTCAATCTGGTCCCGGGTTGCTTCGCTGGCGTTGACAGTGCCGAAAGGAGAGAACAGGCCAGATGCTAAGGCCTCCAGACTGGATCTGTGCTGGCAGATCTTGTTCTTGGAGTGGCTTGAAGTTCCAGCCACTCCAGTGAGTCCAGCGTATCTGGACAACAGATCGCCAGTCTTGCCAACAATTTCCCCTGGGTTGGAGATGAAGAAGACCGTTTCTCTTAGCCAGGTCTGTCGGCCGCTCCTCTCTCGGAGACTGGTAAGCCGGCGGACGTGATACTCTCCAAGCGGCGCCAGCTCCAGGGCTTTGCGAGGGGTCCAGTCGCAAATTAAAGGCGGCATATGGTCGGCGACGGTGCCTTGGCCGATGATACCCAGCCGTTGTAAATTCAGGATGCAGCATATGGCGTGCTGCTGTCCGATCGGCAGGGTGCGGTATGCCTGGGACCTATCTTGTGATAGGCCTCTCAGGAAGTCTGCTTGGCCAGCATCTGGTGGGCTGGATGCCTTCTTCAGGCACGTTCCCTCAAGTAAGAATGGCGCAAGTTCCTTCTTAACGCCGATATGGGAATGAGACAGTTCAGCTGGGCAGTGGTTGCACTGAACCCACGACTGAATAGAACCCTCCTCCTGAAGAAGTTGCAGCGCAACTCCGTCATAGCTTCTCGGGTTTAATCCTCCTAAGTCTTCGATTATTTTAGGCCCCAGCTTCCAGGTGATGTCGGCGCTGGCCATGCACAAGTGCAGTGCATCGCTCCAATGAAGGTGTTGTGTGTTCATGAGGGTTTCGGCGGGAAGAGCGGCAAGATAGCCGCGAGTCTGGTTCTATCAGTAGTCAGGTCCTGCTGGGGAGTTTGAAAGCGGCGGGAAGTCAGTAAGTGCGGTCCTTACCTGAGAGCCCATTGTTGTGGTACTGGCGGTAATTGCGTCAGAAAGGGAGTCTTGTCTGGGAAACGGCGTAGCCTCGATGGAGAAAGGAGGCGAGATTTAGTGTCCGCTTGTGATAGACTGGTTTGTGATGGCTCAAGATTGGAAACTGCAGTCCGGATGGTAACAGGGCAGTCTTTGAGGCCGCTCACAGATGAAATGGGCCCGGTAAAGAGAGATTTGGACCTGAAGGGTGCTGCGTAGTTAAGGATGGCTGGATGAGGTTTCAAGGCTTTGTCGGGAAGTGCTTGCAGATTGTGAGGTATGAGGTTGGGTTTCTGGGATCTGTTGACGGCAAATCTAAGATATTGTTTCCTCCCGATGACAGATGATAGAGATGTTCTCTGAATCACTTGTACCAACTACGTGAATGAGAAAAGTGCGAGTGCCGAATAGTTCATGAAGTGAGTATGGGCATTTTTGAATGTACATGTAGCCATATTGTGCGGCATGATAACATTGTATCGTTGCAGAATGGTGACCTCTCACGTACATGACATGGAGTCCGGATTGAATAAAAGGAGTACGCTTCCAGGATCATCCTATTCGTGAGAAATAAGTCAAAGATTACACTCACTGAACATGATTCCCCTGAAGGGGTCCTTGAGAAGAGAGAAAGTCTTCGAATCGCCCCACCATCATGGTGAATACGACAACCCGCGGTGATTTCGTTGCTAATAAGGGTTGGGTGCCTCCGCATATTCCCCCTGCTCGTTCTTGATAATGAGACCGAACCCGACGGCAATGGCAGGCACGCAGCGGCGACCACTGTGGAAGAAAACGAGCCATTGAAAATACAGAGCTTCCCAATCCATCCATGTGGTGGTTGCATGTATCATTCAACGACGCTCTCTAGGAACCGAGAGCTAGCAATAGGACCCAAGTCACAGGCAGCTCTACGGCCCAACGCGGTGGGAATAGACTCAAAGCACGCTCACGAATGGGCGCATTTCTCAAGCCAAAGATGATGAATTGGATGGTCACCTGCCGTGATCCCTTGGTATCTGTTGCTCATTCTGACGCCCCACGATCCAACGCCTCAGGGAAAAGGGAAAGCAACGAATAGGTATCGTGTGACCGCTCTCAGAAGCAGGTCAGTGTAAGAAAGAGCGAGAAAAAAAGAAACATCAAAGATAGGCCGTAATTCATGTCTTGGGGCCGGCCCCATTGACGTTCTCCAGAACCTTCTTGGCTTCCCCCGGGTGGAAGAGGGCCTTCGTCCTCCTTGGGTCCTCCAGCAAATCCAGAGCGAATTCCCTCTTCGACTTGGCCGGGTGCGAGGTGGTGTGGTCCGCGGCAGCCGCCGCCTCCATGTGCTCGAGGTCGCTCTCGGCCGAGCTCAGCGAACTGAGAGAGCTCGAGCTGAGACTCCTCATCTGCACCATTCGGACGCCCTGGCCCTCTGCCTTCTTGATCTCGGTCTGGCGATGTTTGAGCTTCTTCAGCTTCTCGTCCGCACAGTGCATGGCCACCACGCAGAGGCCCGGGAAATTGTGCTCCATGAACTGCTTCAGGAGGGGCAGAATGGACTTGTCGGGACGGTAGGTACCCGAGTCGTTGTCGATGATGAGTTGGTAGTAGGAAGGATTGTACGGTGGTGGTTCCCCGTCTTCTTGCCTCGGCGCTTCGGACTCGAGATCGGCAACGTGAGCTTCGTGGTCATGTTCGGTCGACGAGGAGGAGTGGGGCTTGCGGAGCCGCCGGATGAAGAACTCTCCCGCGCAGGCGATGTACGTCGTCACATCGCTGTGCATGGTGTGCTTGCTCAGCATGTCGATGCTGAACTCACTGCCGGTCTCCGTGAACCGGAACATGCCGTCAAGGGTCAGGACGTAGGTGAAGATGCGGCCACCTTCGTTGAAGTGTGCCAGGCGCAGAAATTCCACCGACGCTTCCTCGGAGCAGGGAGTGAAGAAGTCGTGCTGGGTCGAGCGGTTGAAGTTGTAGACGCGGCGGTGCTGCTTGTGCAGTGCTTTGGACAGGATGCGGCCGCGGAAGCCCTGCGAGAAGAACATGCGTCCGATCGACTGGCGGAACTCGACAAAGCGGTGGTACATTTCTGGCGGCACTGGCCCTGAGAGCTGCATCTCGTTAGATTGAAAGCTGCCGAAGGTTAACATGTGGTCTGGCCGCGAGGACATGTAATACTTACTCGTAACGCTGAGCCTCTCTCCTGTCCTTCGACGTCTCAGAACCCGCGGAGTCGCACCGATAGTCGTTTTCCGCATCCTTGTTGACCTTGGTTCCCGTCAAGCGGCCGATCGTCGGGCTGAAGTGCTTGAAGAAGACGGAAGGCCCGACAGTGTACATCTGCGCATGGGGCGGCTTCGACATGCCAAGGACCTGGACGCTCACCCACAGACTCGGGGTCAGATTCTCCGCCTTGCTGTAGAGCGCCCTGACGAAGTAGGCGCTCTTGCTTCCCGCCCGCTTCCTGGCCTTGAACTCCCGCCCAGGCGGAGGGAACCCCTCCCATTCCTCGCTGACGCTGTCGCACCTGATGGTGACGTTGCCGAGCCGGTCATCCGAGTGGTGTACGTCTTCGTCGTAGAGGCGACATTTCAGGGTGAACCCGGCCCGCGGGATGTTGGCCACAATCCACTCTTCGTTCCACTCGGGCGTCGTCGTCTTGCGGATGGTGCGCGTTCTCCAGGTCAGGTCCGGGTCTTCTTTGTGCCTCTTGGGGATGGGAGCTTTCAGCGTGGCGTGGATGTAAGGGTCTGAGGACCACGTCGCGATGTCGGCGACAGGAAGGTTGGTTGCTCTGTGAAAGATGAACTTGACGGTGTAGCCTGGCGGTGCGTCTGGGAGCGGTGTGGTGTCGAAGCCCCCGGGGGGGTTGGTCTTGTCCTTGATCTTCTGTTTCTGTTCATGGTAGGCATCTTTCAGGTCGCCAGAGTACGGATGATGCCAGTGCTTAATCGTGTGGTGTCCATGAGCATGAGTATCGTGGTCAGCTTCAAAGCGGTCTGGCTCGCCAGCTGCAGGCTCCGGCGTCGTATGAGCAGCGTTTCTCAGGGTCTCATCGGAGGTCAAGGAAGCGGTGCCAGGATCATGTGGCGGCTGGCGCGGCACAGATCGATCCGGCAAATCCAGGACCTCGGCATCAGACAGCTTCGTCGTCACGCCGTCGGGGTACCCATCGGCCTCTTGTGAGGGCTGCGGTGTCACCTCGGGAGCCATTGTCGTCGGCTGAGAGTTGGGCGCGCCGGTTGAGGGGGCATCCGGCGGCGTTCGTTCTACTCGTCGATGGATCGGGAGGCAGAGCGATGATATGCCCCGGGACCTCCGGGACGGCGCGTACGGCCTTCGGCTACGGTGATTGGGGCCTGTTGACTGTTGATGAATCGGAGGTGGTGAGGGTGAACGATGAGACGGGTGGATGCGACGGGAGCTCGTTGATGCCAAGCCTTTCCGGGTTAGGCAAGATCGTGACAGCGGGCTGGAGCTCTGGAGCTCGCTGTAGTTACAGTGGGTCGATTGTCCGGGTGCGTGCAGTTGGGAAGGCTCGAATCGACGATCTTCTTGAGGAGGTCTCAAAAACCAGGCCGGTAAAGATTTGAATTGCGAGAAAAAACGAGGACGTCGGTGAGATTAAAAGAAACGCCAGAAACCTGAGTAAGAACACCAAGGACAAATCTTACAGGCAGTTGTCGAGATGCCGCGCTCCCGGGATGGAGAAAAGCGTCGCAATCATCCTGGGCGCTACTGGGCACTTTGACGTCATCCTGCCGCATCTCCCGGCACGGATTGGCTCGTAAGGCTGGGCGGGCAGGCGCCCAGACTGCCGTCGGCTCTTGCCAAGTGTCTGCCAGGTGCCACCCGCTGACCACCCTCTGTCGCCCGATACGCCAGCTGTCTCTGATCTTCAGAAAGAGGTTGAAAAATCGGCTCCATCTGAGAATAGCACTGCTTTCAGTGGTTCTGGAGCGGAGCTGAGGACAGTGCGCGACGTAGCAGGCTTGCTGACGTTGAGGCCTGGGGGGTGTCTTGACAAATAGATCCATGCTGCAGGACGGACTTGAGGGGGAAGTGCGGTTCGGCTGCGCTCCAGCTTTGCTGGACTTGGACTGTTAATAGGTTGCTGGCCACCGAGTGTCTCATAACGCTTGCTTCCGGCGGTGAAGTATTGATCAACCTCGGTGATGGTGGTGATGGAGTCGCCGAGGGCTTTGAAGACCTCGCCGCCCTTGTCGTCGTTCCACAAGTCTCGACACATTTCGTTCCACTTGTCGTCGCTGTCCTTAGTTGAGAGGTCAAAATCTTCTGGCGGGGTGTCCGACAGGGTTGTGTTGTTCTTGGATTCGGCGTACAGAGCCCTGAGGGTGGCCTTCTCATTCTCCGTCGGGAGTTTGGGGGGTTGGCCGGTGCAACCCAGCCCTCGTCACAGGCAGATCAAGCTGCTACGAATGATCCGAGTAAGGCCAACAACAGGCCCAACGAAGATTTGCCCAAGACGCATGCGACGATCTGTCCCAGGGCATCCGAACCGCGAATGCAGATGAGGACTCTCTGTAGGCCATTTCCCTTCCCCAGCAACTGGGGGGGAACTTGGCATCGAGGACACTACGAGCAAGCTGTCGCCGACTTTGAGACGTTGCAAGGGAACGGATTAGCGGCCGCGGACGCGGGGGCCCAGTTGATCAAGGAGAAGTTGGAGGACACGTACAGCCCTCCGCCAACCCCTCCACTGCAGAAAAAGATGGGAGCGGGGGAAGACCTGCCCGCGAACGGCGGACAGATGACAAGCCGCAGCCTCGACGGGAAGCGAAGTCGAGGAAGAGCCTGGGCAGATAACTGCCCGTCTCAAGCGGCGGAAGTTGCCTGGGGCCTGAAGGGGTCACAAGTGAAAATGAATTCGTCCGAAGGAGTCAAGGACTGAGGGCCAGGAGAAGTTGTATTGATGTCTATTCTACGGCGATAGACGACCGGAGGTGAAAAGGCCATCGAGATGTGATGCCAGTGAGCCCGCCAGTTTCTCGGCCGCGATGTCTATCTCCTCCTCTATTTCCCGCGTTGCGTGCTTCCCCTTTCTCTTCGAACTCCCCTTCCTTCCCAGCGTGACCCGCTACCGACTGCGAAAAAGACTCAGGCCTCGTCGTCAGGCAGAGGTCCATGTCGAGGCTTGGACAGGTGCTTTTGTCGCTGCCGAGCAGGAGAGTCCTTGTTGTAAGACTAGTCCTCGTCCTCGTCCTGTGGGTTGCCCTGGTTGGCAGGGAGCTGGGAGCCATCGCCCATGCCCGCCATCGGAGCCGTGGGCTGAAGTTGGCCGCCGTCCACAAGCGCTGCCGGCGGGGCGAGATGAGGCGAGAAGGCGGGAACAGATGGGCTGGGGAATCCGGTCCCGAACGGCGCGAAGACAGGCGCGCTGGGCACCGTGGAGGGGCCGGGCAGCGCAGCGGGGACGGGCATTGCGGGGACGCCGGGCACCCAGGTACCAGGGAACTGCCTGTTCCTCATGTCCTCGGCCCAGAAGAGGAGATTTGAGATCTCCTGGCTGGGCTGGAAGCCCTTGGGCAGGGCCAGCCCCTTCAACCCTTTCGTTGTGCGGTTTTCGGTCTCACGCGCTTTGACGTACATGTAGCGCAGGACAAAATAGAAACCCTCAACATCGGTCTCGCTGACTGTGTCCTGATGACCCACGGTTTTTTCCATATGTCTGCGCAGTTCGTCCGGGCGGTCGCGACGATTATACGTGCACACCGAACGCGTTCCATCGGTATCAATGAAGGGGGCCCAGCAGTAGAAATGCTCGGCGAGGTGATCAGGATCGTGGCGAAGGTGATGGGCGTGATTTCTGTATAATCCAGCACATTAGCTTTGTCAATTATTACCGGGGGCAAGTAGGGCCGCCTACCTTCGGGCATTGGCTATGTTTGCGGGGATGAAGTTGCACCTCCGGGCGAAGCAATGCTTTTGGTCAGACTTGGAGGACGTTCTGTTGGTGGGCGTCTGAGCGGGCTTGTTATCTTCTTGACCTTCAGAACTCCCTTCGATTTCGCCACTCTGAGAGAGTAGCAGAGGGTCTATCAGGCCCTCGAAAGGGTCGGTGTCGTCCATCTTTCGTGATGCGGAGGAGGGGTGGTCTGGTTGGAGAAGGTCGAAATAGGAAGAGGGGAGAGAAAAATGTCTGCAACGCTGCTTAGTCGTTCGGGTGAATTCTGAGGTATCTGAAATACCGCTGTCGTCGCGGAGCCTTTGTTGCCCTGCGGGTTGGGCAGGTCCACGACGATGGCGGATGACCGACGTGATGGGGGATGCGAGCAAGCCGGGCACATCCAAGGCGAAAATAGCACAATGTCAAAGAACGACTCTGGAAGGCTCTTGCAAGTTCACTGACTTGATTAGGTCTATGGGGCTTGGTTTATATATTGAGACGGTCGGTCACCGATGACCGCCGTTGCCTTTCTCACTCAAATGCGAGTCTGCTTGATTCCGGTCACTGGCTTCGGCAGCAAATAATTGTAACGGGCAAACTGTCTTCCAAACAGAGATAAAGCTACTAGGAAGTGTTGTCACGGAAATCATCAACACGGTACATTATGCTGGACAACAGGTACATGTGGCAATCCAGTGCTGCGATGTTTGGTCATCAGGTTGAAGCAACTCAGGGGTAGAGGGGGACGGACGGACGGGTGGCGCCAGCTGCTTCCCTCGACCCCACCAATCTCTCGGCTTCACATGTGCTCTGAGGGTCATCGTCGGGCTTGAAGCGGTCAATCTGAGCAACATCCAGGCAACAAATGAACTCCCTTGAGGCCACAGTACTCGTCGTGTCCTGAGAAACCTCGAGTGGCGTGTGGTCGGCCGGTGATTGCACTCACCTTCGACTCAATTCACAGCCTCGACTAACATCATGGCGCCTCACCCTCCCTCGTCGGCCGACCTCGTCCTGCCCAGGACGGGCGACGACTTCACCTCCATCCCCTGGTGCAAAGTCCTCCTGGAAGCACCGAACACCACAGTATTCCTCCCAGCAAGCCGCGATCCGGCCCTCACGCGCAAACACAAGCACCACGATAAGTTCTTTGCCAAAACGCTGGCTGGCCCAGACGCAATCCCGGCCTGCGTTTGCTTCTACGCCACACCCTCGCCGGGCGACCGCTCTCCCATCGCAGAGATGGGCGTGCTCTTCTCCCTCGCCTCCGGCGTCGACGGGTACCCGGGCGTCATGCACGGGGGCGCCGTGGGCGTGCTCATGGACGAGATCCTCGGCATCCTGGTGCAGCAGAACATGGACCTGGAGAGCGACCACGCCGTGTTCCGCGCGAACCCGGCCACGGCAACGATGGACGTGAGGTTCAAGAGGCCCGTACCCACGCCGTGCATTGTCCGAGGGAGAGGGACGATAGCGAAGCTGGAGGGCAGGAAACTGCATCTCGCGGCGGAGATTCTGGACGCAAACGGGCTGCTGCTGGCGAGCTGTGAGTCGGTGTGGATTGCGCTTGATAGGAAACCCAGGCTATGAACAACGACAATTTTGACCGCCGGTCACGCATCTCGGGATTCGGATGAGACCACGGCGTCGAGGGCTGCTGCTCGTCATGTGCAAACGCTGCATGTGGGCGATGATCCTCATCGATCAGACAGCCGCATGGGTCATTGCCTGTTGCGTGAGACACTGGTACACAAGGTTGGAGACAGTTCCAAGGGCACGGGAGAAAACAAGCTCTTTCCTTCAAGTCCGAAGCAAGACCAGTTTCGAGTCAAATGCACAGCTTCGGGCGCAGGGTCGGCGCTATATCAAGAGCCGGCCAAGTTGACCCTCTGGGGCGGTAAGACACCATCGGCTCTCAGCCCCGAGAGGCGATGCTTCGCCCAACAGGGAGGCACCCTTCTCGCCCGTTTGGGATTGAAATTGGCAAGGTGTTGCAAGGGGGGCGAGAATCGGGGAAGGCTGGCGCTGCCAGCAGGAGCTGAGGTTTTCTAAGCCGCTCGCTTGCCCGCGGCGAAGACACTGGGCGCTGAACACTGGGGTGAGACGATCCCGCAGCGCACAGCGAACATCTTCTCCCCTTCAGTGCGATTGCCACGCTAAACGCGGAGCGTCACGAGGCGCTGGAGTCGCGGTGCCGATCCAGGGTCCCTTTTTGGGAGCATTTCTGCGCGTTGCTTTGACTTTTTTCTGGGTCACAGGAAGCGTGGGATGGAAAATAGGGGAGAATATGGCAATTGGTGGCGCTGGGACTGGAAGCTGAGGCAAGGAATAGGGGTTGGTCATGCAATTTGCACCCTATCGTAGCAGCTCAGCTTGGTGGGCCCTCTTTGCCCCTGGAGCGACTTGGGGGCCAGAGTCGTGCTGCCACGAGAGACTTGTTCCTGAGCCTCGCTGCTTTTAGTCAGGGCAGGATCAGTCATCCCCATCAGCGTCATCTGCGGAAATTTGGAATTCGCTGGTAATCTAGCTCCTTATCTTGTTGGCCTTGCCTTGGACTCAGCACGGACAATGAACCCGACTCCGCCGAAAAGATTATCAAGAAGTTGGCGTGGAAACCTTGTATTGAGTTTCTTCGTTTGTGGATTGCCGTGATCGCCTCCAAAGAACGGCGTATCTTCTTGCAAACCATCTCATAGAGTAAAAGTAGGCTACCAATACAAAACCGGCCGGAATACAGAGAGAACATTTCGGGGCGTATGGCAAAGGTGAAGTTCTGGTCAATGTCGAGTTGACTGGGGTGACTGGGCGTCTGAGTGACCTGAGCATGGAGAGCCATTGAAGAGCGACAAGGCCACCAGTCCTAATTAGTCCGTTCTGCAAATTCCATGATACCCAGCCTCCACTGTCTGCTGCGTGGCCGATTCCACTCAAGTTCTTTTTAGCGGGCGCGGTTGAAGGCTTGGCAACAAACCCAACCCACGATGACTGCTCGCGCCAAGTCCCGAGCCTGCTGGCATTTTCCCTGTCCCATAGCTCCCGTCTTAGCCGATTCTCAGGGCAATTCACGCTGAACGGACATCCGGATCGTCAGCTCCTACTAGTGGTAGGACTATTACCACGATAGTGAAGTCTGGCCGAGAACCAGTCCCGAAAGGGGGAAGTTGGGGCTTCTTCCCTTTTCTCCCTGATGAAGAAGCCTCCGCTCTCACCCTCCCAGCACATGCGTAACCAACTGTAATTCTCAAACGTGGAGTGGGAAGGTGGTTCGCATGGATCTGGCTGGTCCTTTTGTGTCAGACTGTCTGACTGACAAGGATTCACGGTCTGTTCCCTGGCTCCCCAGTTTAAAGGGCCACGGGCGCTGGTGTCGCAATCTCGCCCGTGCTGGTAATCTGGTGCGCAAGGTGCGTGTATGTAGGGCTGACCCAGGTCGACTGGACGGGTCGGGTATCACAGAGGAGTGGACGCCCGGGTGCCGAACCCGACAAACGGGGAGTGATGCTTTTGACAACTGAGCGAGAAATCAAAGGCCGGCCTGCCTGGCAGCAGCGTATAAGTTCATCCTGAATTACATACAAGTTCCTTGCAGAAGTGGCAGCCAAACCCATCAGGCTATCTGAAGGTCAAAGGTCGGTCAAGGTCCAGGGGGGGAAGACCCCGCGGCGTCAGGACAGGGGTTCAGGGCCACCTCGAGGCGGAGTCTTGGCGCGTGAAATTGGGATCCAATGGCCCGCGGGAAAGCAATGGGAAGTCCGTCGTCGCCGCCCGTTGGCTGAAGCCTGTCGCTTTCTCGATGATGGATGCCGAGCATTCGACAGCAAAAGCCGGGAAATCACACCTGCTAGCCTCTTGGTATCTTCCTATTGCAGGAAGGCTTTGGCCCCCTTTCCCCCTTCCCCCTTCGGTGTGCCGCCGCCCATCGTCCCTTTTCCGCCTCCCGTCCCTCGGGTCGACCTCATTGCGACGCACTCTTCCAATTTCCTGTTCTTTTTGATCGATCGATCGCGAGCATCGTCTGTGTGCTACGCGCGTATTCCTTTCGTGGCCCGGCCGTTTCTTTGCCTGCGACATATCGTCACGCCTGCCCGCACTCGCGTGGACTCTTCGACTCCTCGACTCTTCGCCTCGACTCGACTCGACTCGACGTCGTCTCATCTGTCGTGTCCCCGCGAAGCTCCTCCTTGGCACGTCCAGGTCCGCACGTTCTGTCGAAATACCGGTGCACAATTCCCATTCGGACGATTCCTCAAGAGGGCCTGCGAGCACTCTCCATGTCCGCGCAACGTCGCTGACGGACGACCAACATTTACCCGTTATCACAGCGTAGCCCTCAACCGGCTATCGCGTCCGCTCCTTTTCTTGGCGACAGCATTCTTGTTTGAACACACGACAGCATTTATACGAGTACGATACGAATCATTCTTTGACCGCATTCCTCTTTCAGCATGTCATTGGCCGGCGTCTTCTCGAGGCGCAATGGCCCTCAGTACCACAAGGTCGGCCACGAGGGCTCCGATGACCCCGAGGCAAACTCGGGATTCACGGGGAATCCCATGCTCGGCAGCACCCTCAGCATGCCACGGCTCGGCCGCTGGTCTCTGAGGGGCGTCCTGGCCGTGGCCGGAGGTCTCCTCGTCGTGATGATGCTTGCCGCAGCAGTAAGTCCACCCGCGTCCTGGCCCTTTGGCAGTAGGACGGACCATGAGGCCCTATTCTAACCGCGCTTCCAGGGCCACTCGCAACTCAAGTCCACCGACGACACGACACAAAACACGCCAGCAAAGTCTCCCGGCAAGGAAGATGTCCAGATCGTGCCCTCGCCCTCACCCTCACCTTCGCCCGCGCCAGAGCCCATCCCCGAGCCCGAACCCACGCCTGAGCCTGAGCCCGAGCCCGAGCCAGCGCCCCTGCAACGCAAGATCCGCCTCATCGCCCCGGCCGACGAACCCGGCACCAACCTGTGCAAGATGCTCCTCTCCGGCTACGCCAACGGCTACCCTGCCACGGTCATCACCAACTGGCAGCGCGACTTTGGCAAGGTCGGCGGCAGCTTCGGCGCCTCCCATCTCGGCAAGATCGACGGATCCCTCGACGCCATCGAGGGCCTGAACGACCCCAGGATGTCCGAGGACGAGCGGTTGTCCGACGACGACCTCGTCTTCATCATCGACGCATACGACGTCTGGCTCCAGCTGCCCCCCCAGACGCTCATCCAGCGCTACTACGCCGAGATCGCCAGGGCCAACAAGCGCATCGCCGACGAGTGGCACGCCGACGCCCCCGGCGCCGCCGACCCTCCCAAGCTGGACATCATCATCTCCACCCAGAAGAAGTGCTGGCCCAGGGAGAGCGACGGCCACGGCACAAAGTGCGGCATCCTCCCCAACAGCACCCTCCGCGCCGACCTCTACGGCCCCAACACGGACAAGGACCCCGCGCACCACCTCCACGACGTGCGCCCCAAGTACATCAACTCGGGCTCCATCATGGGCTCCGTCGGCGCCATGAAGCGCTACCTCAACACCTCCAAGCAGATCATCAACGACGCCGCCGCCAAGGGCCAGGAGATGCGCAGCGACCAGGGCGTCCTCGGCACCATCCTCGGCACGCAGGAGGCCTGGCGCAAGCAGGAGCGCGAGATCAACGCCCGAGCCGCCGCGGGCGAGGACGTCAGCGGCGTCGTGCGCGAGTTCAACGCCACCGCCGAGCACTCCCTCGGCCTCGACTACGTCCAGGACCTCTTCAAGCCCACCGTCTTCGAGGAGGACGACGGCGTCTACGTGGCCCTCGGCGACCTCGACACCGTCCGCAACAAGAGCGCGACCGCCGGCGTCACGCCCCCGCGCGTCCAGGGCCTGCCCGCGGACCTCCGCGGCCTCCCCCGCCCGCTCGAGGTCGCCGGCATCCGCGACGTCCGCGACGACGACGACGACGAGAACCCCGCCTGGGACGACGTCCGCCTGTACACGGACTTCTGGTCCGAGGTCGTCACCGTCGCCGTCCACCACAACGCCCACCGCGACGGCATGAAGTACCGCCGCCTCAAGGAGTGGTGGAGCCACAACTGGTTCTTCCCCTACCTGCGCGAGCTCGTCGAGCTTACAAACCAGACCCGCCCCCTCAGGGCCATCGCCCAGGTCGAGCACGAGGGCCAGAAGCTCGAGTTCTGGGCCCCCGCGGCCGACGAGCTGAAGCCCATGACCCGCATCTTCCACAAGGAGAAGATGGAACAGGGCCTCGAGCAGGCCAGCTGGGACACGCTCTGCAAGAAAGGCAAGGAGGAGTGGTGGGAGGTCATCTTCCAGGACGGCAAGGGCTGGAAGAACGAGTAGAGGATGTCACTATACCTACGGCATTTGTAGAGGAGGACAACGGCGCACATATGACGCCCACATAGAGAGGATGTTGCTGCATCTACAGCATTTATACAAGAGGGGCAACGACCGGCGCACACATGACGTCGCATAGAGGACCGGGGGGAGGGGCGTCGCGGCTTGTCCATACGGAGTTGGTTTGTACAGAGAGCCCCGTCCCGACCTGGAAACGGCGGGACGGGCACATATACCCGCACGTATATCAACACATGATGATTTTTCTTCGTTCGCACATCCGAGTCCGAGAGCGATCCCTGAATCGCTGGAGGGTATCCGAGTTTCCAATTCATTGTTATGGAAAAGGGGGGCGGTGGGTGAGGCCGCCGCTTCCGCGACAAATCGTCGCTTCGGGAAAAAGCCTGTCTGTGTCTAACCTGTGCGCCGAATATCCCAGGTTGACAAAGGAGATGAAGAAAAAGAAAAAGAGAGTCTGCTTTCTGCAGAGCCAGCCGCCCAATGCGTCATTTCTTCGGAGATGCCCGAGCCGCGTCGCAATTCCCCGGTGTGTCCCATTACCCCGCCATGCTATAAAAACCGCAATACCAACGCCGACGGATGATGGGATCTTCTCACGAGGAAGAGGAGGATCCAGAGGCAGGGGCTGAGGAAGCGTCTGCGTCTGCGTCTGCCGTCTTGCCCTTGTCGTCGGAGTTTGATACCATCGAGTCCTTGTAGAGGCCGTTTGCCTCGATGTAGTCCATCACCTCGCGGGGCACGTGCTGCGATATGGTCAGCATCTGTCGGGGTATATGAGGGAGCGGCGGGGCAGGGAGTCTCACGTATTCGATGCTCATGCTGCCCTTGAGCAGCAGACGCAACATAGTGCTGGACATTGGGTTTGAGACAATGGCCGGGATGTAGTGAATGTTGTCGCGCCATTCCCTCAGGTTCGACAGGGCCTGGTCGATGTTGCTGCTGGCCCGCTCGACGACGAAGGCGCCGAAGTCGCCCAGGATGTGCTGCAGATCGGGCAGGGACCAGACGCCCGGCTGGCTCATCGTCTCCACGAGGTCGGCGCCGGCCAGGAGGGCGATGCGGACCTTCTTGCCGTTGCATCCTCCCAGGACGCCGTTGATCTCTCGGTCGAAGTGGTCGAGGACGATGGCCGTCGGGACGTAGGAGGCCTGCTGGGGCTCCCAGGGGTCGACCATCAGTGGTTGCCGGGCGTGCTTAACGGCCAGCTGGCACATCTCGACTCTGCCAGAAGAGTTAGAACGAGGCCCGGCGAAAGGGTGACTCGCAAGAAGTCTCTCGAGGGAAGCTCACCTGTGGAGGGCCGGCGCGAGGCCCTTCTTCTTGTAAGCATCGCTCACAGGGGAGAGGTATGCGCCAATGACTTCGTAATTTGTCTCCGTCCGGGCGTAGTCGGACGCCATGGCGAACATCTGGAGGTGGACATAGTGTACGGGGCTGAAGGAGCCGCAAGCAACGAGAACCAGAGGATCTCTCTCGGGGTGTTGCAGCCGCCTCCGCAACCTGTCGTGGGGGAATGTGTAGCCCGCCGGCGTCATCGACTCGATGATGGCCGACTCGGTGGCCATTGCGACTGTTCAGGCGGGGGATCGAGCACTCGGTGCTGAATGCGGTGTCGTCGATAGTACGCAAGGCCTCCGAGAAGGGCCTCACGATCGAGGGAATACTGATGATTCGGGGGAGCGTGGACTGTCTGAAGAAGCCGGGCCGGCAAGCGGCAAATGTCAGCCGTGCGCCGAATCGCGGACGGTACCAAGTACGTCATGCCGACAGGCGGCAAGGGTATGGAGGGGGCCTTACAAGCCGTGGGAGGCTGCCTTGACGAAAGGCGTCCTAGCGAACGCCGATGAGGATGGGCGTGGGATATGTCGTGATGGCTGCGAATGTTGCAATGGGTGCGAGATCGTGGGGAAGTTTTGGGCGATGGAGTGAGTCTTAAAGTCGGTACACAACGGGCTCGTGGAGAAGGAAGAGCCGGATGGAGAAAGAGCGCGGCGGGATGCACCTAATGTCTTGGAGGGGCAGGACGGACCCTGCCCTGCCTGCTGGGAGGGTGGCCGGGCGAGCCTTAAACAGGGCGCTCTAAGCGTCAGGTGGGCCCGTTTCACTGTGAATTTGCCTCGACTCCCTCGTCTAGGTGCGCTCTAGCGTCAGATCCGGGGACGTGATTGGACGGGGTAGAAGGAGGCGAGCCGCTGCAGGTGTCCAGGTGCTGACAAAGGGCTGCGTCTGAACGCATGGTGCCCTGGAAGTTGCCATGGGCGTTGGGTGCAAAGCGCCATTTTCGTCATGTGACATGCTCTTGCGCCATTGCCGTGCAGTGGATCTGCGCAATGTTTTGCAGCGGACAAAACGCCGACAGGCAGAGACGGCGGCATACGCCGATCTTCCTCCGAATGCCCGGTGCCCCCCTCACCAGCATCGGAGCTCATCGACTCGACAGAAGTCCCTGGTCCCCGGTTGCCCGGCTGATGTTTCCTGCTGGTGCTTCAGATCAATGTCGTCTCGAATACTGGAAGACGAGAGAAATCCAAAAGCCCACTGCCGTCTGTCCCACGCCCCGTCAAAACGGTTTCGGCTCCTGGGCAGGACGCTTGGGCGCGTCTCGAGGCGTCTTCATTCCTCGGCAGTGGTACACTATAGCAGGCCCCCTGTCTCACGTCGCCCACGCTGTCTGACCGCATGCGTCAGTCACTGGGAGCTGCCACAACGTGGTCGTTCCATCCCCATGGTTCTGCCGTCTTTGGCGTCTCTGTGGCCCTCGCTGTAGACCCATAGTCTCATATCATCCCAGCAGGCCCTGAGACGTCACAGTAGGTATCTCAGACCTGCATGATCCTTTGACAGCGGGCGGCTTGACATCAAAACCCTGTGTTACAGGAGATCGCATCTGTTCGCGGCCCGTTCCGTCGTGCCTGTAGTGCCCAAGGCAGTTTCGTCCCATCATACATGTACAACGCTGCCGGCTTCGCTTGCGTCTGGTATTACATGAGGTGCTCACACCATGTCATCATCCGTGACGTCCAGGCACCTCGCCCGCAGGCTGGCTCGTGTCTAAGAAACTCCACAGATCGAAAAGCGACGCGTTGGAGGCCACCGGGTTTCCATGGTTGGCCATGTCTAGTGGATGGCCCTGAAGGGTAGACACGAGCGTTGGTTGTAACCCGACGTCCACGTTCATCTCGTCCAGGAAGGCGCTGAAGCTCTCGTCATTCGGTATTGCGCACGTCTTTGCTTCGACGTACTTGCTTGCCACCTCGTACAAGGGCTGGAAAAGCCTCAGCTGTTTCGTAGCGGCCGGCATCACCTCACGCACTCCCTCGATCGACTCGACCGTCGATCTGAGAAGCTCGAGGTCGTCCAGGTTGTACGTTTCGACGACGTTGCACAGGAGCGCAATGAACGGGACGAACGGTGACGCCAATATCGCCCTGGACGCAGCAGCAGTCAGCGACCAATTCTCCCACCGCACTCCACATCCTTGGCCTGTTCACTCACCAGTTGATGTACTCTCCCACATAATAGTTCATGCGTTCGGTTAACCCGGCCATGCATTCCCGGTGTTTTGCCAGCGCTTGCCTCGCCAAAGCGATACATTCTTCGCTGAAAGGCCTATCGGACCCATCCATGGCGGGGATGTTGCGGTGAATCAGGCAATCGAGCGAAAGCTCCGATACCCTTTCCCCCTGGACGAGGAATCGGTGAATGTCCTCGCCGGTCACCTTGCGAAGGTCCTCCTTGTATCGAATCTGAGATGACAAAAGCTTCAATCAGTCAAAGGCATCAACACAACTTCAACATCGGGGTATGCGGACCTCTGTCTTGCACGTCTTGGACTGTTCAAGAACAGTGCAAAGCTCGACGGTCAGCGTTCGCGCCCTTTGCGCCCGAATATCGACAGACTGAGAGAGCGCCGCAGGGCTGTACAGCAAGTCGTATACTCTGCCCTGAACACGGGAAATCTTCACCCATTTGGGTATAATCACGTTGTAGACCGCGTTCACGTCCCCCAGCCACTGATCGGAGTCAATAATGATGTCCATGTTTCCGATTGCGGCCGGCCGACCGAGACGGAGACAGAGGGATTGATCATGCATGTAGACCACGGTCAGAACCCTGTTCTTCCTCCTTGTCATCTCGACGTCTTTGGACTGCGCCGGCGACGTACCGAAGCCGCCAACTACCTGCATCATCCGCGCGGCGGCGCCGATGAAGTTCCAGGCTAATGACGGCCTGCACTTTTCAATTGAATATGTGGCCTATTCGTGTTAGGAAGCCAACAGAGAGAGGGGGACGGTCCCGAATAATGTACGTACGGCCATGCTCAGAGCTAGAACGTAGCTGAAGCTTGGGGGCATGTGGAAAGGTAAGCAGGCAAGCAAAGTCTCCGCACAATCGCGGCACAACTCGGCCTGCTTCCTGTACTCGCTCTGGGTAGGCTGATCGGTAATCACGTAGGCGCACTCGGCGAAGAGCCAGAATAGCCCGATGTATACGATGATGCGATCTGCTGTCGAGGCGGCGCTCGTGGAGTAGACCGAGAAGAAGTGCTCGGAAAACTGCTCGACTGACTCGAGTTCGAAGGCCCAGAAGTATTTGAATTGGGGGCAATCTGTTCCTGGTATCAGATACAATGGCGAACTCGCAAGGATGCACTTCATCATCATCTCCTCAAGGGCAACACGAACCTCTCAGCAGTCGTAAAACCGAAAACGCCAGGTGAGGCGGCGGCAGGGGCAAATCCGAGCCCTGGCAGTCTCTCTTCGCGTGTGGCAATTGCTCGTACAGGTTCTCGGCCGGCTGGTGTGGCTTTGCCGCGACACGGCGCAGGTGGTCCAGTTCGGGAGGGATGGGGGTTGAAGGATCTCTGGAGACGGTATTTTGCAGGAAGTTTGAGGCAAAAGCGGTATGGGCTGAGATGGAAGATTCACCCTCGTGCTCTGGCTCTAGGGGCTTCTGGTTTTCCGGCGGATGACGTTGCGTCGCGACCATGGGCGAGGCGGTAGCAGGCGTAGATACTGGGGTATGGACATTCGAGGCTTGCGTTGTGAGTGACCCCATGGGTGTTGGGAGGTGATCGTCCTTGCTCATGATTTTGCAGATCTCGTCAACTTTTCGTGAGATTTCGTCAATCTTGGTCTCGCTGCGCCAATGTTAGCAGAACCGAGCTGGCTGGCTGACGGGCGCATGTCTTGTCTTGCGTCGCTCTGTTGCTCGAGAGAAGGACGCACTATTGGTTTGTGAGGTGTACACGCGGGCGCCGCTGCCTCAGTCGAGGCTGGGCCGTGTAAGAGCATGGCATGTCCATGCGAACACATCTTGAACATGGATTGCGCCGGTCGCATCGCACCTTTCGATGTCGGCAGATGTCGCACTGGTGAAGCCATGTGAGTAGAGTGAAGCAATCACGCGGGGCAAGGAGTACTTACAGCTAGCTTGGGGGTCGATTGGGAAACCAATGGCTTGCTGGCAGCTTCGTCTTCTGGTGGTTGAGACACATCATGGCAGTCGTCGCCCTCGGAGTAGTCCTCGGATTCCTGCTCCATTGCGTCAAAAGGGAACTTTGGACAGGTTCAATGCAAAGATTAAAGTCGGAGGGTTGTGTAAGACTTGAGGATGAGCAGCACCTGCCCGCATGTCCCGGGAAGGGGCGATCGGTGCATGCCTACCTACTAAGCCTAGAACGGACTAGGGCGTGAGCGCGGAAGCTCGCAACTTTGAACCGCCCGAGCTTCCGCCCTCATCTTCAGACAAATTCATGGGTATCGAAGGGATCTTGGCATCCAAGCACCGAGTTATCGTCCGCCTCCGTCCGCGCATCAGGCAGCAGCCCAGACTGAGACAATCCTCGCTGCCGTTGAACAAGGCTTCGGCCGCCGTCAAGCCCCGCGCCCCGCATGGAAACCGATCGGATCTGCCCCTCGGGGCGGCAGCTCATCGCGGCCGACGATCCGCTCTCACGGCCTGGCAACGCAACGCGTCAGACCAGAACCCATAACATGACGGGGGGCCGCAGCTTAGATGCAGCTGGTCGTAAACTTCTTCCGTCTTCTATTTACGAGATTAGGCGCAGTTTTTGCTTACAGTCATGATATTTAATACACTCGGTGTCCTGGGCTGACGCCATTCGCACTTGCATCTCCTCTCTGACTGCCGTCCAACAGCTGCAGCACCGTCTCAGCATTCGCTCACTCCTTTTACCTTTTTCCCCCTTCTACCTACCTAGCGACATCTCGGTTACGAACGCACCAAGACTGGATCACCGTCGACCGACGCCTGGTCAATCGAGGCCATCATGGCAACCCCGACTGCTCCTCCGCCACCCACCCCCCCGGAGTCGGAGAAGACTGAGGTCGCCGTCCCTGTCAAGGCAACCCAAGATGGCGATATTGGCGAAGAAAAAGAATCCTCTGGCAGCTTCATGGTATATGGCCTCCAACAAGAACAGTATCGTCTGGGATGCACTGCTAATGCCACGGGTGTGCAGAGAGTCTTCACGTACGGCCGACCCTTGGATTACGTTCTCGAAGCCATCGCCATCATCGCCGCCATCGGTTCCGGCGTGGCCCTGGCTATGGTCAACATTGTTCTCGGTCAATTCATGAACGTTTTGTCTGGCGCCAGCATGGCCTTGAGCATGGACGACGGCCCGCCCCCGAACTACATGGAGGAGGTTTCCAGATACTCGTGAGTACATGTGCTTCAACAGACAGCCAGGGGACACATCTCATTGACGGCTCTTCTTCAGCTTGTACTTTGTCTACATTGGAATTGCCAGGTTCGTCTTGACTTATGTCTACTCGACACTCTTCACCTGGGTCGCCTTCAACATCACCCGCAACATCCGCCACCACTACCTTCGCGCGGCTCTCTCCCAGGAAGTCAGCTTCTTCGACCACGGCTCCGGCGGCTCCATCTCCATGCAGGCCTCGGCCAACGGCAAGCTGATTCAATCTGGCATTGCTGAAAAGCTCGGCCAGTGCTTCCAATCCGTCTCAACATTCGTGGCTGCATTCATCATCGCCTTCATCACCCAGTGGAAACTCACCTTGATCATCATCTGCGTCCCACCCGCCCTTATCGTCATTATCGGCACCGTCGTGTACCTGGACTCGAAGGTTGAAACCGAGATCATCAAGACCAACGCACAGGCTGCCAGTTTTGCAGAGAGTGTTCTCGGCAGCGCCAGGACCATCCACGCTTTCAATCTCCGGGAGCGTATCGTCCGAGAGTATGCCACATACACGCAAAAGGCTCGAGATCTGGGAAGAAAGAAGAACTGGCTCTACGGTATCATGTTCGGGGCCGAGTACTTCGTCATCTACGCCGGTATGGGTCTTGCCTTCTGGCAGGGAGTGGCCATGATTGCCAGAGGCGAGGTCGAGAACATCGGTACCGTTTTCACGTGAGTGTCTCCTCTGTCCTGTCGCTAATTTAACACGCTGACCATCCCTCTCAGGGTTCTCTACTCCGTGATCATTGCCGCAATCTCCATCAACGCTCTGGCGCCCCATGGTATTGCCTTCGGTCGAGCGATGACGGCTGCCACCCAACTTTTCGCCCTCATTGACAGACAATCGGACATCGACGCCTTTGCTGAAACTGGTAAGAAACCGGACCACACTGAAGGGACCATCGAAATGCAGGGTGTCAGGTTCGCCTACCCAACAAGGCCGGATGTCACTGTCCTGGATGACTTCACACTTCGCTTCCCATCCGGCAAAGTAACAGCACTTGTTGTACGTTAAGATATCCCACAATGGCCTCCTTGCCTCCTTTTTACTGCATTGATGGCTTACTTGCGAATCCGACAGGGTCCAAGCGGTTCAGGAAAGAGCACAGTCATCGGGCTGCTGGAAAGATGGCACAACCCCTTGTCGGGTGGCATCAAGCTTGACGGCGTTGACATCAGCGAGCTCAACCTGCGCTGGCTGCGTACCAATCTCCGCCTAGTTCAACAGGTAAGCACGACGACTATTCGATCCGCCACATTCTAATGCCGAATTAGGAACCTGTCCTCTTCAACGGCACGGTCTTCGAAAACATCGCCAACGGCCTCGTAGGTACAAAGTGGGAGGATTCCCTTCAGGAAGAGCAGCTTGAGTTGGTCAAGAAGGCAGCCAAGATGGCATTCGCAAACGACTTTATCGAGAGCCTCCCACAAGGGTACGACACCCGCATCGGTGAAAGAGGTGGCCTTCTCTCTGGCGGCCAGAAACAGAGAGTCGCCATTGCTCGCAGCGTTATTTCCGAACCCAAAATCCTCCTTCTGGATGAGGCTACCAGCGCTCTGGACCCTCATGCCGAGGGAATCGTTCAACAGGCTCTAGACCGAGCGTCCAAGAACAGGACGACGATCGTGATCGCACATAAGCTAAAGACTATCAGAGACGCTGACAACATCGTGGTCCTTTCCAAGGGCAGCATTGTGGAGCAAGGCAAGCACGATGAGCTTGTGGCCGCCGGAAACGTCTACGCTCACCTGGTCAAGGCCCAGGATCTCTCATCGGCATCTCGGAGCGACTCGGAAACGGAGGACGAACGCCAGGATGACGAAGACAAGGAGCACGTGGAGAAAGCCCAGACTCTGGCGAAGTACACAACTGCGGAAGAACGTCATATCAGCAGCCTCAAGGACCGGGAAGACTTCGAACTGTCTGAGAAGACGAGTCTCGTGGCAACCGTCTGGAAGCTGATATGGGCGACCTGGGACTTGAAGTGGTGGTACTTCGTGACCCTTCTCACCTGCATTGCGGGAGGTGCGTCAAACCTACTCGCTGCTGGTCGATACCACTGCTAATTATCATTGCAGCTGCTATATTCCCGGGCCAGGCCCTGCTCCTGGGCAATGTCCTCGATATCTTCGCAGCGCCCAACATGGTGCAGCGAGGCAACTTCATCGCCCTCATGTTCTTTGTTATGTCCATCGGCATTATGATTGCTTACTTCACCCTGGGTTGGGCCACCAATGTCATTGCTCAGGTACGCATAACATCCCCTAGCAGTCCGAACAGGAACGTTGCAGGTAGACCTGATGATCTCTGATGATTTGATGCTCCACCACAGGTGATGAACAAGCGCTTCCGAGACGAGATGCTGGACCATACACTACGACAGGATCTGCGATTCTTCGACAGGCCCGAAAACCCGGTGGGTGCTTTGGTCAGCCGTCTGTCGACATATCCCGAGGCGATTTACGAGCTGATGGGCTACAACATTGCGTTGATCGTCATGGCTGCTATCAATGTCCTCGCTTCTAGCGTTCTTGCCATCGTCGTTTCCTGGAAGCTCGGTCTTGTCGGTGTTTTCGCCGGCATCCCGCCCATGCTCCTCGCAGGTTACACCAGGATCCGCGTCGAGACGAGAATGGATGGAGAGATCGACAAGAAGTTCTCGCGCAGCTCGGCTATCGCATCCGAGACCATCATGGCCATCCGAACGGTGTCATCACTCGCCATTGAGAAGGCCGTGCTCCAGAGGTACACGGATGAGCTGGACACTGCCATCTCCGGCTCGAAGGCGCCGCTTTTTCATCTGATGATTTACTTTTCGTTGACGCAGTCGATTGAGTACTTCATTTTGGCTCTGGGATTCTGGTGAGTGAACATGGGAGCGACAGATCCGGAACCGAGCTGACACGAGATCGACAGGTGGGGTTCTACGCTGCTCTCTCGGGGCGAAGTCAACTTTTACGAGTTCATCGTCTCCTTCATGGGAGTCTACTTCGCCGGTCAGGCTTCGGGGCAGCTCTTCAGCTTTGCGAGCAGTGAGTTCAGTTACCTCCGGCGAAGAATACTCAACTGACGAGAGGCTCCAGGTTTCACCAAGGCCACCCATGCCGGAAACTTCTTCTTCTGGATCTCCAACCTGCAACCCACTGTTCAAGAGACGCCTGACAACCGAGACAACGGCCCTAGGGATGGATGTAGCAGCTACGAGTTCGACGATATTCGGTTTTCCTACCCGCTGGCCCCCGACAACCGCGTTCTGAAGGGCTTGTCCCTGAAGGTACTTCCTGTCCTGACGCAAGTTCCACCTGAGAAACGATTCTGACCAGATCTTCACAGATTGACCCCGGCCAATTCGTTGCCTTTGTGGGAGCTTCTGGTATGTATCAACGCAGCCATCTCGCGACACTTGTGACTGACGTTGCTGGGATACAGGCTGTGGCAAGAGCACAATGATTGCTCTTCTCGAGCGATTCTACGATCCTACCAGTGGCAACATCGTTATTGATGACCAGGACAAGATGAGCGACTTGAACCCCTGGCTGTACCGCAACAAGGTCGCGCTTGTCCAGCAGGAGCCCACGCTCTTCCCCGTGAGCATCCGGAGCAATGTCTCCATGGGCATCGACTTCGACCTCAACCCCGACTCGCTGGGAGACGAGAAGAAGGCCATGCCGAGCGCGGACGAGGCAGAAATCGAGAGAGCGCTGCGCGCAGCCAACGCATGGGACTTTGTCAGCTCCCTTCCAGAGGGCTTGGATACGCCCTGTGGCTCGAGCGGCAGCCAGCTCTCCGGTGGACAGCGCCAGCGCATCGCCATCGCTCGCGCGCTGATACGCGACCCAAAAGTGTTGCTTCTGGACGAGGCGACCAGCGCCTTAGACACGGATTCGGAGCGTGTCGTGCAGTCGGCGCTCATGCAGGCCGCGGGCGCCGGGAACAGGATCACCGTTGCCGTGGCGCACCGGCTTTCGACGGTGCGCCAGGCCGACTGCATTTTCGTCTTCTTCAACGGCCGTATCGTCGAGGCGGGCACCCATGACGACCTGATTAGACAGGGCGGCATGTACAAGCAGATGTGCGAGGCGCAGAGTCTCGACGGGACTAATTGAGGCCCCGAAACGCACGGGATTTCTTTCGGGTTGGTTCATACACTTTAGACGACGGGTCTCATTATTCATGTTCGGTCTCTCGGGTTGGCATGCCCATGTAATGGAAAACAGCATCATAGAATGGGACGTCAACGCGGCCCAGCATCGGGCGCGACAGGGAATAAGGTTCTGACACCGAGTGCAAGCTCCGTGAGTTCTCCACGCGCGCAGAACCTATCAAGCTGCAACGGGACGCCAAATCGAGTAAGAGTAAGCAGCATTAGCATGCATGCGATGATCAATTGACACGCATTTCCATCTCATTCACGGATGAATCGGGGCGTGGGTGTCATTGCTGTTCATTACTCGACCTGGCCGCCAGGTCCCCCCAACTTGGGCTCGGGTACTATCAATACTCGCTCACTCCGTCAGAGTCAAGCGGCCTTGTTCTTCGCGATCCTCTCCTTGAACCTGGCGACGTGGTTCTCCTCGTTGTAGATGCCATTGACGCTCGGGTGCGCCCTCACGGCCTCGGCCCAGCGCGTGAAGTTGGGGGCCTGCTTCTCCAGGTCGGCGATGGTGCTCTCGGGGATGATGCCGTACTTTGCGGATGAGTAGAGGCGCAGGACGAAGGAGCCAGTCAGGACCTGCGAAGGGTGTCAGTACGGGGGGCTCGACCTGGGATCGCATGGCGGGACGGGGGCTTACCTCGGCCAGAGTGAGCTTGTCGCTGCCGCCGAAGAAGGGCGCCGCGTCGCCGAGGAGCGGCTCGAGCTCCTTCGTGATAGCCTCGACGTGGGCCTGGCCGATGGCGGCGACGTCGTCGTCGGTCTGGGCGGAGAGGACTTTGTACACGAGCGGGGTGACCTTTGAGATGTAGGCGTCGACGAAGAAGTTGATGCGGGCGCGGCGGAGGGCGGCGGCCTTGTTGCCGGAGTTGGGGACGAGGTGGGAGGGGTGGGCGTCGGCGAGGAAGGTGGCGACGACGGCGGACTCGGTCAGGATCTGGCCGTCGTAGGACAGGGAGGGGACGAGGCCGCGCGGGTTGATCTTGAGGTACTCGTCGGTGCGGGGGGTGGAGAGGTCGATGATCTCCTCCTTGAAGGGGAGGCCGAGCTCGGCGAGGGCGATGTGAGCGCGGTGCGCCCAGGGGCAGCCGTGATTTGTGTAGAGGGTGATCTCGGGCGAGGCGACGGCGGCGGCCATTGTGGGCGAGCGAGGCGGGTGGACTTGTAGAGGAGGGGGGGCTTCTCTTTGATACTCGGGATCTTGTCTACTGAGCACGGACGAGCTGGAAGACAGAATGAACTGAGTGACGGACTCTCTTCTTACACCCTCCTCTGGCCGGGACTCGGGGGCTTTTTGAATGCCCTCAAGCGGCGGACGAGCTAAGCAGGCACTTGGAATCTCCGCGCATTCATAATCAGCTGTGGAGCTTACACCATCGATGTCGCCATGGACCACAGGGCGCGCATCATACTTCCGACTCCCAACGGCGCGGCAGCCCAGACTGACTGACAGGAAGAATCACGACAGGGCCGCGCCAGGATAACAAATGCACGACAATGTAGCCAGTACGCCCGGGGACAGGTACCCGAGGGGCTCGCGCATATCACGACATATGGGAGCATGCTTCCGCAATCGTTGTGCCCTCCGATAGCTCGGCATGGCTCGAGGGACGAATAGTTCCCCCGAGTCTTCGGTCCCGAGTACCTTTGAACTGTCGCGCGCGGGGTACGGCAACTGACAAATCCATCTCCGACTGTGCCGCAGGCCGTCCACCTCTGCGACGGTCGAACAATACGAACACCAGGAGGACGCCGGAAATTGGCGGACTTTGCACCAATGGGCAATAAGTAATGCATCAGCTTCGGACCCGAATTGCCCGCGCACTGCACGACTGACGGTTGATCCATGCCATACACATACATACGGAGGATATATTTGACTGAAGGATGAAAAATCAAGACGCATATAAATACAAAAATCACTTGTGAGCTCCCAGACGCCAGATCAGGGATATGCGTAATCATCCGGCTCAACCTCCTCGCCGTCGAGAGTGATCCCGTACTGCCCGTTCCGGGGATCTTCTGGGATCTGAACGCCCCGTAGGTATGCCTTCCTCACGTACTCGTACACCTTCTCTTGCGTCTCGTTTTCATACCGACGTGCCCCTCCAACGGGTCCCTGGTATCCGTCCCGGATCAGGTACCCCGCGGCAGGTCGCTGCATCGGCGGATTGGCTGCCGATTCCCACCAGGTCGTCCACTGATCGATGACGCCGTCGTCCTCCGGCTGGAGAGCAACCTCTTTTGCATCGATGCGAGCCTTGAAGCGAAGTTTGTTTTTCCACGACTTCGGCCATTTCGTGAACCGCTGTGCTCCCGATCTGAAATTGACCTCCAATCTGATCCGGGAGTCGATTTGACAGACTGGGAGCCAATCCAAGAAGGCCCCGGGGTCGATGGAAAGGAGGGGGTGAGGGTTGGGTGCTGTTGCATCCCCCATCAAGTATAGATTTGGCGGGCGACAGAGGGACAAGTTCAGGCCCCATTGGGGCCATCGATCCACGTCGTCGTACCAAGTTGTATCGATGTTCACCTTGGTGTCGACGTCGTGAAGCCCACCATCCGGCGCTACCATCGGCACATATCGGACGGGCATGATGTACTTATGCGCGTAATCCGTCACCAGTAGGATCTGCTCATCGGAGTTCCAGAGATCAGGCCTCCGTTGATGCTGCACGGGTGGGACTCCGACTCCGACTTGCACTGGAGCTGGGCTTCCCGGCCAAGGACGAACCCCCGGCCACCCCCCATACACAGTTGCTTCGTACATATTGCGTGGGTCATCGTGATCGAGCTTGGGGTCGTAGCAAGGCGGAGGCCGGAAGACGACGACTTCGACCCCGAAGAAGTCTGCGATGACCCAGAAAATCTCCTCGAAGCTGGTATAGCCCGGAAGCCCAGCATCGGGGTCATTGCGGGCCAGACTTCGGAAGAGGCTCACGTCCCCCCAGTCGTCGCCCTCTTTCGCAGAGACGCTGGCCCTGCTTTGCCTCTCCAGATACTGATAGAACCGGTACCGTGTGTGGCGACCAATGTGATTGCGGCCTTTGTTCATCACCTCGTAGAAAAACTCATAAAACGCCGCTTTCAGGGCCATGTCGTGCTTGAGGCTTCCTTTGAAACAGTACCTGATGCGTCAAGTCAGCCTTGGGCTCCCGTACTGTGCCACGATGTGATGTATGACTTACGAAAGTGCAGCCCACAAGCTCGTGGCATCATGAGGTGTTGCGACAGCGGACATCTCGACCTCCTCGAACGTCCAACCGTCGCCGTTCGGGACCTCTCCGTCACGGACTTGTGCGACGAATCTATGCGTTGCCTGATACTTCCAATGCTCTCCATTGACCGTGGCCGTGGCGTCCCGGTTCAGCCGAGTAGTCCTTTGCGCAATACCGTGTTCTTGCAATTCATCCAAGAGGGTGTCATTCTCGAGCTGTAGCAGGTGCCGAACGTGAGCCCTGTACGGTAAGGGCCGCGTATGGTGATACAGTTTTGTCGGCATGGGATCTATCATCGGCCGGGCCATTGGCCGATGACCGCCTCTGTTGAGTACAATCGGCTCTTGGTCTTGTTCGATCATATCCGCCCATTGAGGGAAACGGATGCCCGTTATCGTATGTATCGCCTTGAGTACCTTTCGCGTTGCCCTGATGCGATTTCGGCGCAGGTCTCCGACCCGATTCCGGGGGCTAATGTGGCGTAGTAGCTCGTTGACATGCCGGCAGAACATTGGCCACGTTAGGCAAGTAACGTTTCGTATTTTGCTGGTCGATGAGATGCGGAGTATCTTGTAGGCTCGCTCTCGATCCCGATAGGGCTCATCTAGCTTATTGATAATGTTCGTCATGCCACGGCCGTTGTGGGTACGATCGTTGGTCGAACGCATCAAGTCTCGCAACGCCGCCACATCTGCTGCCGACGCTATTGTAAGATTGTTCGCCATCCTGGGCCAGAGAGCTGAAGGCCTGTTCGATATTGCGGTTACCGAGTCGAAGGGGTGGAAGGGCAAAGCAACACAGCTCCAATGGTGCAGGAGACGTGGGATTTTGCAATCTCAAGTATCTTTGTCTGGCGTTTTGGTCGAGGACGAGGCACGGCACAAAGGTTCGCCGCCAGGGCTTTGAGATGGAAGAAGGCGGCGGAAAATGGAACACAGGTCTTTTGTTCGGTTTCGAGGCGAAGGCCATCACTGTCCATCGTCGGCAGCGGGTCTTTATCGTCGCTGGGCAGAGGAGGGTCGCATCTCCAGTTCCCCCCAACGCTTGTCGCTGCGCCAGCTCCAGAACAAAGGTGTGACCCTCATGAGCAACACCGCAAGCCTGTAGCCTGAGGAGATTTCCCTTTGAAGGGGCTGGTGGCTGCTCTCAGACAACAAAGCTGGAGCCACCCAGGCATCATGATGGCCACGAGCAATCAATCCACTCCAGAGACGGCTGCGCATTGCCCAGATGCATCAGCAGGTCCTCCTCTCCAAGGCTGTTGATATGAGACATGGAGTCGTAACCTTGCCCATTGCCCATCGGAGGGCCCATCTGATCGTTGGGGTAGCTTTGCATCGGTTGCCCCATGCTCCCCATGAGCGTGTTCGGGTCGAGTGAAGAGTTCATCGGAGGCTTTCGGAACATGTTCGCAGGGGTGCTGGTGCCATTGTTCCTGTCGTTGCCGCCGAGATCTCCGGGTTGCCTCGGGACATCCTGGAGGCTCTGCTCCGGCACCTGAGGAGACTCCATTTTGAGCTGCTTGTCGATGAGCGGCCTGCAGAGAAGCAAGAACTTCTCAAACAAGCGGCAGAGCCCTGCAACGGCCTTGTCTGTCTTCTCAAACTCGTTGAGCTTGTTCGTCACCTGAGACAGCAGCTCAAAGTCCGAGCGTTCTGAGCAGTTGATGACGTTGCAGAAGAGTATGAAAAACGGGGAGAGGGGGTAGCAAAGAATGACCCTATTTTCATCAGTCAAGGCCCTCCTCGGTGGAAGTATCTACTAACCAAACGATGGAGATCGTGAGAGTGTGCATGTTGGTCAAGGAGCTACCGTGGTTGATCATGTCGACCAGCAGTGACATCGCCGTCCGCGCGTAGCCTAGCATCTGCTCCAAGACGCCGGGGTCATCCGAGAGATTGGGATGCAGCCGCACGATAGACGTCATGATGGAGTGATAGACGAAATCGGTTCCGATGTACTCGCCATACAGGTAGGCATCCTCTACGCGAGGGTGTCTTGCTTGGCCCTGCAGCGTACGTCAGCGATGGTGCTCATACACACGGGTGTGGGAGAGACGGGTTACTTGTCGAATCTTTTCTCGGATATGCCACATCTTTTGCTGCAAAGTCTTGACGAGATCGAGCATGTGCCGAGGCTCCGTCATGCCAGTCTGGCCTCGGATGATACCGTCTTGCACGAGAGAGAGCTCGAGATAAATGTGCGCAATGGCAGTAAAGGGGCGGTCGGGGTCCAGCGGCGTGATAACGGCGGCGTCGAGGTTGATGTCGGGCAGGCAGGAAGGTCGATTCATCGCAAGCGACAGGGACTTATCGTAGAGGATGCACAGCGTCAGACAGAACCTCGCAGCAACGGCGTCTTCCTTTTTCAGAGTGGACACGAAGCTGGCGTACGAGCGCCCTCCGAGAGCTACGCAGGTTCGCGAGGCTGCGCAACTAAGCTGATAGCACTTCTCGATTCTGCCAGTGTGCATCATGAAGAGCGTCTATGACCTCGTCAGTACGAAATGTAGCGAGGCATCAGCAAACGGGAAACTTACGCCCGCCAGAAGCGACTGCAGCAATGATAATGTGGGAGGATCCAGGACTCCGATGTGATGGACGGCCCTCAGCAGCATGGCCTCATACTGATGCAGCCGGAGTCTCAGATGCTCCTTCATTGCTGGGCTGGGTGTGCTCTGTATGCTTGCGAGGGTGACCACAAAGGCCGCATATCCAATGTTAACGGCATAGTGATGGCGAGATGGCGCTCGAGCAGTGCCTTCTAGGAGAGCCAGCCCCTGTTTCTCGAAGCCAACTTCTGTAACCATGTCAAGCACATACGACAGGCCAACACTCTGCTGCCGGGCAGGGCCTGCGGGGAGGGGAGACGATTAGCAAGAGGGCCCACTGCGTGCTGAATAGGACATACCGTGGAGGATGGAGTGAAGGGTCTCGGCTGACGGATAGACGCTGTAGTCGTCGGGGTCCATATCGTCGAAAGCGTCAAAGTCGACATCGACAGGCTGCGAGGTGGACTTGCTCACGAGGCCCAGCGCAGACTTGACGATCTCGCGGCGCCCGACATCCAGGCCCTGGTCGGACCTGAGCATCGACTCGAAATAGCTCTGAGCCTGGGTGCCAGCCACATTGATGCTGTCCGGCGGGTCTCCGTCTGCGCGTCTTGGGGCGCCAGAGCGTTGATTCGGGCCAAGGTCTCGCTGACCGGAGCCGAACATGGCATGAGCCGGGACAGAGCCTCTGCGCAGCTGACCGGTGGGCGAAAACCCGGGTGAGGGTGAATTGGGCTGCCGGCTTTGTGGCCCGCCGGACCTGGAGAAGTCACGGTGCGTTAAGTGCGAGTCCTGGCCATGGCCGTGGCCGTGGCCCTTGCCGTAGTAGTCGGAGGCGTCCATCTTCCTGTCATAGCCAGAAGGCCCGGCCGGGCTCGCGTTGGCGAGCTGGCTGGCATGCCTGACAGCGGCGGCTATCTTGCGGCTGGAGGCCTGTCAGTCCGGGTCCGCTTCTCGGCCATGAGATGAGAGCGTCGACATACCGTTCATAGTCTGGATTGCCCCTCCTTTTCGGGCGGGCGCGAATGCAGGCTGCTTGGATCGACACGCAGTGTTTGCATGGATCTTCTCTGTCGCATTTGATCTGGACCACGGTCAGCAGCCGCGTTGAGTGAGGCTCAGCGGCCGGGAATGAGCATACCTTCTTCGCAAAGCAGAGGTCGCACTACATTAACCGTGTCAGCACGCGTTCTCCGGCGTCCGTCCCTCGTAGGGGCTGAGACAGCGCCGCCACTGACTCGGGGTCGCGGGCAGCAAAAGACGGCTCGATCGGCCTGGGACGCGACACGACGCGGCACTCACAGCTCGGTTCCGTGGAGGTGGGATCTCGAAGGGAAGGTCTGCATTGTCCATTGTCAATCAATTCGCACTGTCGGTGGCTTGCAGGATGCGCCGAAGGACGGTACAGCACGCAGGAAATCGGAACTGAGGAACTCTGGAAATGATAGAGATGGCCCGGGGAATTCGTCACACCGCGGTTTCCTGAGGTGGCCCAGTGGGTGGTCCCGTTCAGCTGCAGTTGCTGCCCGGGCAGATGCATAGCGTCCCGCCGGGCGCATCGGCATCGCTCAATCCGCTTAAGGCCCAATGGGAGGGGAGCATCTGGCAGACACGGCTCGCTCGGGGGTGGCTGCATCCACGCCGCAGTCACCCTGCAGGGCGTTGAGGGACCATGAGATACGGTCTGTACATGAACCTCAGGTTTATACTCGATTTACACGGATTAGGGTCCAGAAAGCCATGATTTCTCGTTTGACAATGGGAGTATCGGCTTGTGAATAACTGCATGAATCGCGCGAGATCACGTGGTGGTTCTTTGTCTGCGCCAAGGTTCCATCCATCTGTTGTCCCTAGTCACTTTCTGGTCTCTCCTTCTGACTCGAGCATCTGCCGGCGAAATCCTTCACCACATGGACCTCGTTGAAGAGGATCCTTCGCTTCGCCGGGCATGGCTCATTCACGGGCGACCAAGGTTCCGTTCAACTGACATTCTACAGCAACGCGACCCCAAAGACCGCCTTCCAGTCTCGACTCGACGAAGAGTACGGCCGCGCTGTTTCTGACATGCCTCTCCGATCTGATCACCAGCGGCCTCCACAGTTAACGCAACGTCGACTCGCCATGGCATGACTGGTACTCTATACTGCGCATCTTATGATTCCCAAACCAAGCTTTTCCTCGATTCGCCCATGTCCGTCGATATCCGATGCGACACGTCAATCGAACACGCGCTCGACCCAAGCCAAGCCCAACCTCGACCTCCACCAATATTCACGGCTGTTCTGGCCAAATACGTCTCGCGAAGCAGCAATTTAGACGGATAGCCCGACACCTTGGACACTACTGTCCTCGAGGATCCGAGTTTCAAGAGTTCACAGTGCAATTGCGTTGATTGATGCTTTGAATGACGCTGCTCGTTTCGAAATGGATATCCCAAACACCCGACTCCGGCCCACCACCCTCTAGAAGATCTCACGGTCGTCGTACGCCCGCACGCTCTCTAGATACTTCTTGACCTCGCCATAGTCCTTGCACACTGTCGAGGGGAAGCAAAAAGTTAGCCATCAGCACTTCACGCGACGTCGGACACAGGGGAGGGGCCGCTACGTACCATGCTTCGAGTCCCAGCCGTCGGAGCCGCCGTTGTGGTCCGGGAACGTTGTCTCCAGACCCTCGAGCGCCATGTCGGCCGAGCACATGATCGTCTGCCGCAGGTATGCGAAGCAGTGGATCATGTGCCAGTGGTGGTCCTCGGGGATCTCGTGGTCGGCTTTGAGGCCAGAGTAGGTCTGGACGACGGCGAACTGCAGAGGGTCGATGCGGTCAGCTATGATGCGACGGTCTTCGGCGGGGGGGACTTACGAGGCAGTGCAGCTGGTGGGTGAGGGACGTCGTGAAGACGGTCTTGTCAGGCCAGACGATGGGCGTGGGCAGATCGTGATACCGGTGCGTGTCATTGACCCATTGGAATCCCATGCCATCTGTGTTCCCCGTCAGTCTCGTCTGTCCGCGGCCATCCACGGGAGTCACGGATCCATCTCACAAGGCATGAGCTCGTTCCAGTTGTTCAGCGTCTCGTTCGTGAAGAAGAGCGACGTGTCGTTGGGCGCGTACTTCCCCTCGTAGTCCGGCGTGAAGGTCTTGATCTGCTGGGGAACTGCGAGCCCGGTCATCGTAAGCCTCCGTTACTGTCCGCTCAGTCCAAGCTGCGGGGATACCTACACGACGGTCCCACGCCGGTCAAGTCTCCGCCGAAGTCCCAGGTGTTCACCCTCGGCTGCCGCATCAGCTCGTTGATCAGCAGGCCGATGTTGGCGAGCAGCAGCACCGTGTTGAGCACGCCGCTGAAGAAGGACCACCGCTCCCTCCGCCGCCTCTTCGCTCGCTCCGCCTTTGTCTTCTCCAGCTCCTGGTTGGCAAAGCAGTGCCTGCATCGCTTGTCCTCGGCCCCGATGAGGGATTCTTCCACCTCCGTGCTGCTCCTGTCGTCGCGGTCGTCATACTGCACCGACTCGTATTTTGTGTCCTTCTCCATTTTGATGTGTCGAGATGCCCAGCAGTCGGTCGAACAAAGAGGTAGGATCTGAGCCTCCGATGAAAGAAGTCAGGAAGCAGCCCGAGACTCTGCCTGAAAGCACTGGGCCCTGGGTGGTTTATCAGACAGTGGAGCACTGACGATGGTGTTTCGAGTCAGCGCTCGTCAGTGGTGGCAGCATCGTGAAACATCTCAGGAGTCCCGACCAGTGTCTCCAAATCGTCCGATCGCTCTCTCACCTGGGGGCGCTCGGGACAATCCTGACACTTTTCTCATCGCAGAATCCAATTATGGTGCCAGGAGACTCAGAGGCTGCCTCTTGGCAATCCGCGGATCATCGTGATACTAGCTGGCATGAAAGTCACAGAAACATGGCCGGCCCAGCTATGATGGCCTCGAATGATCTCCAATTAAGCAAGGGGATATCTCGATTTCTTAGAATTCAGAAAGAGGCCATCTTGAATTCTTACAATTAGGACAGAGACCATGTTAATTCCTTGAAGTTCACAGAGAGGTCATCTCGATGCCCGATGGAGGGCGGCCATCTTTTCTGCGACCCTCATGGCTGTGCGATTTTCTAGGAAGGTTAAGAGTAACAGGACGTTGAGAGTACAGTAGAGTATAGCAGCACCAATATCCATTTCAATCTCGTCGCGTGAGTTGGAGGTACCGATGGCGTACTATCAGTCCAACAACAAGCAACTTTCAACGACTTGCGTGGGATGTATGGCCGTTGAATGATCATCAAGTAAAGTACAGCGGCCCTTCATCTCGGAAGAATAAATGCATTGTCCAGCCCGATTGTGAGAAGAGCCAGTCGAAAGACACAAAAGAGATCGATACACTCGCCTTTGTTGCACTCGTTGTCGATACATTCGCTCCCAAAGCACGCGACGACCTCACTCAAAGTCCGGCCTTGAACAAACCAACGCTCTTTGATTTTGATCATCGCCCAGTTCTATGTCTCCAAGTCTTAAAAACGCCAGGATAAATACATCGTACCTCGTCCTGACTCGAAATGTCCAGTATCATAGCACAAACATTCAACACCAGAAGCCTCATCCCGTAGCAAGCCCAGTTCGAGATCCTCGACTTCGAGCCCCCTCGTATAGACCTTCAGCCTCGATCCCCCCCGGCTCGAGTCCTTTCACCCAAGATGGTGCCCCCTCGAAAGCGTAGACGCGTCCAGGTATGCCACCAGTGACAGAGCCCATCTGATGTGATTCCCGCTAAACAGGAACCAAAAGGGACCTGCTCCGGCTCCAATACCGGCTCCCGTTCCGGCTCCCGCTCCCGCGCCGGCCCCGGCGCCCCCAGCGCCCCCTGTAGCCTTTCCGGCCCTCAACGTAGTCGATTTCCCAGCCGAGCTCATCCTCAACATCGGACAGCTCGCGTCCGTGAGCACCGCGGCGAATCTGGCCATGACCTGCCGGGGCTACTACGCCCTCCTTCGCCCGGTGGCCATCTGGAAAGATATCCATGAGGAAGGGGCGTTCGCTGAATCGGCCTGGCATGCCTGTTGTGACGGCGACATCGACTTGCTCCATCTTTGCCTCCGGGCCGGCCTCTCGCCGTTGCATCCTACCGATGATGAGGATGGACCGCAGACGATGGCCATGATGTGCATCGCCCACGAGGAAGACAGGGTCGACCTGCTCAAAGAGTTCCTCACCGCCGGGCTTGACATCCATGGTGCTGCCTTGACAATACCGGAACAAGTGCGACACGGTGCCGCATTCCAGACGCTTCTGCACGTGGCGTGCGATCCCGCCATGGTCGCCTTCCTCCTGGCCCTCGGGTTTCAGTACCAGATCAACACCACCGTCGGACAAAGCATTCACAACCTCATCCGGCCACCTCTCAGCCACGCTATTTACTGGCTTTCCGACATAGAGACGATTCGGATTCTGCTCGACGCCGGCGCTGACCCAACTCAGCTCAACGTGCCCAGCATCAACCAAGGGGTGTTTCCACTGCATCTCCTCTATCCCGACGCACTCAGCGAGGCCCTGACCTACAACCGTCTCGATGTGGCGCAGCTCCTCGTCCAACGCGGGGCGCCGCTCAACCCAGTGGACCGCACTATCCCCATGATGATCGAAATAGATGCGGCGACATTGGAGCAGAAGCTGAGCATCTTTGTTCCCCTCGGCCTTAGTATCAACCAGGTGTGCCCCGTGAGGAATATGACGCGTCTGTGGGGTGCCTTGTTCGATGAGCACGACCCTGACTATTTGCAGACCATGCTCAGATGGGGTGCCGACCCAAGGCAGGCCAGCATCCACGACAGAAACTTTTTCATGCATGAGCAGGTCCGGGCGTTCCAGGCTCTCCTCCTGCACCCCGCACCGGGTAGCCATATTCCCTCGGACAAGGTCGTCAGAGCGCGGATCGCCAAAGCCAGGTTCCTTCTTGAAGCAGAGGGCGTGGATGCTCCCGAGATTCCCAACGGGTATGCCTCAATGCTGGCGTGGGCTGTCCAGGCTGTGCCGCTCAATGAACTGGAGCTTGCTATCCGGACCATGGAGCCGTGGGTGAGCCGGATGCACAGCGACGCAACCGTCGCGGCGAACCTGAAGCAGCGCGTCCACATCGCCCACCGCCAGACAGATGTAGACATCCGGCGACCGAAGCTTGCCGTGAACCGGGTGGAGAGCTTCCTCCGCCAGTACAGGGTTCCGGGCTTCATAACAAATCCTCGCCCGAGTAGACGTCGCTAAGAGCTGAGATGTCGCTTGTGAAATCGCCGTTGGTCGAGTGCTTGCCTCTTAGTTCTGGTTCGGGAAGTCGAAGTTCGTCTGCTGAACCAGCCCCATCATGGCCTGATTGCTGTAAAACCAGTCCTCGAGCTGGGCGCTGTTGCCCATCCACATCATCGGATAGCCGTTCCTCTGCGCATCGGCCATGTTTTCGTCGCCCATGCTCGTGGCCGGCGTGTACGCCGGTCCGGCGGTGCTAGTAGGATAGCCGGTGTGCTGCTGCTGCTGGTGCATCCCACCGCCGCCTGGCGCAGTAGATGGGAAGCCGAGGGCGGCGAGGTACGTGTCCATCTCGGCGCTGGCTTGCATCTGGTTCTCGGGAGGCGTAGACACGTGGAACTCGACGTATCGGAGGGCCACGCTGTACAACACTTGGAAGAGACGGTGCATCTTCGCAGCGGCGTCCGAAACGGTGGGCGCGGACTGGATGGAGGTGACGAAATCGTGGAGGTGGGCGAGGTCGTTTTGGTCGTGTGTCTCGATGACGTTGCAGAAGATGACGATGAAGGGGATAAAAGGCGCAAACATCAGTGTCCTGGGGTTGTGTATTAGTTGTACGATTCTTGTTAGAATGAGATAGAGGGTTCAGACTTACCAGTTAACATATGTCGAGAAGTAAGCCCCGTTGGTCCTTCGCATGACGACGACACAATCTTGGTGCTTCTCCAGCGTTGCTCGTGCGGCTCTGATGCAGTCGCTGTTGAAGGTAGTGGTTGAGCCGTGGACCCTCGGGGCGGCACGGTGAATGAGGGTGAGCATCGACAGACGCAGGACATGGTCAGAGACCACGAAGAAGTCCATGAGGTCGTTTCCAATCAGCTCCTTGGCACCCTTCTCGTACTTGGCCTGCGCTATCTGTCAGTATCGCCGGTAAATGCCCACGTTGATCGGGTGCCTCACATCGTTGATATGGATGTCCCGCGACAGCGTCTCCATCTCCGTTACCAACGACTGGACGCGACTCTGGCGCACCGCATCCGCCTGGGAGCTGGCGTCGGGGCTGTAGAGCTGCTCGTAGATTTTGCCCTGGACCCGCGCCGCTCTGATCCAGAGGTTGAAGTAGTCCATCAGCGCCTTCGTGATGGGGTCGTTAGAGCTCGGCGGCGGCACGCTGACGTCCCAGTCGGGGATGCTCGATGATCGTCCGAGGCGGAGCGCGAGGCTCTTGTCGAGGAAATAGATGGTCCAGAAGCAGAACACCTTGGTCTCGATATCCTCCGGCTCGCCAACCTTGGTGATGGCGGCGCGGTGCCAGCCGAGGCTCTGGGCGAGATCGGACGCTTTGGAGACGAGGGTCCAGGCCAGAGTGGGCTTGGAGACCTCGATCGAGTAGAATGCCTGCCAAAAGTCAGATCTCATGATATCGCACCATAAACAGAACACGAGTGCTTACGCCGAAGACGAGGGCGATGACCATGTCAGCAGTCGCAGGCAGATTCAGGGGAAGGTTGGCCAGGGCGGTCTCGAGGTTGGCCCGGAGCTGTGCGCCAAAGGCGACATACTCCTCTGCCTCCTGTCCCTCGACGGTAGCTGCGTAGTCTTCGGCGAGGGAGCACAGGCCGGCGTTGACGATGATGTACTCTGCTTCGGAGTGCTCTTCGGAGAGGTAGACATTCAGGCAGATGTCTGGGAAGCGCTTCATCGGCGCGAACTCATATATCCACGAGATCCCTGCAAGGCGTTTTGCTACGAAAGGAAAATGAGGTTAGCTCGTCCATCAATGGGAATTATTCGCACCGAAAGCACATACACTTGGCTGCACGGATGAGGTTGACTGCCTGCTGCAGAGGGGGGAGGTCTGAGCTGGCATGACGCTGTCGATGGTGGACTACTGCATTCGGGAACGCCATCTCATTAGAGACGGGCTGTTCTTTGAGGGAGCTGACAATGTGAGAGAGCGAGTCGAGTGTCTCGCGCAGCTCCAGGCTGGCTTCCTGGAGAGACTCGGTGCTGACGACCTTCTGCAGCAGCTCGGTGGCGAAGACGGAGTGTGCAGACAGGGATGATTCACCCTCGACAATGGGATCCGCGTGAGCATCGCTCAGTCCTACGGTAGAGCCTGCCGGCCCGGAAGGGGTCGAGGCCGCGGATGGCGGATACACGGTGATCGTCGGTTCCCTTTTCGGCTGCGGGGTATGATTGCTTGGGGGAGGCCAGTTCACCTTGAGGTCCTCCAGCAGGCGGACGACGCCGTCCAGGCGGCGGTCGATGAGGTCGATCTTCCGTTCACTGAGGGTTGTTAGGTCAGGCTGGGCGATGAGGGGCCGGCTATGAGAGTGAGCGGCGGGCGGGCAACATACTATTGGGAGGTGAGCAGGATACGGGTTCGCTTCTCCTTGGGCCGGTTGTCGGCATGTGTACACTCGATCTTGGAGTGAAGACAGTGGGAGCACGGAGACTCTCTGTTGCATCGGATCTAGAGATGATGTGCACCATGCGTGAGCTTGGCGTCACTTGAGAGGCACGGTGCAGCTGAGAAGGGGCAGTTCATTTACCTTTCGCGCCCGGCAGGCGTCGCACTGTCCATCATGTCAGCAGGTGTTTGTTTTTGTCTCGAGATGGGGGCGTCTTACAGCGCGACGGATAGGACCGCCGGAAGGGTTGGAGGGTTCAGGGCCGTCGTCATGGCCGTTGACATCGATCTGGCTGCTGTTGTCGTCCATCACTGCGAGGGACAGCCCGCTTGGGCAGGTGATTCGAGATGGGTAACACCAAGCGCTGCTAGCGAAAAGGGGCGGTCGCTGGTCGCTGGTCGCTGCACTCTACTGCGGCGGCGCTGCGCTTCTCGCGATTCAGGTAGTCCGACTTGCGGGCCTTGGTGTGCTAGGGGGACGCGCGGGACAGATCTCGTAGTCTGTTTGTCAGTCGCGGGCTCGGAAGAGGGCGAAGTCGGGCTCCGAGAGAGCGAGCGAGCTGAGAAGAGGGGGCGCGACAAGGCCTTTGTAGCGACAGGGACTATGTATGGGGGGAAGAGGAGGAGGAGACCCAGTCACAGGCATGGCCGTTGCGGTGAACACGGAATCCGAGGGCTACGTAATAAAGTCGTGGCTCGGGAGGCTTGGCGCTGACATAACCACGCGAATCGGTGCGACATGCCCATGGACATGCCTCACCAGCCTTTTCTATTCATGGTTCCACCTCTGACGTTGCACGGGCGGCTTCTTTGGCGAAACTCCAGGGCAGGGCAGGGCGCAGTCGGGTGGTGCAGGTCAGTCGAGTCGAGTCGGACGTCGGAGCCATGCAGCGATTCGGCCGGGATGGGCCCCCCGGGATCGCCATCCCAGCCCTATCCTCGAAGATCCTACGGGTATAACTAGCCAGCGAGCTAGCCTCGAGGTGCTCCAAGTGCCATTCCTTCCCGTGCGACTGGTACAAGTATGACTTGATCGTGAAACAAGGACCGCAAGCGAGGAGCAAGCAGCTGTGGCCGTCAAAGCTCCCTTGCCCCTCCAGAAGCTCAGTCGCGATCCGATCCTGGGGCTCCCAAGCTCCCTCCAACCGGCGGCCCGCCCACCCAGTGTTCTCCTCGTCCCAATGGACCATCCCGGCGTTGAAACAGCCTGTTGGGCACTGGCCCTGGCATCGAACGCGTAGCAAGCAGCAAAAATGTTTGCTGTCACGGCTTGGCATCCAGGGCAGACTGCAACCATGCAACCATGGTCCGGTGTCGGGGTCTTGGATTGGCTCACATACGACCAACCGCGCTCGCGTCTGTTGGTGCTGTTGGTGCTGTTGGCGATGGGCTCGACCTCTGAGCAAGATTGTGCCACGGGCGATGCGGAATGCGAGCCGTGCTGCCGCGTATGTCTCGAGTCGAGTTCGACCAGTGTAAGCCGGGACGCGCGCGTCCCGAGCGCCGCAGGGCTAGGGGCCGCCGAACGTTGATTTAAGGTGCCAGCACCGCCCTGTCGTCAATTGACTCACGCCTCGATCCATCGGCCTGCCCGTCGATGCGACCATGGACGCTGGGAGTTAGCCCGGCTGACGAAGACGAATGCGCGCCACCACGGACGTACAAGAGCAGCATCAGGCACCCAGCAAGTTCTCTCGTCTTCTTCAGGAAGGGCCACTGTCGCCTTTATCCTCTCTGTCGTGTCTCGGAGTCCCGCGGGTGGCCGCGCGCTGCCGTGAAAGGAGGCCACCGGCCCCCCGCGGACTCGGACGCTTGGGCGAAAATAGTGGGCCGCCCGGATCGGGGGAGTTCGGTCGTCCATTGTCGTGATGAATGACGATAGGCTCGCGCGCCACCTAGCAACGAGACGCAGGCGGCGTAATCTCGTGGCAGGCGAGTCGGTCGTTGCTTGGAAGACGATTCGAGACGGAAACGGCCAAGGCCAATCTGATCTTTTGCTATGCACCCCAACGGAGGGAAGGAGTCACCGGCCAGATTACTAACCGAAACGGCGCACCACCGAACCTTCGGCCGCCCGCGGGGCCGTTCGATGAGGCAGCCACGTTCAGCACGGGTCAACCATTGCCCATTTCTCCCATTTCTGACCCGAACAGCCCTATGCCGGGGTCTTGGTTCCCCTATCAAGTACCTGTATTCACTGTCCTAGCGCACGATCCCCGCCGAACCAGGGCCCCATACGATCGATACGCGTGCAAAACGACATTCAGTCTTTGAATTACAAACTCGTCCCGTCGTCATCACCCTGCTTTTGCTGCCGTTTGTTTCTTTCACATCTTTGCCTCTCTGGCGTCTCTCGCTCTCCCTCCAGGATGACCCTTGGTCTATAAGGATTGCGGGCTTCTCTCTCTCTCCCTTCGACGCCTTCATTTCTCGCCGCTCCTTCAACAACAAAGACTCTGTCGTCGAGGCAGTCTCCTTTCGAGGTCACGCCCGGCTGTTAAGCCACCAAATTACTAATTGCGCCTGACGCCATCCAAACGTCTTCACAGTTTTCTCTCAACCGCCATCATGGGCGCCGAAATCTCAGAGAAGGGCGCCGACAGCGCATCCAGGGATGAGCCCCTGAAAGATGCCGCCAGCGACTCGTCGCCGACTCCAGACACTCCCAAGGAGATGGCGCCTTTCGCCGCGTACAAGCGTGTCTTCACCTATGGCGGCCCGTACGAGTACGCCCTCCATGCCATCGCCATCGTGGCTGCGCTGGGTTCTGGCGCCGGTATCGCCCTTCAGAACCTGATCTTCGGCGATTTCATCACCATCATCGCCAACTACGAGACTGAGCAGTCCACCCCTGCCGAGTTTCGAGCCGAAGTTGCCACCCTCGCCCTCTACTTCGTGTATCTGGGCATTGGCAGACTGGTTCTCTCTTACATCTATAACTCCCTTTTCACATACACCGCCTACCGCATCATCAGGAACCTCCGCCGAGACTACCTCCGCGCCGCCCTCAGCCAGGAGGTCGCATTCTACGATTTCGGCACGGCGGGTTCCATCGCGACGCAGGCCACCTCCAATGGGCGCCAGATCCAGGGCGGCATTGCTGAGAAGCTTGGTCTCACGTTCCAGGGCCTCTCTGCTTTCGTGACGGCCTTTGTCATTGCCTTCGTCGTCCAGTGGAAGCTCACCCTGATCTGCCTTTGCATCGCCCCGGCCACCATGATCGTCATGGCTGTCGTGTCTATCATCGAAGCCGGTCACGAGGCCAAGATCCTCGAGATCCATTCCAGGGGCAACGCCTTTGCCGAGGTGGTCCTCTCCAGTGCCCGCACCGTCCATGCGTTTGAGATGCGCCGGAGGCTCGTCAACCGCTTTGAAACCTACCTCGCTGAGGCGCGCAAGATAGGAAAGAAGATCTCTCCCCTCTTCGGCTTCTTGTTCTCTACCGAGTACTTCATCATCTACCTGGGCTTTGGCCTGGCTTTCTGGCAAGGTGTAGGAATGATGGCCCGCGGGGAGATCACCGACCCTGGACCGATCTTCATCGTTCTCCTGTCTGTTGTTATTGCAGCCCTGCAGCTGACCATGCTGGCGCCCTACGCCATCGACTTTGGCCGTGCTGCTTCTTCTGCGGCCCAGCTGTTTACCCTCATCGATCGCCAATCCCAAATCAACCCCTTTGACAAGGACGGAGAGCAGCCTCCCTCCACCGAGGGCGTCATCGACATTGAGAACGTCACCTTCGCCTACCCTACGCGCCCGACCGCCACCGTCCTCGACGATTTTTCCCTCAAGGTCCCTGCAGGAAAGGTTACTGCCCTGGTCGGACAATCTGGCTCCGGCAAGAGCACCATCGTCGGTCTCATTGAGCGTTGGTACAACCCCCAGTCCGGCTCGATCAAGCTCGATGGCCGCCCCATCGACAAGCTGAATCTGAACTGGCTTCGCAAGAACGTTCGCCTCGTCCAACAAGAACCGGTTCTCTTCCAGGGTTCCGTTTTCGACAACATCAAGCATGGTCTTATCGGCACCGAGTGGGAGAATGCGTCCAAGGAGAAGCAAATGGAGCTCATCCAGGAAGCCGCCAAGGTCGCCTTTGCCCACGACTTCATCTCGGAATTGCCCAACGGTTACGATACCCAGATTGGACAGCGCGGTGGTCTCCTCTCGGGAGGTCAGAAGCAGCGCGTGGCTATCGCCCGCAGTGTTGTCTCCCAGCCAAAGGTGCTGCTGCTCGACGAGGCAACGAGCGCCCTGGATCCGCACGCCGAAGGCATCGTGCAGCAGGCCCTTGACAAGGCTTCCGAAGGCCGTACTACTATTGTCATCGCGCACAAGCTTGCCACTATTCGCAAGGCCCATAACATTGTTGTCATGACCAAGGGTCGCATCATCGAGCAAGGCACCCACGAGTCCCTGATCGCAGACGACGGGGCCTACGCGCGGTTGGTCAAGATCCAAAACCTGGCCGTCGGCAGCGGTGGCGCGGACACCGAGTCAGATGAACACGATGGCGATGCTGATGATGGCGGCAAGCCCCAGGACGACATGCAGAAGGCCCTGACTCGATACGCCTCCTCTGTTGCGGGACGTATGGAGCAGCAAAAGGAGCGCGACAACTACGATCATCACAAGCAGAAAGGCATTGTCGCTGTTGTATGGCGCCTGGTCCAGGAGAATCCAGAGTTGTTCTGGTGGTACATCGCCATCGTGGTAGCCTGCCTGTTGTCAAGTGAGTAGACCGCCGACCTAACTACCCAGCTTGATGTACTGACAAAATCCCCAGGCGCCCTCTTTCCTGCCCAAGCCATCCTGCTGGCCAATGTCATGGATGTGTTTACGCTCACCGGCTCGGAGATGCAACGCGAGGGCAACTTCTACGCCTCCATGTTCATCGTCCTCGCGTCTGGATCTTTCGCCTCTTTCTTCCTCATGGGCTGGTCTACCAACGAAGTTGCACAGTCGCTGAGCCATAAGATGCGACGGCAGAGTCTGAACGATATTCTCCGTCAGGACCTTCAGTTCTTTGACCGCAAGGAGAACAACACCGGCGCACTTGCCAGCCGCATCGACTCTAACCCCCAGGCCATTCTCGAGCTCATGGGCTTCAACGTCGGCCTCATCCTGATTGCCATCTTCAACCTCGCCGTCTGCTCCATTCTTGGTATTGCCCACGCCTGGAACCTCGGCCTGGTTGTTGTTTTGGGAGGATTGCCCCCGCTTCTCGGCGCCGGCTGGCTCAAGATCCGCCTCGACGCCAAACTCGATCGTGACACCTCCAAGCGATACTCAGCCAGTGCGTCCATCGCCTCGGAGGCCGTGATTGCTATCCGCACCGTGGCGTCGCTCGCTATCGAGGAGTCTGTCCTGGAACAGTACACCAACGAACTCGACCATGCCCTGAGCGGCTCGGTCCGACCCCTGTTTGCCGTCATGATCTGCTTCGGTTTCACGCAAGCTGTCGAGTACTGGTTCATGGCTCTGGCGTTCTGGTACGGATGCCGCCTCCTGTCCTTCGGCGACGTCACCATGTACAACTTCTTCGTCACCTTCCTCACCGTCTTCTTCGTCGGCCAGGCGACTGCCCAGCTCTTCCAGTTCACGACCAGCATCACCAAGGGAATCAATGCTGCCAACTACATTTTCTGGCTGCATGAGCTGGTTCCTACCGTTCAGGAGACTCCCGACAACCGGGACAACGGCCCCGGCGATGCCGGTCCCGTTACCCTCCAAGACGTTCGCTTCTCGTACCCCCTCCGTCCCGACGCGCAGGTGCTCCGGGGCGTCGAGCTCGAGGTCAAGAAGGGGCAGTTCGTCGCATTTGTTGGCGCCTCCGGCTGCGGCAAGTCGACCATGATCGCCATGCTGGAGCGCTTCTACGATCCCACCACAGGCACCATCCGCATCGACAAGTCTGCCCTGCCCGACATCAACCCTCGTCTGTACCGCCGCGTCGTCTCCCTCGTGCAGCAGGAGCCCGTCCTCTTCCAGGGCTCCATCCGCGAGAACATCGCCCTCGGCATCGACGACCCGGCCATGGACACTCTGACCTCCACGGAAGCGGCCGACAAGATCAGCGACGAGAAGATCGAAGGCGCCCTCCGCGCCGCCAACGCCTGGGACTTTGTCTCCTCCCTCCCCGAGGGCCTCAACACCCCCGCCGGCTCCGGCGGCACGCAGCTCTCGGGCGGCCAGCGCCAGCGCATCGCCATCGCGCGCTCCCTCATCCGCGACCCCAAGGTCCTCCTCCTCGACGAGGCCACGAGCGCCCTCGACACCGAGAGCGAGAAGATCGTCCAGCGCGCCCTCGCCGAGGCCGCCAAGGAGGGCGACCGCATCACCTTCGCCGTCGCCCATCGCCTCAGCACCATCAAGGACGCCGACGTCATCTGCGTCTTCTACGGCGGGAAGATCGCGGAGATGGGCACGCACGAGGAGCTCATCGCCCACGGCGGCATGTACCGCAAGATGTGCGAGGCGCAGGCCCTCGACTAGGAGGTTGCGCGAGTGGTCACACCTCACCCTTTCCTTCTGTATTTTGCGTCGTCTTTTTAGAAGCATGGAACCCGCCCGTTCCCACAGTGGCACGCCAGAGTCGGGCGGAGCAGGCGTTACTGTTTGAGAGGGCCCCCGGGTATGGGGCTATTGGACACGGTCTAGAAATGTCCATGGAGCTGGTGAGAATAATGTACTGTACGTAATCGGTTCGAAAGCGCATCTCGTCTGGGCCAAGTGTACAAACAAATGAAATCATAAACCAGTCAATCATCTCGTGACATTCCGTCGGGGGGTCAAATGAGCGTGTGGGATTTGTCTACCTAGTGAACTACTAATGCATTTGAAGGAGTGACATCGGGGGGAAAGCAAGGAGGGGATGACGAGCGCCCTGCCTGGGGCGTGTGTCGAAGGGGGGTCTCCGCCGCGGGGAATCAGTCTGGGATGCAGCAGGGCTGAGAAGAGAACGTGTGGTGTGAGAATGGAATGCCGCCTGAACGTGCCCGTGTCATCCACCTTTCGAGCTTGGGTCTCTTCGCCTCTACCAGATGAAGTGGCGGAAGGTGCCGCGGTTCTCGGGGGGCTGGCCTTCAGGGGCAGGGGGCTGCTCTGGAGCCGGAGCGGGAGGCTGTTCGGGGACCGGGGCAGGAGGCTGTTCCGGCGCAGGGGCTGGCTGCTCAGGAGCGGGCTGTTCAGGGGCCGGCTGCTCAGGGGCCGGTTGCTCGGGGGCTGGCTGCTCGGGAGCCGGGGCGGGGTCGGTCGGGGGTTGCTCAGGGGCCGGGCCCGGGGCCGGACCGGGGGCGCAGTTGAGGTTGCAAGGCGTCTCGCAGCGGCCGATGAAGTCGGGGCTGTCGTTTTTGCAGCGGCCATTGCAGGGGCAGAGGAGCTCGATCTTGTTGCCGGTGCCTTGGTCGGGGCTGTCACAGACGCAGACGAAGAGGGAGTCGGCGAGGCGGTTGGGGTCGGGTCGGGCGGTACCACAGTCGGAACCGGGGGTGTCGCAGTAGCCGCTGGAGAGCTGATCCGTGGTGTAGCCTGTCCGAGTGATCAGTGTGGGAAGAAGGAGTCTATTGCTTGCAGCAGGGGGTCAGACCTTGGAAGCCCTCGAGGACTCTGCCACAATACGTGGCGCCGCAGACGCATGTCGCGCCGTTGGTGGGCGCGGGCCCATCTTGAGGAGGCGCCGGCTGATCCTGGGGAGGAGCCTGCGTTGGGCCGGCTGTTACAGTGACCGTGGTGAAAGATGTTGAGATGGGGGCTGGTACCTCTGGCGCCGGCGGCGCAGGTGGCTGCTCCTCAGGGGCGGGAGCTGGAGCTGGGTCCTGGGGCCTGGCGGCGGCCAGGCTCGCGAGGGAAGCCAACACGAGAAGGCTGGCGAGTGTCTTCATGCTTGCGAGGCTCAAGGAGGGCTATCAAGAAGCGGAGTCAAGCGGTAGTCGTGCTGTAACTGGGTGAAGCCGAGAGTGACCGAGGATGATTTCCTTTTGAGGACCTACTTGGCTTCCCAGGCCAGATCTTATATTGGGCCAAACCTTTGATGCAATCTCTCGCAGAAGGTTCACTGGATATGAGGCGTGGGTGGAAGGTTGCAGGTAGACGCGAGCACCCGCGAGATCCGTCGGTGACAGCGGGTGGCCGTCCACGTTGTCGTCGCACCGATGATGGCGGCCATCCCGTCCGGTACGAGGGCAGATACCGATACCTGAGAGATCTGGGGCGTCGGCGTTGCATCCGCAGATCGACCACGTCGAAATGGGAGCATCAGTGACAACTGTACCGGGTTCCTCGCTAAATCTGTGCTCTCGCCACCAACGTGTGCTCTCGCAGGACGAAAATGTGGCACCTTATGCCGAGGTCGTCGGGCGGCCGGCAAGGTTCTGGGATACGCGAGTTATGAAGCGAGGTCGTGTTGTTGGAATAATCTGTGAGACTAAGAACTAGATATGATGATCTGCTCTGTTTGCTGCTTCTTGATGGTTGAATATGGTCCGTTGTGGCCCGAGACAAGACCAATGCACAGAACGTCACACTGATGCAAGGGGAATAGGAGAAAAGCAGGATTATACCCTGTGTTCAAGACCCGTCATGTCCATGGCTGACAAGGTGTGGAGTCCTGTGACAGATCACCCAGAATGGCGAAGCTGTTGTCGCATTCAGAGATATTGGTGAGATCCAGGAACAAGTTCAGGGGTTCAGGGGTAGACGCCCAGTGCATCTGAGCTGGGAGTCGCACTCCCCACCGTGTCCCTGCCGTTGCTGGTGCCCCACTACCCCGCCATCCCACCTTCAGACGTCGGACGTCTCGTCTCGATTTTTCGGAGCATCTCCGTCTCCAACTCGGGACCCCGAATATTCGCCGTCGTACGAGAATCCAGCTTCTTCCTCCCGCAACCTCCGAGAAAGCTGCATTCGACAGTCGCCCAAGAACCCCGAAGAGAGACCCAAGGGCATTGCCTGTCGTCGAAAGAAACCACAAGTACACCATGGCTGCCGTTCCCGACAATGGCGCCGCCGCCACGGCCGCCGCCACCACCCTTCACATCGGCACCCGCAAGTCGGCCCTCGCCGTCCGACAGACCGAGCTCGTCATCGAGCAGCTCAAGACGATCCGGCCCGACCTGGACTACGAGATCCATGCCATGGCGACCATGGGCGACAAGGACCAGGTCACGGCCCTCTACAACTTCGGCGGCAAGGGCCTGTGGACCTCGGAGCTCGAGGCGAAGCTGTGCACGGGCGAGCTGGACTTCATCGTGCACTGCCTCAAGGACATGCCGACGACGCTCCCCGAGGGCTGCGTCATCGGCGCCGTCTCGGAGCGCGAGGACCCCAGGGACGTGGTCGTCTTCAAGGCCTCGCTGGCAGACAGGGGATACAAGACGCTGGCGGACCTGCCGGAGGGCTCCGTCATTGGAACCAGCAGCATCCGCCGCATCGCACAACTCAAGATGAGGTACCCGGGCCTCCAGTTCCAGGACGTGCGGGGGAACATCCAGACGCGGCTGCGGAAGCTGGACGACGAGGAGGGCCCGTTCACGGCGATCATCCTCGCGGCCGCCGGGCTGTTGCGCATGGACTACGGCGCACGCATCGGGCAGTACCTCGAGTCGGCGAACGGGGGTACCTTGTACGCCGTCGGACAGGGTGCGCTGTGCCTCGAGGCGCGAGAGGGTGACGAGAGGGTGCTGTCGGTCCTCAGGCAGTTCGAGCACCGCGAGACCAAGCTGGCGTGCGAGGCGGAGCGCAGCCTGATGCGCACACTCGAGGGCGGATGCAGCGTGCCCATCGGCGTCGAGACGACATGGCTCGAGGAGGGCAAGCTGCAACTAAAGGGCACCGTGGTTCACGTCAACGGCAAGGAATCCGTCGACGGTGAGAGGGTGGCGGATATCAAGACGGCGGAGGACGCGGACGCCATGGGCAAAGCCCTGGCACAGGACCTGGTGGACCGGGGCGCACAGAGGATCCTCGATGACATCAACAAGGACCGCGCAGGTCACCAGGCCACGTCGTGAGGGCCGTCACATAGCAGCAGCAGCAGCAGGATGCACAGAGGACAGCCGGCCTCGCACGCCCCTCGCGGCCTAATGAATGACAGACATGATGAACCCGATTTTTCCTTACGTGTTCTAATTCCGCCCGGCTCGAGACGATGCCGGATTATTCCCAAGGCACTCCCTTCGCCGGCGGCGGCGTATGATATGATACAGCCCGGAGGCTCCCGCGATGCCCCGCCGCATGATCCGTTGAAAGATGAAGTCAAATCAAAATCCCAGGTTGAACTGTCACGCGCTGCCGACTCCCAGTGTCCCCGTCCCACGTCACATTGGTGGCGTCCGGGTCTTTTCCCCCCTCTCTTCTTCTATTCCTCCCTTAGTGCTCCTCCCCTGCGACGAACTCCTTGTAGGCCTCGGCGTCCATCAGCGCCTCCATATCCTGGACGCCCTGCTCGTCGACCTCGACGCGCGCGAGCCAGCCGCCGCCGTGCGAGTCGTCCTCGGGGACCTTGTTGATCTTGGAGGGCTTCTCCTCGAGGTCGATGTTGACCTGGGTGACCTTGCAGCTGATGGGGGCGTTGATGTCGGCGGCGCTCTTGACGGACTCGACGGCGCCGATGGCATCGCCGGCGGAGACGGTGGCGCCCTCCTCGGGGAGCTCGACGTAGACGACGTCGCCCAGCTGCTCGGCGGCGTACTCGGAGATGCCGATGACGCCCGTCTTGTTGTCGGCGCTGAGGTCGATCCACTCGTGGTCCTTGGTGTACTTGCGCACCAGAGCTGGAGGGGGCGAGACGTGTCAGTCAGGGGCCTGGGGGCAGCGGGCAATTGGCCCGCAGAGGTGGCACAGGGACGGGGTGGGCTCACCAGAGGGTGTTGTCGAGAAGGACTTCTGGGCCGGGAAGCGGAAGGCCTGGCGGGAGACAGGCTTGGAGACGGCCGAGAGGACCGCGGGGCGGGCAGCCACCCTCATGCAGCGTGCGATTGAGGCCATCGTGTCTGTTGTGCGGGGTTGTGTGAGGGTGCGGGAGAGGGTGAGGATTTCGACGTTGTGGTCTCGCGATGATGATATCAGGAATCAGGAACCTCTTCTGATAGGGAATCGGCACACCAGCCGGGCGTCGGGACTGTGCCGAGCTCAAATTCTGGCTTAGTCATCCGGGCTAGCGTCGGTCCGGGCGTCGGTGTGCTGGAGAAAGGCGGCGAATGGGATTGGGCTGAGGGGCTCCGCTTTATACACACCGAGGTCTCCTTCAGAAGAGTCTCGACCCGTCACGTCGCGTGTTGAGTAAACCACCATCCTTTGTTCTCCCTTGACGGCGTCGCCACGTTGTCAGCGCTTCTCCAGCTTAAGCGTCCATGGTCGAGTTCCTTTGTCTATTCAATCTCGAACAACGCCACGTGGGGAAGCTCGGCTCTTCAGAACGGCATCTTCGGACCAAACTCCAGCTCAGGGGGTTGTCGACTTCCGCATCGCAGCGCTGTCCCACGACCGGACGAAGTGACATTTCCCCAGTGATTTCAGGTTTTTTTGGAACATGAGAGTGATTATTATTATCTAGCCCAGAACCTGAACGCCTATACGCCGTGGCCTATCAGGCCAAGTAATGATAGCACCTGCCCGCCAAATCACATCAGGAAGTCCACATCGCCTTCAGAATGCCGTGAATCAATGCGCATCGAACGACGGCGCCTACCGGTGACTGCAGAAGTTGCGGACCCGCCGGCCTTGCTCTTGCAGGTCACCCTGCTCGGCTGCTTGATCTTGTTGCCGGTGAAGGTCCATGTTCCCGCGGTGGCGGATGCGGTCATGGCGATGTTGAAGCGGTTGGTGGTGCCGATGAGGTAGTCGAGCGTCATGCCGACCTGGGCGCTGTTCTTGTTCGTTGACGTGCAGGTGACAGTCAGCGTGCCTCCGCCGGAGCTGGTCCAGGCCGCCGAGGAGACCCTGACGGTGTCTACGGCCGTGGGCGGAGCTGGACTGGGGCTGGGGCTGGGGCTCGGGGCTGGGTTCGTTCCAGTGCCGGTGCCGGGATCACCGCCAGCTGGTGGGTTTGTTGGGGGCTTGGTCACGGGAGGGCAGGTAGAGATGTCAAAGACCTTGACGCCCGACTGCGGGAACGGGTCCAGGGGTCCCCAGATGTTGCCATCGGCATCGGGACCGATGCCCTGCGTCAGGTGCTGGAAGGCCGAGAAGTCGTTGGGGATGGGCGGGATGCCGGGGATGGTGAGCTCGGGCTGGATGATCTCCGTGGGAGGGGAGATGTACTGCCCGATGGTGATGTTGTTGCTGGACTGCTTGGTGCCGCCGGTGGCGGTGATCCTGTACTCACGGGTGTACTTGTCGCCCGCCTGGGACTTGAGCCTGGAGACGAACTTGTTGCGGGGCTCGCCGGCCTTGATGTCGATGGTGGCGATGTCGCGGAATGTCTCCTTGCCCGTGCAGGGTTCTATCTCGATGGCAGAAATGGTGAGGGGGGATGCCGAGGTGTCAGAGATGTATCCGATGTACTGTTCACCTTGGTTAGGGCGGCTCTCTGTAGAGGGTCAAGCAGGAGTCAACTCACCCTCGTCTCTCCCACTTCGGCATTGGGGTCATTGGTAAAGACACCGATGTTGACGTCCTCAACTCGGATGCTAACAGCGATTGTTAGTCCAGGTCATTCATTCCCGGCTTGCTGGAGTGCAGAAGGTCACTTACAAGGACGGGTTGCCAGAGCCGGTGGCAATCTGGATGTTGGTCGCTACGATGCTGTGGCAGACGATCTCACCTGCCGCGTTCTTGAAGCCGGCAAACTCGAGGAAGTCACCAGGCATGAAGGGAGCCATGGCCAAGGGGTTGGGGGAGGTGATGCTGCCCTGCTTGCTCCCGCCGACGTCGGGGCGGTTGGTGGAGGGGCAGAGGGGGTCATCGGCCTTGCGAGGAACACACATGGGGTAGCCAGAGAATGAAGAGATGCTGGGGCTCTCATCATCGGCCGTCAGGAAGGGGGCGCCAGTGAAGCCGGCCGAGTACACGCCGTTGGGGTCATTGATCCGGATGGTAGGGCCATTCTTGATCTTCATGGTACCGTCGAAGTTCACCTTCTCGACGAAGCCGACGTTACCCCCGAGGAGGAACTGGGCGATGGACACCGAGGCGGCAATGGGCCCGCTGTCCCCGACGAAGTTCCCGACGACCTGAAGGTGCAAGTCAGCCTCCTGAGTCTTGGTCGCGAGACTGTGGTCCACTTACATTGACCTCGTAGCCGTTCAGCGAGCCGCCCTTGTAGGTGGCAACAAAGTCCTTCCAGGGCACAAACGCAGCAGGGAAGTTGACCTGGAGGTTCTTGGGGATCTTGATGTCAAAGCCGTTGACGTTGATGGAGCCCCCGGTGTTGAAGGATGTGTCAGTCGCAGTGGCGCTGGGGGCGTCAGCGTCTGAATAGCATTGAAGTTCAGGTGGAAGAAGATCGATGCTTACTCCGCGATGGCACCGTCAAAGTCGAAGCCAAAGTCCGCCGCCAGAGCACCGATGACGAGAGTGCAGAGCACCCACGCCAGCTTGAGGGCAGTGTGCATGTTGGAATGATGTCTCGCAAGGAGATTGGAAACAGGTGAGGTCTATCAACAAGATGAGAGAATGGTACTGTCTTCGAGCTTCAGGTAGGTATCAAAAAAGGCTTCCGCTTCCTTTGTTGCCAATGTCCGGCTTCAACGGTCCAAGTTGGAGTTCCGGCGCATCAGCTTTATGCGACTTCAAACCGCCACCCGATGGCAACACCACCGAGCCCTCGAACTCTGAAAAAGAAAACGGTACATAACAGAATCTCCGTGATCTCGGATTTGAAATGCCGAAAAGTCCAGATCACCCCCGCCTCCGAGGCCCCGCGCCGTGGATCTGGCAACCAGAGCCCAGGCCATGTCCATGGGGAGCTTTTGCCCCAGATCCAAAAAGCTTATCTTTGTATCCGACAGAGTTATTCTTCGTGTGCTCGGCGGAAACTAAGCGGCGGTCCGCAGCGTGGTCAGATGTTCTAGGCCATGGAGGTTGGAGAGCTCTGCCCTCGGTCCCGCCGCGGGGTAAGTTGAGCGACCCGGCGCCCCGGTGCTGTCGGAGCTTAGAGGCCGGCGGAGCTCGCTAGAGGGGAGGTGATGGTGTCTGGGTTTCCTAAAGTGGAAATCACGGGCCTCAGGTAAGGCGAGAGAGTTCAGGGAGAGATCTAGGGTTCTGGGCTGAGATCTTGACCGAGCTAGTCTCGGTGGGAGGCCAGAGCTGCGGGGGGATATGCAAGGCGTGACCCCTCGTATGATTTTTGAGGAGGCTGCAATGCGTTATCAGTGTAAGTAGTGGCTCTCACAAGCTGATTCTTTTGCGCTTGGTGTGTTGTCAGTCTCAGCCGCCGGCATGTCGAGTGCCGTGGGACGAAATACGAGACGGCCTCGTATTGTGCGGTGAAGAGAGACAAGACCAGAATCTGGCATGGCTTCTTCCCTCTCAACTCCTTGCACGCATCCTGAGTGTTCATCTCCACTTTGCCATTCGGACATTCGTGGCGAGACCGAGGAGGAGAGTGTCGAGTGAATCATGGCGATGTGGCATCGACCAGCCTGACCAGAGCCCAGAACAAGCTTACTTTCTAACTTCTGCCTCGCAAACACGCGACGAGCTCAGCTGGGCTAGCCCTGCATAGGTAAACTCCAAACCAGCAGAGCGGACTGGACGCTGCGCCCCGCGACTCCGGCTGCTGGTGGTTCGGCCGAGTCCAAGTGCTCAGCCCTCGTTTCTCGTTCAATCGGCGAATTTCTCGTTCTTTGTTCAAGACAAGATAGAAGCCATCACCGGTTTTCTAGGGCGCCCAATGTGGCAAGTAGCCGTCCCCTCCCCTTGGGTCAGGTCTCGACTTGCCCGAGGTGCCCGACAGTCGGGTCAAACGAACTTATCGAAAGCTAACTTCCAACGGCTCCTTTGACGGACGCTGACACTGTCATTCCGGCGTGCATTATTGGTCGACGGCCTCGGGAGGCTCCCATGTGGCCAAATTGGGACGAGGGCTGGATGATCGCCTGTCAGGAGTCCAGAACAGGTTCGACGAGTCGCCCTCGGACGCCGGATCTGGTATAACGCCCGTCCCGTCTCTGACCTCGCACCAAGGCCTCGGGATTTGTCTTACAAGCGAGCTTCGACCAAGAAGATGGCACGATAGCTTCAGACGAAAGGTCGAGATGCGGCTCCGCGACCTGCTGGGCCCATGTTGACTTGTTGGGCTTGAGGTCCGGTGGTGCCGTTCAGCCGCAAAGCTTGTCGGGTTGTGGGCGACAACGTCCTCTCCAGAGCTCTGGCGCTCTGTCTCACGCTGGTCTCGGGTACCCTGCCGCGCCTTCTGGCTTTCCAGGTACCTGTCTCTCCCGCTCGGGTCTACCGACGCCTCGCACCGTTCAGAGGCACCAGACTCACCTTGGGATTGGTACGACCGGCTTCTCGGCACCCTCCGGCCACCGAAGGTCAGGAGTCCAGACCCCTGTCCATCTCCCGGTGCACTCAATCTGCCTACAATTTGAGTACAGACGGTGAGCGGTAGCTCCTAAAATGGATCTTGGGTTAATCGGCGAAGTGCCGGCAGTGATCCTGCGGTGTGCCGGTGTGAGCATTGGATATATAACCTCTCAGATTGGACGTTCAGCTACAAGCAGGGAGGGAGAGAAGCAGACAGAGAAGAAAGACAAAGCCATAATCAACACGGGCGTTCTCTTGTGCTCCCAAAGGCCTTTCTTTCAACTTGATATCCTTTCAACGCCACAATGGGCCTCTCTGCTCTGGCCAAGTTGGCCCTGGCCCTGTCGGTCCTCGGCGAGGCCTCCGCGAAGGACTGGCTCAGCCCCCCTTACAAGTGGCTCTACCAGTACCCCCTACCCATCCCCGTGGCCAAGGAGGCCAAGCAGTAAGCCACCCGTCAACGGTCCCGTTGCCAAGACATGCGCTCACCACCCGCAGGACCGTCAAGCACCCCGTCTCGGGGAAGAACATCAACTACTATGAGATCGAGATCAAGAAGCTCTCGCAGAGCGTCTATCCTGACCGGGGGAATGCCACCCTGGTCGGATACGATGGCATCTCTCCAGGTCCCACCTTCAAGATGGAGAGGGGCACTGAGGCTGTCGTCCGGTTCATCAACAAGGCCGAGATGGACAACTCCGTCCACCTTCACGGCTCCTACTCGCGTGCTCCGTGGGACGGTTGGGCCGAGGATGTCACCAAGAATGGCCAGTTCAAGGACTACTACTACCCCAACAGCCAGAATGCTCGGTCTCTATGGTACCACGACCACGCCATCGATCATGTAAGAAGAACCATTCACTCGAGCTTCAGCCCACAAAGATTCTGACCATGGACCAGACCGCAGAGAACGCCTACTTCGGCCAGGCCGGCATGTACATCCTCCATGATGGCGCCGAAGACGGCCTTGCCCTCCCCAAGGGGAACTATGATGTCCCTCTTGTTCTCTCAGCCAAGCAGTACAACAACGACGGCACCCTCTTCTCCCCTGCCGACGAGACCACCAGTCTCTACGGCGACATCATCCACGTCAACGGGCAGCCGTGGCCGTACTTCAAGGTCGAGCCCCGAAAGTACCGCTTTCGTTTCCTTGACGCTGCCATCTCCCGCTCTTTCCAGCTGTACTTTGAGAATGACAAAGCCGTCGGCACCAAGCTCGACTTCAACGTCATCGCCTCGGATGCAGGGCTGCTCAGCGGCCCTCAGAAGACCAAGGACCTCTACATCTCCATGGCCGAGCGGTACGAGGTCGTCTTCGACTTCACCGGCTACAAGGGCCAGAACATCACCCTGCGCAACACGAGGGCCTTTGCCGCTGACACCGACTTCCTCCACACCGACAAGGTGATGAAGTTTGTCGTGGGCAGCGCCGCTGTCACAGACGACTCCAAGGTCCCGGCGCAGTTCCGCACCGTCCCCTACCCCAAGGACACAGGCAAGATCGACCACTCGTTCCGGTTCGAGAGGAAGAACGGCCACTGGACCGTCAACGGTGTTGTGTGGTCCGATGTCAACAATCGCGTCCTGGCCAACCCCAAGCGCGGCAGCGTCGAGGTATGGGAGCTTATCAACACGAGCGGCGGCTGGTCTCACCCCATCCACGTCCATCTCGTCGACTTTAAGGTCCTGAAGCGCACTGGCGGCCGCAACGCCGTCATGCCCTACGAGGCTGCCGGCCTCAAGGACGTCGTCTGGCTCGGCCCGGGCGAGACTGTCCACGTCGAAGCCAACTATGCGTGAGTCCATGTCCCCTCTTATCACTCTAAGATCTTATGACTGACATCACGCAGCCCCTGGGACGGCCTCTACATGTTCCACTGCCACAACCTGATCCACGAGGACCACGAGATGATGGCCGCGTTCAACGTCACCGTCCTCCCGGACCTCGGCTACAACGAGACCCATTTCATCGACCCCATGAACCCGGACTACAGGGCCGTGGCCCAGAGCCCCGAGGCCTTCGGCACCGACGCCATCACCAAGAAGGTCGAGGCCCTGGCGCGCCTGCAGCCCTACAACAACGTCCTAGAGGCGGAGAAGAAGCTCGAGGAGTACTGGGCCACTCACTCGGACGCGCCGGCCGGGGCTGCGGCGACGGGCTCTGGGGCAACCGGGTCCCAGCCGACGACTCTCTCGACAGCGACCAGGTCGGAGGACCGCGTCACCAACACGCCGGCGGCTGTTGTCAACTCGCGGGCATCTACCAGCACACAGTCCGCTGCGCGTACCACCACGACCGATGATCGGGGTCGAGGCAGGGGACGGGGGGGTTGAGGCAGCTCAGGGGCGAAGTGTCCGGCTCCGTGTCACTCGGCTGGTCCGCGCGGGGCTTGGGCCGGGAAAGCATCCAGCATTGGGACTGAGTCTCGATATGGCTGCTTCTTGTTAGTATTAGCTACTTAGTACTTAATATGGGGGGTGGACGGAGTTCCGGGGAGGCGTTCAACAAGGCGTTCGGGGTTAGGGGGGAATACTGGTGAGGGCCATACAATACACTGCCGGTCCAGCTATCTTAACGTCCAGATACATGCTCCTCAGAACTGCTGAAATTGAAGTAGCTAGTGCTTTCAATAAGCTCCCCCTCAGCCAGCGGTCATCTCGACTTATCCGTAGCTCGATTTGAAGTCTGGTCGACCTGTTTGTTGTTCCAAGGGGGGCCATCCATTCTGAGCCCCTCAAGAGGAAGTTGTCGCCCAGAAGGGTTGCGGGAATGATGGCCGCCCTCAGAACGGCCACGTCGACCAACGGGCGTCAAATCGAGCCTAAGAAAATCGAGATGGCCTCTCTCTTGACTTCAGAAAATCAAGATAGCCTCTTGCTCAGTTGCCGATACGTCAGGGGCAACATGCCTGGACGGCGTCACAGCTGGGCCGACCATGTTTCCTGCGACCCTCATGGTCGCCGAGGGCGGTGCTAGAAACATCGGCATCGAATCATACATGCATCTTCGACTCACAACTCGATCTCTTATCACCGGACGAACATCCCCATCTTCCCAGAAGCTCCTGACGTCTTGGCTGATCGAACATCGCAGCGCGTGATTGGATCTCCACGAGAACCCACCACACCGTGGGCCAAGTGCACCGTGGAGCGATGAGGTCACTGTCGTCACTTTCGTCAGGGGCGGGTCCATCGATGCCATGAACAAGACGGCGGCAAGGCGGTCGGGGTGTTGATAAAGGGGATGGCCATCACTTTCTCGGGCGGTTGGTGTTTCTGGTTTTTGGACAGTAACATCATTTCAGTTGATTGTAAGACCCGAGTCCCACCGTCTCCAAACTCTCGATCATTCATCCACCACCCACCCCGACCATCACAATGTCATCGCATGCAAACACCACAGGCGCTGGGCAACCGGTGAGATTCCCCCCTGTGTAAACATCTCACGGGACAAAGACTAACGCCAAAAGACTGCCCCCGTCGCCATGGCCCCGGATTCCAAGCACGCCAATATTGCTGGCCCTCCCGCCACCAACGATCCTGCCCGGTCCTCAACAGCTGCTGGCCTCGCAAGCTCTCTCGTCGGCACGTCCAGGCTCCACGAACCCCCTCGCGGGGTCGGCAGAGATGCACACCCTGGCTCCGGGCCCCCTTCCGGCGTGACCCTCGGGAACATCGTCCCCAACAGCGGTCTCGCTCCCGGTCAGGGTCCCAAGGACACCAACATCGCCGGGCCGCCGGCCACCACTGCCCCGGCCCAGTCATCCACGGCCGCTGGCCTGACAGACTCGCTGATCGGCTCGTCTCGGATGCATGAACGTCCTCGCGGCGCGGGCACCGAGGCAGACGCCATGGGCGGCGGCGTGACCCTGGGAAACATCGGCCCCAACAGTGACACGGCACCTGGAAAGGGTCCCAAGAAGATTATCCCGCAAGGCGTCCCGCCGTCGGATGCCGTGCCGGCGCAGTCTTCGACGGCTGCGGCGCTGCAGTCGGCGATGACGGGGACGGAGAAGATGCACCAGCCGCCCAGGCAGGGGTAAACCTGGTGAAGACAACGACGGGCGGATTCAGTTACCAGGCGGTTAGACTATGAGAGCATAATGTAATTAGATACCTTGACATGTACGATTTTCGAATCCTCTGTGTCTCAAGGGGAGGGTCGTGGAGAAGACCGCCACCCTCAGAGCGAGCAGATCGACCAGCTTGAAGTTGAGCCACAGATAATTGAGATGATCTCTGTTTCAACATCAGAAAATCGAGATGCCCTCTTGCCGAAGCAGAGATAATTCCAAGGGCTACCTAGTTGACTCTAAGCAGCTCTGAAGAACACATCTCTGGACGTCAAGGTGGCTGGACCATCTACAGCTTCGCTGGCTCTGAAGCCTCGTCCACCTCCCCAAACAGATTCAAAAAGGCATTGTGCACCTCGTCTGTCAAGTCACTCGCCTGCAAGCTGCGGCCCTTCTTCTCGAACGCGAGCCTCGAGCACTCCTGAAGACTTGTCAGTATTGGCCCGGACCACCCAACAGCGACACCACCGGTGAAGCTTACCCTCGTGATGGCACTGCCGCCAAATGCCGCGAGCCCAATCATCTCATCCTCCGCCAGAGTCTGCTCGCCCCTTTCCCACAGCCCATCCAGATACGCCTTCCTCCACCCCAGGAAGGTCGCGATGGATCCTGTGAGGGTGTCGCCTTGGCCGCCGCTCCTCTTCTTGCCCCCCGCGAGGTCAACGACAAGCGTGACCTTGCCGTTGGAGATGTAGTCCTTAGGCCCCTTCTGAATGACCGTCACGCCGTCCAAAGCCCGAGCGAGGGCCTCAACCTTGCCGGTCTCGCCCTCCTGGGTGGTGACTTTCTCCTCGTCAATGCCGATGGCCGCACACAGACGCGAGAATTCGACAACGTTCGGCGTGAGGACCGCCTTCTCGTACCCCTTGATCAGAGACGGATCTTTCTGCACGAGCTGCAACGCATCGGCGTCGAGAACAAGCGGGATGTTTCGCTTCCGGGCAGCGCGGACGACGCGCGCCACCGTCGCCTGCATCAGGGGGTCGCGGCCCAGCCCGGGGCCGATGACGAGCACGTGAAGGCGGGGGAGCATGTCGGCCACCTGGCCGGCGATGTGCTCCGGGTCCGTGTCCTTGTCCTGAGGGCTACCGCTGGTTGCCCCGGCCCGAGACGCTGGATCAGGAGACTGACGCATCAGCGGGTGAACCATGAGATTCGGGGAGTAGGTCTTGATGACATTTGCTGCCCCAGGCGTGCAGATGACATGCGACTGGTCTTGATGTTAGCCTCGGCCGAGCTCCCCCGACGTTGAGCGGTTGAGGGAATACCATGTCGCATCCGAGGCGTGCGCTGGCCATGGCTGAGAAGTATGGCGCGCCGGTGTAGTCCACACTCCCTCCCAAGACGGCTATTCGACCTAGTTGACCTATTCATATGGTGTCAGTTCGTCATCCATCCTCGTGGCGTCTTCCCTGAAGAGCCTATCATGCATGTCGAGGCACCAGCAAGGGTTCTGCTGCCCTACCTTTGTGGAAATGGTCCAGCATGGGCGGCACCATCCGCTGCACGCGGCCGAGGATCTCTTTCGTTTTGGCAGACATCTCGGGAGGCACAGGGTCTGAAGGCATCGTTCTCTCGGGAGGAGTCCTGCGTGAATGGCACGGCGATGCTCTCCCAGGATGGCGGGGTAGTCCTGGCGGAGATCCTCACAACGATGTGCGACAAGAGACGCGGCTGGATCAGACACCGAGATGTTTGAATGGGGATCAGTTTAGTATGAATGTACGAGGATGGGTTCTTTCGCGGCCGCTGGCAGTTCGGGTCTGTTTGACGCTGAGATGATGTCACGGACTGGATGAGACGGAGGTTGCTGACGGGAACAGTGGTCCCCAGCGTGCATCTCACAGCTCCTAGTGCTAGGGACCCCTGGCGCCGCCCAAACCTTCGAGGCAAGAGCCGCCCCAGAACATGCCTAGACATCGTCGACTGGACCTCAGCTCAAGCCTCGGATGATCGAGACGGCCTCTCTCCTTGCTACAGAAAATAGAGATGGCTTCCCTTCCTACTTCAGGAAATTGAGATGGTCGCTTGCTAAATTCAAGGTGATTTTAAGGACCCCCAAATGACCTGCAGCCTTTCCAACGATCACCCAAAGGGATGGCACTGTAACTGAACGTCGCCGATGTCACCTTGAACCGCAAATTGATGAAGTATTTTGGTAATTCAAGGACAAAAGGAATCGAGGGCGTTAATTGAGTCTTGAGCTCTATTTTACAGTGGTCGACCGGAGATTCCCTCCTCCTAATCGCATCCCTTGGTGCTTCTCTCAAGTCCAGCCGCACCCTTCGAGTCGTCCTCCCGCCTCTACGAGAAACACAGATAATGACTTCGGTATAGACAGCTCCGATCTCGCCATGCACCCGCCTAGACTAGACCATCCGCTCATTAAACCTTATAAGGCTGTTTAAGAGAGGAAGCTCTTGATGAAGGACTGGGTGACGTCCTTGAGCTTGGCCTCAAGCTCCTTGCTGAGGGCGCCCTCCTTGTCGATGGTGGCGATCAGCTCAGACTCGTTGGTCTTGAGGTGGTTGAGGAAGTCGGCCTCCCACTCGAGGATCCTGTTGACGGGAACGTTGTCGAGGAAGCCATTGATACCGGCGTAGATGAGGGGAACCATCTCGTTGACGGCCATGGGGGAGTACTGCTTCTGCTTGAGGAGCTCGGTCAACTGCGCGTGTGTTAGTGACATGCTCATCCACTGAAGCGCTGCTGGAGATACTTACGCGCTCACCACGGTTCAGGACCTGCTTGGTGGAGGCATCGAGATCAGAGCCGAACTGGGCGAAGGCGGCAACCTCACGGTACTGGGCCAAGAAGAGCTTGAGCGAGCCGGCGACCTGCTTCATGGCCTTGACCTGGGCAGCGGAACCGACACGAGAGACGGAAAGACCGACGTTGATGGCGGGACGGATACCCTTGTAGAAGAGCTCGGCCTCCAGGAAGATCTGACCATCAGTGATGGAAATGACGTTGGTGGGAATGTAAGCGGACACATCACCGCCCTGGGTCTCGATGATGGGCAGGGCGGTCATGGAACCACCGCCGTGGGTCTTGTTGTTCATCTTCGCGGAACGCTCGAGGAGACGAGAGTGCAGGTAGAAGACGTCACCGGGGTAAGCCTCACGGCCGGGGGGACGGCGGAGGAGAAGAGACATCTGACGGTAGGCAACGGCCTGCTTCGAGAGATCATCGTAGATGATCAGAGAATGCATGCCATTGTCCCTGAAGTATTCTCCAATCGAGGACTTTAGAGATGCACAAGATGATTAGTTTTATGCTCGGATCATCGACGTAGGAGTTAGTTAACTTACACCGGTGAAGGGGGCGATGTACTGCAGAGGGGCGGCCTCGGAGGCAGTGGCGGCAACGACGACGGAGTACTTCATGGCGTCGTTCTCCTCGAGGGTCTGGACGAGCTGGGCAACGGTGGAACGCTTCTGGCCAACGGCGACGTAGACACAGTAGAGCTTCTTGGTCTCGTCGCTGGTGGAGTTCCAGCGCTTCTGGTTGAGGATGGCGTCGAGGGCGACGGCAGTCTTGCCGGTCTGACGATCACCGATGATCAGCTCACGCTGACCACGGCCGATGGGGACCATGGCGTCGATGGACTTCAGACCAGTCTGCACGGGCTGGTTGACGGACTGGCGGGGCAGAATGCCGGGAGCCTTGAGCTGGGCACGGCGCCTCAACTTGGTGTTGAGGGGACCCTTGCCGTCGATGGGGTTGCCGAGGGCGTCGACGACACGGCCGAGCAGCTCGGGGCCGACGGGGACGTCGACCTGATGGATGTTAGCAATGTATGTCCCAACAAGTGCCGAGACAGGGGCAACTCACAATCTCGCCGGTACGCTTGACGGTCTCACCCTCCTTGACGAGACGATCGGAACCGAACAGCACAACACCGACCTGGCCGGCCTCGAGGTTCATGCACATGCCCTTGACGCCGGAGGCGAACCTAATGTCGGTCAGCTAAAGCTTGTCGCAAGGGTCAATGGGGGTTGGGACGCACTCGACAAGCTCCTCGGCCTGGACGTTGGCCATGCCGTGCACACGGGCGATACCATCACTGTCGGGGAAAAAAAAATCGTCAGCATATCCGGGAATTGATGCACGATTGCCCAGCCATCCTCCATGGGTCTCCGAGGCGGCGGCGACGCTGTTGTTGCGTTGCCGGTCCCGACCTCCGCTCCTCCGTGTTTGGTGATGGCCGGTGCCAAGCCAATACGTACCCAACGGACAGGACACGGCCAGTCTCAGCGAGGTTGGACTCCTCCTGGACGCCGCGGATGCGCTGCTCGAGAATGGAGGAAACCTCGGTCGGCGTGGCCTTGGCCTCAGCGTAGGTGCGAACCTGCATCGATGCGACGGCGGGTGCGGCATTTCGGACCTGGGCGGTTGAAAAACAAGTTAGCCGAAGCCCGAAAATGCTATGGGCGACCGTCCCCCAACCAACGACACGGCAACAAGGAAGCTCGGGAAAAGCTCGACCAGGCCCTCGGAACAGCTCCAGCGATACCAATTGAGCTCGGAGAACGCCCATTGATGCCCCTCGAGATGTTTTCCGGCGTCTTTTGATGGGATTGGGGCGTGTTCGGGGATGGAAAGGGACGACTTACGGCAGCGACCCTGCCGGCGGCAGAGACGGCACCGACGGCGCGCGTCGACTGGCGGAGGGCGTTGCGGAACATATTAGGGGATCTTCGACGCTGTCTAGATCAAGGGAGGATCAATTGCAGCGAGTGCAATTGAGGTTGAGGGGAGATTGGGAGGGTTGATGGTCCTTTGCAGGAGAGCAGATGGAGTCTTTTTTGGAGGAAGACCACGGCAAGAGGGAAAAGACGAGCGAGATGGGGGAGACCTGCCGGGTGGGCCGCTCCCGCCCGGTAACACCAATCAGAGCGCGCCCTCCAGCTCGATGCCTCAGTCAGCCCGGAAACACCCTAACAATTTTTTAAATAACGTGCCAACGGGCCTTGTTGGCCTTCCGAAAAGCCCCATCCAATGGGCCGCAGCGGGTGATCCTTCATCTCCTCGCCGGCGCTGCTACTTGAATGAGCAAGTTCGCACAGGTGATGGCTTCAATCTTCGCTGGCATGGAATTTTGATTTCTTCTGAAGTGATTTTTTCCATTGAATGACTATCTTTGCTGCACCACCATTGCATTGCCTCTCACCCCCGAGGGCAAACCACGCATGTGCCAATGGACCACGTCCGGTTGTCCGACAGCTCCGGATGCCTCAGGAAACAACATGGCCCTTCTGTTCACGATGTTGCCGATGCCAGCCTGAGTACCGTGCCCGCGGATCTGAACGAAGTGAATTGGAGAGGCCTCTCGAGTCGCTGCTGAGACAAGGGTGGGACACATCCAGGAAAATGCCGGAAGACGTCTACCACAATATTGAGTCTTCGAAAACTACATGCATAGACGGCCAACTGCTTTGGCCTCATCACGGTCGACAACACCGGCACATCACATCACATCATCGAGGAAATGGAGCAGGGTGGAAGCCGGCATGATGCCGGTCGGTCTCTGAGGCCGTTGCTTGCTTGCATTGTCTGCAAACGAAGCTCAAGGAGGAAAGCTGCTAAACCAGCAGGGAATATACACGCCCAAAGCCGTTTTCCGTTTCGCCGTTGACCCAGATTCATCATTGAACCATCCCAGAAAATTTCAAGTCATGCTGCAGCAGCGGGCTGCCGCGGCGTCCGCACACGCAGATGGCGCGCTTACCGGACGATGCCGTCGAACCTCGACTTGAACCACTTGACGGTCTCCTCGCGCTTGATCTTGTGCTGGGAGCCGATCTTGCCCTTGGCGCGCCTGCGGGTGGCGACACGCTCGCCCTTGCGGGTCATGCAGGCGTAGAAGTCCATGCCGTAGATACCGATGGAGGGGTCGTACTTGATGCCGAGATCGATGTGCTCGCTGATACCGAAGCCAAAGTTGCCGGTCTCAGAGAAGTTGCGCTTGCGGAGCTCGTACTCCTTGACCTTGAGGCCACGCTCGAGAATCTCCTCGGCCTGGACGGGAGGGGTTAGCGGTCGCAAGACGACGAGCGAAGAAGTGAAGCCGACATACCTTGGGGCCACGGACGGTGACGTGGACAGAGATCTTCTCGTTACGGCGGATACCGAAGGTACGGACGGTGTAACGGGCCTTGCCTGGGTGGTTGTCAGTCTTGTTCCTCGACAATCGGATCGTCGAGGCGGCCTACTGTAGACGGGGGTTTGACCGGACAGCTGCTCGAGCACCTTGGCGGCACGAGTAAGCCTGTCACCAGACTCGCCGACGGAAATGTTGAGGACGAGCTTCTGGAGGTGAAGCTCCCTCATGGGGTTCTGGGCCTTCTCGGACATTTTGGCGGTGGTGTCGACGGCGGTTGGGGAGTTTGTCGATTTGTCGTTGGGCGTGATGGGATCAAAAAGTTCGGAGCGAGTTTCTCACGAGGAGTAGAATTTGGAGGGTTTCGCAGCCCTCCTGTGGGTGGCCCCTGCGCCGTTACGATGGTGGGCGACGACCCACCCGCCCGAAAGGGCTTAGTGGACTCGTGCTGGCGGCTTCGAGAAGCCGATATTTTACCGGCCAATGCTCAGCCTTCTGGGGAGAGCTTCAGCCTGCCGTGAAATTTCCCATTCCCGATACCTCATACCCACCTCGACCTTTACCTGAGCTCTGCAACCGCAAAGCACTCGTCGGTCGCGCAGCAGTCATATTGACCACTGCACACTCAAATACCAATTTTTGAAAAGATTTAGAGGAGCTGCTCACGCGGCCTCTCACGCGACACCGCAGACATGGCGAACAAGCAGGGAAAGATGGTCAGTTCTCCCAACTTCGTCCTCGAAGCCCGTCATTGACCTCGCAGGCTAACATGATTCCCTCGCTCTCTAGGCCGGTTACGTACGTACACGACTCCCCGCGATCGCATTGCGCCCCGGCAGAGTTATCGCGACCACGGACTGACGCGTGTTCCAGATCAACTACCGGATGAGGGTCACTCTGAACGACGGGCGCCAGATGACGGGCCAGATGCTCGCCTTTGACAAGGTCAGAATAGGGTCCCCTTGCCGTATTCTATGGTTCAACGACTGACGGCCTCGCAGCACATGAACCTCGTCCTCGCCGACACCGAAGAATTCCGCCGCGTGAAGCGGAAGCAGAACAAGCCCGCCGCCCCTGGCGCAAGCGGCTCCGCGAGCCAAACAATCGAGACGGAGGAAAAGAGGACACTGGGTCTTACCATCGTTCGCGGCGCGCAGATCGTGTCTCTCTCCGTCGAGTCGGAGCCCCCGGCCGACCCCAGCGCGCGTCTCGGCAAGACCGCACCCGGTGGTCTCCCGTCCAGCTTGGCTGCTGGTCCCGGCGTCGCCCGTCCTGCCGGCAGAGGTGCCGCGGCTCCCCCGTCTCTCGCGGTGAGTTTGGTTCATGGACGACGAGATGATCTGTTTCTGACTGTGTTATAGGGACCTGCACCGGGCGTTGGTGGTGGTGCCCCTCCCCCTGGATTCCCCGGATTCCCCGGCGGTGCCCCTCCTTTCGGTGGACGTGGTGGTAAGTTTGGCACCCCTCGTCGAACAAGACAAGTCCAGTATGCTAACACTCTACCAGGCCCTCCTCCCGGCTTCCCTGGATCGTTCCCGCCCCCTGGATTCCCCGGCGCCCCTGGTGGCGGCTCGTTCCCTCCTCCTGGATTCCCCGGACCTCCCGGTGGCGGCCCTCCTGGCTTCAACCCTCCGCCTCGGAGGTAGAATGACGAATAATGTGCTGAATTTGAGTCGCGATTTGGACTCAGGGTCGGTTTGTGAATACCACTGGCGTTTGGGGAGGTCTCAGAATACCAAAAAGGACGTTGAGATTCGTTCCTATAGAGTAGCGCAGTTCAGTGTCTTAAGGTCAATCAGATCGGCGTGAAATGCTCTCATCGGTTCTCCGGAGGTCTGTCCAGTTTGTCGTTGTGGTGATAGCTTCTCAATGCCTGGCTCATTGCAGTCTGTCAATGGCGGATGCATCCTTGACCTGCAGGATCACCACCGGACTCTCCCCGGAATCTGCGGTGAGCCACCATCAAATCCTTCCCATCCTCTGCATGAAATACAAGAGCACAGCCTGCGCGATAGTTGCACGGCGTCAAGATTGAACGGTCACTTGCACGGGTTCCGGAGATGCGATCCGATATGGGGCACGTGACCTTATTCCCGGACTGCAGCCGCAATTCCCCGTCGATGTCGCAAAAAATCGGACTCCGCAACTCCAGTCATCCAATCCACGAATTGACATGTCCGATTCGAGCTCCGATATCCCTACCGGCCAAAGCTCCCCCAGAGCAACCACCAACGCCAACCGTCGACTCCTCCGTTGTCGCCTGCACTTTTCCGTGGTTCCGTGAACGGCAGCTCAGCACATCCATCGACAGGATTGATTGACCACCCTCGAAGACAAAATGGCTGCTTTCATCAAGGCGATCAACGCGCGGATCCGCGCCAACCCGGCCCTGGACTACTTCTGCTCAACGCGTACGTTGCCCGCAATCCCTTCATCATGTCCATGTCGCTTTGCCGGAGGATATTTGGGAAGACGGAGGCCCTAGGAGCAGGGTCTGCTCCTGGTCTCGGGTCGATTGGTTCGAGACGAGACTCGCCATGCTTTCCCCGGCTTGGACAATCACCGCAGGCTTCAACTCTCCTCAAGACTTGATCGTTGACATATCCGCCCTTGTAGATTTCTGGGGCCCCGCCTCCAACTTCGGTATCCCCGTCGCCGCCGTCCTCGACACCCAAAAGTCCCCTGACCTGTGAGCCTCGCCCGTCGACCCCCGCCGCGCCCAGGCGCCCAGCAGCGGACCACCTCAGACTCGGACAAGAACCATACTGACCATGGCAATTCAGGATCTCCGGCCAGATGACTGGCGCCCTCATCATCTACTCCGCCACATTCATGCGCTACTCCCTCGCCGTCACGCCCAAGAACTACCTCCTCTTCCTCTGCCACTTCGTCAACGAGGGCTCCCAGCTGACGCAGGGCTACCGATACCTGAACTGGCACCACTGGGGAGGCAAGGAGGCCGCCGCGACCGCCACGGATAACGTGAAGGGCACAGTTGAGGCCGTTAAGGAGAAGGCCAAGGAGGTGGCTGGCAAATAATTGAGGCCGGGAGTGTAGGTAGGCAGAGGCATGGAGGCTGCGTCCGTGGAGGACTGAAATACGTCTCCGAGGCAGCCAACTTGTTGTGTCGGGAGGAGATGGGCCGCTCTCGGCCATTGCTCTCAACGGGCCAAAGAAGTTGAGAGTAAGGGGACGAGGACGCGGTACTGAGGTATCCAGGATGGGGGAGACACAGAGGCCCCTGAACATGCATGGGCGTTTGGCTTCTGCCGCGTGTTCCCGTGCCATCCTAGCACCCATCGCTGGACAGACACTCAGTTTCCAGTCTCGCGTATCAATAAAGAATAATTTTTCCCAAGCAGCTTTTAGAGACGACATCGCTCGGGCCAAGGCCTCACGTCCAAGCCTAAGAGGCACAGATCCAGAAACGCAAGCGCTGCCCGCGCACGCAGGAGGGGAGAGCAATCTTAAGTCTGTCAACATGAAGGCGAGGCTTCCACCAATGAACTTATGGCCGGGGTTGCTCGCGCCCGAGATATCAATTATCCGAACGTCAGTGGAGTTTATGGTCGAAGAGACTCTTCAGAAGCCTCGCTCCCCTCTGCTTGTGATGTCTTACTGTGAGACGATTTCGCTCGATGTCCCTACCATTACCAAAGGGGCACACCTTCTCTGCCCCTTCCGGCCTGTTTCATTATCTTCGAGCCGACTTCAAAACATAGGTGACGAAATAGCGTGGCAGTCCGTTGAGCGCCTTGATGACAGTATCCTGTCGGCTCCACTCGCCAAGGCAAGAGGAAGTGCCGAGTTGCGGGAATCAAGACGGAGATGATTGCGGTCAGGAGGTTGCATGGTCCCGGACGTCCGGGTGGTTCAAGAAGGACTCAATCTCTCCCCTTTCTTCCCGCTCTTCCCGCTCTTCCAGAGAAATTTCGGGCTCGTCCTCAATGGCAGCATATATCTTGTACGTGATCTGGGTTTGAAACAACTCGTCGGGGCCCCCGGCCTCGCTCCATCCAAACACTCAGACCGCAGCAGTGAATGCTCTGTGATAACTGACGAGGCTCTGCTGCGCAAAAAGAACATTGCTTGACTATGCTACTAACATGGCGACATAACACCCCAGAGATTATACCAGCTGCGCTCCTGCGGCGAGGCGACTGTCATCCGGTACGGCCAGCTGACCTTCTTGCTCAAAGACGGTTGTGACCACGAGGGTTCCAGCACTATGTACGTACAGCTTTACACTTCAATACAAGCCATTAGCTTGGCTTGCGTTCAGGAACGCGTACCCCATGTGCCTGGGCATCAAGAACTGCTACGATTGCTCGCTGTACGAGCCCTACGAGGAATGCCCCTGGCGTCGCTCGGTCGTCCCGCTGCAAAGAGATGTTTGTGCCTCAGAGTATGCCGCTGTTAGCACAGCTTTGGGCCTTTGTGAGACATTTCACAAGGCTCTTCGAATCGGGAAGATGTTTGCCAACAAGGTATCTCAAGGGTTGGGTGCAGTCAAGTACGAAGAAGGTATGCAGTGAATTTTGAAGATGTCATGAGGCAGCGAGTAGCTTTCATAGGTCTGAAAAGCATAAAAGCTAAGCAGTTCTGGCACTTCTCTCGTCTCATGATCAGTCTCAGAGATCTATCAGTTCTTCTCAGGATAGATGATATAAGAAGCGTCGTCACCGACTCTCACTGCGTCTCCATCTTTGACCAGCTACATCAACAATGCAGTGGCGTTCTCTCCTCGCTGCCCTCCAGCTGGCAGTCACTGCCACCCTCGTGTCCGGCCTGCCAGCACAGGATGGCAGTCTCGAAGCGAGAGACTACCACGTTAAGCGGGACGGCGACGAGGAAACACATATCTTCAGGCGCGATGCTCCCATCACCGCACGAGACCTCGAGCTAGCCGAGCTGAATGGCATCAACCTCACTCGCAGTAAGCTCTCTTATTCGCTCTAGAGAGCGCCATACTAACATAAAACGCCAGTGTATAAGCACTCTGTCATCAAGCGCAGCGACGGCGACGATTTCACCATCTGGGTGAGCAACGACTTCACGGATAATATTCTCGACGCGGATGATGACTCCAGCTCTGTCTCCAACAAACCGGATTCCTCGGGAGGGGATGAAAATTCGAGCAACCTTGATACGCGCCAGCTCGCTGCGCGCCCGATCAAAAATTACAAGCATGCTCTCTATCCTTCGCCCCAAAGGGCCTTCTGCCCCGACGTCACCTATACCAGCCTCACCAATTCTGGCTCGCCCTTTACTGGCGGTGTTTTGGAGATGATGAGGTTTTACCAGCGTACTAACAACGCTGGTTGGTTTTTTGATGCCTTCGAGGGGCAGGATTGGAGGGATCTTCTCATCGGGGGATCCAACAGCGGCTACAACGCCGTCCTCAAGATGCAGAAGCACAGATCCGCCTACGGCCAGAACATCAGAATCAGCGTCCTCGATGCTCGCATTCTTCTTACTGCTGCTCACGATAGGTTTCGGCGGAAGTACGGCCTATCCTGGAGGGGCTCTGCAAAGGGCACTATTAATTGCCCTGATGCCTATCCCGGTTTTGGGAATCCCGGCCTGAACTGGGAGCTCTTATGGACCAGTCAAAATCCCTTCAGCTGAGTGTCATACGGAGGGACGATAGAGGGTACGCTTCTGGCAGGCAGGACTGGCCTCTCTCGCTACACTCGCAGCCTTGCATTATCTTATGGCCGAACTATCTACCATGCCAGGTCAGGTATCGGATTCCGGCAGGCAACCTTTACTTCGTTGAGTTTATGCTGCTCCATTCACTATCTTAATCAGTTTCATTACTCTACTATGCGTTGAATATACCAAATGAAACAACACGCAAGATACCGTCTGATGTGGCCCTCCAATCGTCCGCTATCTTCTTCGATATGCCTATTAGCTGTGTACACTGACCATTATGTTATGACCAAGATCGACGCAGGAGGTTAAAGACACTAGACTGGAGGCGCCCAATTCATCCGGGTTGTAGTTAGCGGGCCTGCCAATGGAACTTATTGGATCACATGGCATGAGTCGATGCCATATGGCTCGTTATTCGAGAGAAGCACTCTGGAGAGCAGCTGGAGAAGCCTCGAAGGAAAGGGCCGCTGACGAAGAGCCGCCTCATCTACTCAACATCTTCTCCCAATATAAAATTCCTCACCTTGGCGGGAGCCTGCTCTGGTGCCGTCATAGCCGCTTGTTTTCGTTATGGCGTTCACCCACAATCACTTGCGCGATAAGTAGCATCCAACACCACCTTGTCTATTCAAGTCTGTAAGATGTAATAGAACTCTGAGCGGCAGGGGATTGGTCCATATGTATGAACAAATGGCGGTTGACTGCGACTGTGATCTCGCAGCCAGTACGTGCTGCTGTGATTCAACGACTGTCGTTGAGACCCCGAGGCATTTCGATCGCCGACCTCGCTCGGCCCGGGTCCCTCACATTGCGCCGCATTGGCACATCCTCGGTACGCCGCCGTGCCGTAATGTCATGGCGCCCTACCCGTCTCGTCTCGCGCCGTCGCATCAATGTGGTACCTACTCAGGTGCTCAGGTAATAACCTTCCGGATCAGTCCGTCCTTCAAGCCTTCTATTGCTTGCGAAGGGGGGCGTAGCAAGCGAAGCACTGTGGATTCCCCAACATCCACTCCATCTCACGCAAGTTGATGACGGCCGTCTTCAAAGGGGAATGAAATCATTTTGCTACTAGGACTAGGAGGATAACAACCAAGTATAACCCATACTGCGCGCCAGGACATTTGTACGTTCGTAAGCTCATCTTCAGCTCCGTCCAAGGATACCCTCTATGAATGTCTGCTTCTTGTCTTTGGTCTTCCACACTGCTTACGCCTTGACCACCCTGCAAACCAGGTCTGAGCCGTCGACAGAGTCACCCTCCTTGACCTGGAGCGACGAGACCTTGCCACTGTGTGGCGCGGAGATGACCATTTCCTGGAAGATGTGTGTTAGCGCACAGTCGATCAATTGCAGTGTTGGATTCACTCACCATCTTCATCGCGCTCAGCACGGCGATGGGGTCTCCCTTCTTCACATCCGAGCCCTCCTTGACGCGAAGCTCAACGAGCACACCAGCCATCGGGGCACCAATCTGGCTGGAGTCGGTCGCATCGGCCTTGGGCCGGGTGACGTTCTCGACAGAGGCCTTCTTGTCATCGACGGTGACCTGGCGGACCTCGCCGTTCATTTCGTAGAACACCTCACGCTGGCCAGTGTTCTCGCTGAGGGGGCCGACAGCAAGGAGCTTGAGGATGAGGACCTTGCCCTTCTCGAGCTCGACGTGGAACTCTTCGCCAATCTCAGGCTTGGAAAGGAAGTACTTGGTGGGAAGGACGGAGAGGTCGCCGAACTTCTGCACGAACTTCTTGTAGTCCTCGAAGACCTTGGGGTACATGACGTACGATGCAATATCCGTCTCAGTGGTGGGACCACCGAACTTCTTGCTCAACTCGCGCTTGACCTTGACGAAGTCGACGGGTTCGAGAGAGAGGCCGGGACGGGCCTCAAGCTTTCTGCGACCACGCAGAGCATCGCTGCGGAGGGGCTCGGGGAATCCGCCGTAGGGCTGGCCCATCATTCCCTCAAGGAACTCCAACACGGAGCCGGGGAAGTCGAGCTCGCCAGCACGAGCCTTGACGTCTTCGGCCGAAAGCTTGTTGGAGACCATGAATTGGGCAAGATCGCCGACGACCTTGGATGTGGGAGTGACCTTGACGATGTCTCCCAGCAGATCGTTGGCGTGCTCGTAAGCCTTCTTGGTCTCGGCCCACTGGGTGCCCAGGCCAAGCTGAGCAGCCTGGAACATCATGTTCGTGAGCTGGCCGCCAGGAATCTCGTGCTCGTACACCTCGGGGTCAGGGCCAGCAAGATGGGCCTCGAAGGGCGAGTAGAGAAGGCGGAGCTGGGACCAGTACGTGTCCAAGGCCCGGACATGAGCCGGGTTCAGACCAGGGTCAAGGTCGCTGCCCTCAAGGGAGGCCATGATGGCGTTGATGCTCGGCTGCGAGGTCATGCCAGACAAGCTGTCGGTGGCGGCATCGACGACATCGGCTCCGGCCTTGGCGCAAGCAACCATGGAAGCCACACCCGTACCAGCCGAATCGTGCGTGTGCACGTGGATGGGGAGATCCGGGTACTTCTCGCGGATGGCGCCGATGAGGAGTGTGGCAGCATGAGGCTTCAGGACACCGGCCATATCCTTGATTCCGAGGACGTGGATGTCGAGGGCAACAAGCTTGTCGACGAGGTCAAGATAGTACTGAAGGTTGTACTTCTTGTTGGGGTTCAACACTGCACATCGTTAGCGGGAAAGAGACACATTGGATGAATTGGAGAGCAACGTACTATCCCCTGAATAGCACACGGTACCCTCAGCAACGCCTCCAGCCTTGTGGACGGCCTTGATGCCGACCTCGAGCTGGTTGATGTCGTTCAGGGCGTCGAAAACACGGAAAATGTCGACACCGTTCTTCTTCGCCTGGTCGACGAACTGGTCAATAGCGTTGTCGGGCAGGGAAGCGTAGGCAACACCGTTGGCGCCGCGAAGCAGCATCTGGAAGGGGATGTTGGGCACCAGCTTCCTCATCCTGCGCAGCCTGTCCCAAGGGTCCTCATACAGGAAGCGGAATGCAACATCGAAGGTCGCGCCACCCCAGCACTCAAGGGAGTAGAGGTTGTGAAGCGCGTGGCTGGTTTCCGGGGCAATGTTCAGCAGATCAACCGTCCTGACACGGGTGGCCAGGAGAGACTGGTGGGCATCACGCCAGGTAGTGTCCATGAGCAGGCAACCCTTGTAGTTGCGCACAGCCTTGGCGAAGGCCTTGGGGCCCTCGTCGAGGAGGACTTGCCTCCAGCCAGCCTTGGTCGGCTGCGAGACGTCGAGCTTGGAGCCATCGGGGTTGAGGAGGGTGGGCTGGATGATGTCGCCCTTGAACTTGGGCTCGCCGATCTGGCCCTTGATGCTGCTACCGTTGACGGCAACGTCGCCGAGATAGCTGAGAAGCTTCTGGGCACGGTTCTGGCTGCCAACGAGGTCGAACAGCTGAGGAGTGTCATCGATGAACGTTGTCCAGCAGGTTCCATCGATGAAGGTTGGGTGGGTCAGGAGAGAGGCCAGGAAGGGAATGTTGGTCTTGACGCCACGGATACGGAACTCGACGAGAGCACGCAGCATCTTCCTCCGAGCGATCTCGTAGGTGGAGCCTTGGCAGGTACACTTGACCAGCATGGAGTCGTAGTAGGGGGTGATGACGGCACCAGCGAAGCCGTTGCCACCGTCAAGACGGACACCGTTGCCACCGGCAGAGCGGTAGACCTCGAGCTTGCCAGTGTCGGGCTGGAAACCCTTGGCGGGGTCCTCGGTTGTGATACGGCACTGGATGGCGAAACCCCTGGTAGAGATGCGGTCCTGGGTCAGGCCGAGCTGCTGCAGGGTGGCACCGGCAGCAATCTGAATCTGGGCGGCCACGATATCAATGCCGGTGATCTCCTCGGTGATGGTGTGCTCGACCTGGATACGGGGGTTGATCTCGATGAAGTAGTAACGGTTCTGCTGATCAACAAGGAACTCAGCAGTACCCGCGTTGCGGTAGTTCACAGACTTGGCCAGCTTGACCGCATCAGCCAGAATAGCGTCGCGGGTTTCCACCGGAAGGTCCTTGGCAGGAGCAATCTCGACGACCTTCTGGTGGCGTCGCTGGACGGAGCAGTCACGCTCGAAAAGGTGGACGATGTTTCCGTGGTTGTCACCGAGGAGCTGGACCTCGATGTGCTTGGGCTTGTCGAGGAAGCGCTCAACGAAGACGGTACCGTTGCCGAAGGCGGACTTGGCCTCGGATGTGGCACGCTCGAAGTGCTCCTGCAGGGACTCCTGGTCGCGGACGACACGCATACCGCGACCACCACCGCCGTAGGCAGCCTTGATGATGATGGGGAAGCCATATTTGTCGGTGAACTCCTTCACCTCCTCGAAGGTGGCGACAGCGCCCTCGGTACCCGGGACGACAGGGACATCGGCGGCAATGGCAAGCTTGCGGGCGGAAACCTTGTCGCCAAGGGCATCGATGACATCGGGAGAGGGGCCGACGAACTGGAGGGAAAAGCAGTGTCAGAGTTGCGAGGCAATCGTGGTGCGGTGGGCGACTTACAATGAGGCCGGCCTTCTCAACGTTGCGGGCGAACTCGGCATTCTCGGAGAGGAAACCGTAGCCTGGGGTTTCGAGTCAGCTGCGTTGCGGACGGCTGGAGTTCGTGCCCTGAGACTCACCAGGATGGATCATTTGCACATCGTGCTCGACGGCAATCTTGATGATCTCGTCGCCAGCGAGATAAGCACCGACCGGGGTGTACTGGCCACGCTTGCCAATGACGTATGCCTCATCGGCCTCTGCAACAGGTCAGGAATGCTCTCACGTCATCAAGATCAATATGTGTGCTCTTACTCTGTCTGTGCATGCTGAGACGGTCCTCATAACTGCAACAAGTCAGCCCGGATGTATCGGAAGTAACGGGGCATCTATTCGCACCTGAAGACTGCCACTGTGTGCAGCGAAAGCTCGTGAGCCTAATGATGGGGTCAGCGCATTGATCACATGCGGGAGAGCAGGGCGGGGAGACGTACTGTTCTAAAGATCTAGAGGGCGGTGAATGTGAGCAACCTGGTCGCAACAAACCTGCTGATTCTCGGGACTGTTACATACACGAATAGCTGCTCAAGGTTAGCTCGCAGGACGTGGACGAGGAGAAGGGGGAGAAGACTCACGGATTTCGCCACGGTTGGCGACTGCGGGCGGAAAGAGAACTCGTCAGCAAGATGTTCTCGACATTGAAGGGCAGCACAGGCTTGTGGGCCGAGCCGCCCTAAGGGACGATTGGGGGGATGCTCACCCAACAGCTTGTTCAATTGCATGATGCTGGAGTTGGCGCGGATGTGGTGGATGTTCTTAGAGGGAACCTCCACATCGCCCTCCTCGAAGACATCGTTGAAGGTCACGGCCGCCTGCGCCATCTTGAACGAGATGTGGGAGGAAACAAGAGGGAATCGGCCGTAGTTCCGGGTCAGAAAGACTGAGGAGCAAGGAGCAAGGAGGTCGAGGGGTCGAGAGCGGTCGTGGGGGAGAGGAGCGGGAGCTTTTGAAGGTCTCGGTCGAGGGGCTGATGAGGATGGAATGTGACCCTCGGCGGCGGGGTGGTTGCTACAGGGGGTTCTCTAGCTGTGCTGGGTTAGCAGACTGGGTCGACGGTCGGTAATAGTATGCAGACGGCCCAGGAAGAAGGTGGGGGTGTGTCTAACGAGGGGGAGCTGAATCGATTGGGAAAATGAACCCCTGGCGCGCTTGGAGCTTACCTGTGCTTGCGGCGGAAACCTTCCCTGTCGCTGCTTGGCGGTCTGGGCGGGCTGGTGTTCGTGGACGAGAGTGACGGATTGGACTTGTCAAATCCCCTGTCGGCGATAAGACCTGCTGGCTCGAGCAATGTCTCAACGTGACTAGTCTGCACCGGCTGCCTTTTCGAGTGTCCAAGAGGGGTTTCGGCGAGGGCTCAACGAGTCAAGCTTCCCCGTGGGCGTGGACGGGCCAGACAAGAAACTGGACGGAGTGTGGGATGCCGAACTAGGTCCGCGTGCGACGGGATCTGCTGTGGGAGGTATCTGGGAGGTCGGTAGGTGCTAAAATAGAAGACGTAACAGTGGCTGAAGGATCAATTGCAACGAACTTTTGTAGGTGAAGCCAGAGATGAGGTGGTTTTGCCTAAAAATACCAATTGGCACATGGGAGAGAGAGGAGAGGAGAAGAGGATGAGACGACGGGCGAGCGGGGCAGATTCTACCTATATGGACATTTGGGCATGCCTGATCTGACCTGCTCGCTCCTTCTCGAGATACAAGCTGTGGACGGTCATCCAGAACCTGGAAGCGCAAGAAGGACCGTCCCGGCATATCGCGAGAGGTACATACGCTGTACTTCCTATCGTGCAGCTTTCAATCCCGGTGGGAAGGAGCGACTGATGATGGGAGGCACCTGGCCCCACCACCTCATCCCTCACCGGACACACTCAACATGGAAAGCTTCCATCTCTGCCATCCTCTTGCAATGTGCGTCCAGTGCCTCCTGAAATCCTTCCTGCATGCACCAGCTCGAAACCTTGGATTTTTCGCGAGCTTGCTGCCCCAGAGCATCCCGCGATCCCGGGGTGTGGCTGCTGGATTATGATCCTACGAACATACCCTGGACGGGCTGCACTGCACTGGCACCTTGAAGATTCAATGGATGCCAAGATTGCACAACACTGGCAAAGAAAGTACCGGGAGCCGATGGCCGAGGCCAGCCCATCAGCCAGCCGAACTATCAAACGATTACACGACGTTGGCAAAGCAGGCAGGCAACCTGATGGAAACGGGGCCGCTTCTCGCGGCAAAAGTCCGCCTCGTCGATCTGGACTCGGGGCTGTCCGAACGAGCAAGCACGTCGCCTCGGAAGATGTCCCTGGCTCGAGTTGGTGGGATCCGGCACTGGGGCGCCCAGGATTTCTTCAGACACTCTGCAAGTAGCCGTTGGCGTCAGCGTCAGCGCCTGGTCCGTCCGGCGCATCTCAGACGTTGTGACGCCGTACCCATCGCAGCTCCGTTTGACACCTCGGTCAATCCCCCCCTCCCCCACTGTTACCACCCAAGCTTGCACACCTAGAGGGGTGGGACACCAGAAGGGGGTTCAGCGACTGGGGGAGCTCCCCCCATGTCCCTCCTGCTGGGGGTTGATTGGCCAACCAGAGCTCTGTGATCACCAAGCTCACCGCGGCGTTGTGTTCTCGAGTGACTAACTCTTTGCTGTCCATGAAAGCACAAAAGTCACGCAAACCACCGCGAAACAGTCATGGCATGAGAACAAGAAGAGACGGAGACCCCCGAGGAGGGGAGTGAGAAACGGCGCCCGAGAGTCCGTTATCGAACGGTGGGAGAAGCATGGGAAACGGCCGTCGGACAAGTCACCGTGGGTGTGGTGGACACCAGACCGAAGGCTCGGGAAAAGAGACCGAGTGTCGAGATCGTCCATCGGGATGCTGGCGGCATCGACCTCAGATCGCAGCAATAAGCATTGGCGTTACCCCAGAATCTTCAGGCGACAGGGCGGGTACGGCCCAATACCGAGGATAAGACGGGTTTGAGCCTCAACCCTTCCACCAAGGAGAGCCACTCCTTGCAGCTCTTCGGGACAGTTCGACGCGACCTCGCCTCTCCCGTTCCTGACTATTTTCGTCCCTGGGCTGCTAAAATGCGGGGGGTTGAGGGCAACGGCCGGGCGGTATGGGGTACTATCAGTCCCTCGGGCCCGTCCAGCGCGTCGATATGTGCCTGCGCTGGCAATTGCCATGGGTGAACCCGGGTGCCACATCACGGAGCCGCCCGGCTTCTGCGACGGACGTTCCGGCCGAGATGCTACGATCGTCGTGCCGCGTCTGCCTCCAGTTATCCGGCGCTGACCGAGGGAAGCCTCGCATCGCATGTTGTTTGACAGTCACGGCGGCTGGCCGGAAAACGGACATGCCGTAAAACGGTGTCTGATGACACGTCGGGCTCCGGTTTGCACCCTTTCGCCCGGGGGGTGAAGAACGGACTCGTTTTTCTTACTCTACATGAAAAGCAGATGCAATTTTTTCATGTCTAGACCTTAGACGCCCCAATGGCCACGTGAGCTTGCACTCCGATGTCGATGTGGCTGTCGTCTCGTCTGCGGTATTAAAACAAAAAAAGACCGTCCTCATACCAAGAAAACCCCACCATTGGCTGGCACTGACGGCCTTCGCAGCAGCCATTGTCTCGATGACCGTCACTGAAAGAGTCACAGGTCTCCGACCTCGGCTGACGGTTATATGTTGTGGGCCCCGGACAATCATCCTCCAGAATCCGGCAGCATGGCAGGGCTGGTGATGGCGCCATACCCAAAGCATCTTGATGGTCGATATCAAAGTGGACGTGTCTGTAGAGTCCTGGACGAGCGCGGTGCGCGCACGTTATTCCCGTCATGATAGCCGGCGCTACCGCGCGGATATCGAAGGCTAGAAGAGGTACTCGGGCCCTGCTTTTTCGTCGGACCCCCCGTGCGACCGTTCCCACCTGATCGTCGTCTCAGGGTTGGCGGCGAAAGTTATCACGAGCCGACGGACATTTTCTCAACCGCGTTATCTCAGATGGGGACCGACCTTGGGTGGGGGCCCAAATCAGGGGGCTCAACTCGGCATCTGATGTGACGACACTTGCAAGCAAGTTTTCTGCTTTGATTCTGGGTCTGGCTTGTGACCGTCCGGCGATCCATTACCCCGAAACAGCGAGCGTGGCATCGCCATCTCCTCGGCCAGGGGCGTCGTAGAAAAGACGGCGGTCCCAGGCAGGGGAGATTCGACCCAAACGCGGATCCATCTCGGGGAAATCGAGATGAGCTCTTGACATGGGAGATAGGATATCGAGAACCTCCTGTCTCAACCTACGTCACTAAGAATGCCTGCCCAAGTCATTGCTCCCCAGGAGGGTCGCAGAACAGATGGCCGGTCCAGGCATGTTGCCATCCAGATACGTTACGCTTAAATTATCTCTAATTGAGCAAGAGGCCATCTCGATTTCTTCGAATCAACACAGAGGCCATGCCAATTCCTTCAAATTGAGAGGGAGGTCATCTCGATCTTCTATGGTTCGAGTTGAAGTCTGCCGGTCGACATGGCCGTTCCGAGAGCGGCCATCCTTTCTATTACCTTCTTGCCCCAGCTCCCATAGTCAAGTAACCGCCACTCGACCATGGCCACACCTGGATCTGTTGCGTGTCTTGGCCCCCGTGCCGGCCTACCTTGGTTGTGGTTGCCACTTCTCCAAGGCTTGCCTAAGCCTCGCCCCCATTTTCTGTCGTCAGAGACGATCCCAGGTCGTATGCCTGCTGAATGGTCGCATCTACTATAGCTAGAGTTGATACGGCCGCAACTTGCTCTTCCTCTGCGAGTCTCGTGACTGTCGTTGACTTACATCCCGCCCCCTTCTGGCTTTAGTGGCAGTGGAGAGAAGAATCGCGACTTTGGCGGGCGAGGTGGCATCGTGCGTCCAACTGGGCCTATTGATGATATCACGGTGGACTGCAGGCACTCTCAAACGGAACGTGAGGCCTCAAATGGAACGTCGTCATCGTCGTCTATGACCCAGCTGTCCTTTTGCTCTGTAATGTACACGCCGCTGTTCCCCCTCTCCCCAGCCGTTCCAGCCGGAACCCAATCGGATGCCGTGTCTACTCCTCCATCTTGTCATCGTCCTTCTTCTCCTCTTCCTCGTCATCATCGTCGCCGTCAACAGCCTTCTGAGCTAACCGCTCCGCCTCTTCGCGGAGGGCTTTGGGGACTTCCTCGTGACGGCCCTTGGTGGGACCGCCGACGTCGCTGATCCAGCTCATCTCGAGCTCGAACTCCTTGTCCTTGTTGTCGTCGTGCGCGACGTAGATGATGCGAGCGGCCTCCTTAACGCCCTCCTCGAGGGAGATGCCCTCGCCGGCCAGGTCGAGCTTCTCCAGCTCCGCCTTCGCGGCCTGGCGGCCCTTGCCGGTGGCAGCGCCGTAGTAGCCCCAGTAGAGACCGGAGGGCTCGATCATGTAGAGGCCGGGGCCGCCGTGGGTCTTGTCGGGCACGATGCCACCAGCACCGACGGAGGGGCCGGAACCGACCTCGCCGTCGACGGGAAGAGAGGTGGAGGGATCGAAACCGGCAATGATGGCGGTGATGCCGAAGGGGCGAACGGAGGAGTAGAGGGTGTAGGCCTGGAGGTAACCGCCCATGCGAGAGGCGAGATCGGAAGTGGGAATCGGGGTCTTGAAGGTGTCGCGCCAGGCGCGAGCTTCGTCGCGGGCGCGGTCGACGAAATGGCGGCCGTCGGGGATCATGCCGGAGTACACCTGGGTAGGATTAGCATGGAGTGTGCAGGAGAGATGGCAGGGAGGAGAGTCGGATGGGGAGATGAGATGATGACAGAGGTACGAGAAAGGAAGACGACATACAGCTCCCAGGTGACGGTCAACGGTGGCAATGCGCTTGTTCGCACCGGCCTTCCACAGCTTAGAGGTGACAACCTTCTCGACGGCGAGGACGACGCCATCCTTGCAACGGATGCCGACGGAGGTGCCACCGTTCTCGACAGCCTTGACGGCATACTCGACTTGGAAGTTACGGCCATCGGGGGAGAAGATGGAGTTGGACAGGTCGTAGCCCGTTCCTATGGACGTCTGGAGCAGCGCAAGTTAGCAGGGTGTCGTCCAAAGGTACATGACGGCGGAGGTGGCTGTTTGGGGAGCTCGAAGTTTGGGGCGTTGACTTGCCATGTTGACGGTGTTTGGTGTGGGAAGGGGGGTCAAGCAGTTGTATCAAAGGCGGTTCGGAGGGTTGTGTTGGGGGTTTCGTTCTGGATTGACGGACGAGGATGGAGTTGTTGATCTTGTGGTTGTTGGGAGTTGTGATGGAGCTTCGATGGTTACGAGAGCTTCGGCATGGCTTCAGGCAGCCTGGGAGCTGCGCGTTGCTGGCCAGAGCTCTCCATTGGGCAAGCTGGGGCGGGACCGAGCGCGAGGCTGGCCGTCATGCGTGATTACATAATCAGTCAGAGTGGCTAGTGCGCGGAGTGGCGCGTGGCTTGTCGGCGTGGGATGCACCGGCGTCCACGTGGGGTCCAAATGCACAGGCTCGTGCCGTACTTTCGGTGAAGCAACAACTTGTCAGATCAATTATCACGGTTCACTGGGAAGTCTCTGTCCCTGCAAGATACGACCCTCATGCATCCAAGAGTTCTCCATTCAATTTACCTTACGTGATAAATAGGTGACCTGACTTGCGAGCCAATGTCCTACGACTGCCTGTGCACACCGGGACGGCACAGTCTCGGGGACTTCCAGCCTCGACGGGGTTCGTGGTTCTTGAGCGGTGAACTAGGGCGTCTGTGCGGCGGGGATGTTCTCAAGATGTGAAATGTCTCGGCTTCCCGAGGCATTTTCAGGTATCCAGGGAGCAGCCAGAAGGGTCGAGAGAACATAGAAACACCTTGTACCCATCGTTTTCATCTTTGGCTGGAGGGATCCTCAAGACAAGACCAAACGGGTACGGGTAAATACATAGCATGATCTCGTCTCATAATCACGGGCGCATGTGTCCATCTCGATTCATCATAGGAACCTGGTTTGCTCTCCCTGGACTCTGATATCTTGGCTCCGGTAGCTCGCAATAAAACTGCAAGGTCACCCAGACGGGCGGCAATGTCTGAAACATATCCTCACCCACTCGGACCAGAGGCACGAGTAGACTGAGCACGGGTTTGCTGGTGCCCCTCCCCCGCCCGCCCACTGGATCGGGCAGCGTGGAGCTCGTGATCTTCGTGTCGCGGGGCTATTGGGCGGTGGGTGTCGAGTCACAGAGGGCACGAGACGAGCGAGGGCGGCCTAAAGAGGAGACTTCTCGGCCGACCGTGGCGCGGGTGGAATGGTGAGCCAATCTTTTCGAGTAAATTGTGGTCATGTTGGGCCAAATTGGGCTTCTTTGCGTTGCACCGGCGGCTTGACAGACGCGAACCGTCGACATCGAAATTGCGCAGAGGTGGGATGATGGGCCTTTGTAGGCAGAAGGCAACATGTGTGGAGAATGACTGAACACCACTGGAATTGCATGGGATATCACGGCCAACAGTGGACAGGCGTTCCAGACGTGTAATGCGTCACCCCTTCCCCGGGCATGGAATGGCCTGCGTCATGAAGCCGTTCACGACTTCCATCCCTCCACACCTCAGCGACATTGCCCTGCCCCTCTCGCCCCTGTCCCCTAAAGCACCTGCCTGCGTTGGCGCTGCTCAGGGGCCCCATGTCTGGCTTGCCCCTCCGACAGGACCCAGCTAGTGCATCTCCCTCCCCCACCACCACCGCCATGCATCCATTTCATCAGGCACACTTGCCACAACAACTATGAGTTCATATAATTCCTTCCCCCTTTCGAGGTTGCGACCTGATTTCTCAACATTGCTCTTCCCTATTTCATCTTGATCTTTCCTCACTTGCAGTCTGAACGACACAAGCCGATTTGAGCACCTCCATACCCGACGCCAGGTGAATTCTGGTGACCTCGTCCGATCGACAGCGCCCTCAGCATCATCCCACCATCACGCCGACTCCCCGACTTTCGTCCGTCGGTGCAATCCAGTATTGACTTGGCCTCCAAGACTCCCCGGGGCCATTCCGTATCCTGCTGCTTTTCGTTCTCCTCTTCTCTGCCGATCTCGCCCTGTGACGAACCCTCAGGTCCCCTCTCGCCGCTGTTGACCCGCTTGCCGCCGTCTTTGATCCCGAACTGAACAACGATACCTCATCTGCTGGGATCAAGTACCTTAGCTAGCCAATATACAGCGAGTTGCTTTGCTTCCGAACCAAGTCTTTCGAGTCCGCCCCCGGGACCCGATCGATTGGAGCCTCGAGACTCCTGTTGCGCCACCCTCCTTGTCTTTGCTTCCAGACAAGGAGATTGTATCTCTTTGTCTACCCCTGCGAGGAAGCCTTCCCTCTGGGAGAAGACAGTTCTCTTGTTGATACACTTCGCCTGCCTCTCTAAATCATAGACTGTGAGCAAAACCAAACCCTTCTTCGATATCTGGCTAACACGCTACAGAACATGGTCTCCTTCCAACCCAATATGCAGGCCAACGATGACCTGGCTGCTCTCTTCTCCAGGAACCTGACCTTCAACCCGGAGTTGCAAGCTCAACAGTCCCTGGCGCCGAAGCCCGCAGACAACGAGCCTAAGCAGCTTCCGAATGACTTCAGCGTCGCCGGCCCGGATCCCAGCTCGAGCCCCGTCACCTACTCAATCAGCCAGCATTACACCCATTCCGCCCATCTCATCAACCAGCCGTCGCAAGCTCAGGAGCAGCAGCTGGGTCAGGAGCCACAGCGTCGCTCCTCTGAGCCCCCTCAGTCTGAGCAGTCGACTGTCGAGATGCTTCTGCTGCGTCACGGCGTCAGCCACACACAGCTGTCTCCCTCTCAACTTCAGCTTTTCCGAATCTCCGACAACCCCCAGCGCGAGCGCTTGATCGAGATTTGGCGTGCTTCTCCTCCTAGCAACAATCAAGACAACCCGTCCTTGGCATGGTCGACAACTACCCTGGAGCAGGAGGAGCTCTGGGCTCGACTTCGCTTTGAGCAACGTCAGCAGATGGAAGCCTCTGGCCAGGATATCTCCATGAGCCTTGACGGCACACAAGTCCAGACCCAGGACAGCCGATGGCTTTCACCTGCTCAGTCCTATGGCGCCGAGCCTTACATGATGTCTGGATACGAAGAGCTCATGCGCCGCGAGAATGAACGCCAGGCTGAACAGCAGACCAAGTCCAGCTTCTCGCCCTATGGCTCAGCGGTGGCAACCCAGCGATACAACCAGGCCACGGACCCCGCGTATAAGAACACAGGGACCGGCTGGGCCGTGGAGCAGCAGCAGATGCAGATGGAGAACCAATACGGCTCCTTCCAACAGCACCAATTCACCGGGCCAGCTGGTAATGCCGAGGCCATGGATATTTAGGCCGCGATTCAGCAGCTATGCATGTATAACTTTCTTGCTAGAGGATTTGGCTCGTCAGCCAGAGGCATGGCCGAAGTTTTGGTTGTCGCGAACGGTATGCATACAATAGGATTATGGTACACGACAGACCCCTGAGAGCAGATATCAAACCTATGGGGTGGCGTTTGGTGTTCGCAGGTGCATAAATAGGTGCTGACGCACTTAATGAAACTCTTCTCTGTTCTCCCAAATCCACTGACCAGAAGTGACATTCAGGGGTAATGAGCAGAATTTAACTATATCAAATGATAGAGTTTTCTCGGCGTCATGCCCATACGCCTCTTTGGCCAGAAGTGACATGTCTGGCCCAAAGACTCCTCGGCGACATCCTCTCAGAGAGCTTTCTGTTGTGAGGTTGGAATGCTCATCTGCCGCAAATCCTGCGAGGAGGCTATCATACTACTTCCCAAATCCTCGCCTCATCACTTCAGTAGATTAAGCACAGCGTGAATCAATCATCTTTTTGCCTCGTGTGCTGCTAACAGCTTTTGCGTCATACGACGAGATCTATGGTGGTGGAGGGTGGAAATACCTCCCAGATGGGAAAGGATTGCGGGCCTACGTGATGAGACCCTGGCGGCCGGGTAAATCACCGCTTCTTGTTCCTGCGCTTGTTGGCCTTAGCAGCGGCCTGGGCGCCCGAGGACTTGGCCTTGCCCAGCGAGTCGGTCGACTTCTCCAGAAGCTCAAAGTCCTCGGCGGCCGAGTCGGTGCTGCCGGAAGGGGTGTGGTGGACGGGCTCGTTGTCGGAGTCGACCTCGAGGTTGTCATCGCCAGCATCGGATGCCTTGTTGCCGAGGACGCGGCCGACGGTGCGGTTGAAGACCCAGATCGGCAGGCGGATGACAGCGGTATCCTTGAAGGTGGGCTCCTTGAGCTCGTTGGGCTGCACGGGGTTGGTCAGTCGTCAGTTTCTCAGCGATGGGGGGAGGGCATCGTGAACTCACGTCGAGGAGGAAGGTCTCCAGGTTGCCTTCCTCGTCCTGCTCCTCGAGGTAGACGTTGCCGGCCATGTCGACGACCAGGACCTTGCCGTTCTCGGCGATTACACGCTTGCGGGGGCCCGTGGGGGAGGTCTCCCGGGGCGTCTCCCTGGGGGTGGCCGTGCCGCTGCCGCTGTTCTTCTTGGTCTTGATGCCCTTGTCCTTGCGAGCGGCGGCCTCTTGCATGCGCCTCTGGCGACGGTTCACCGGCTGAGGAGGGCCATCCTCGTCGTCAGCAGCGGTGGCGGGGGCGGGGGTCTGCGCCTGGTCGATGCCGGGGATGCTGAGGTTGTCGCCCCAAGCCTGGTCGCGGGCGAACTTGATGTACCTCTCGATGAAGTCTCTGTGCTTCTTGTGGTTCATGTAGAGGATGAGGTAGTGGATGCCGCCACCAATGAAGAAGAACATGCCGGCCATGGCGGTGCCCAGGCCGGGACGGTACCTGTCGTAGTAGTAGTTGGTGCCCTTCCAGGCCGGGAAGCCGTACTTGAGGAAGTGGTCGTAGCGATCACGCTCGGGGCCGCTGAGGATCTTGCGGACGAGGCCGAGACGGGTCTGGCGGTCCGAGGCGATCTTGACGGCAGCATTGATCTCCTTCTTGGTCAGGGGCTTCACGGCCTGGCCCTCCTTTGCCGCCTTCTTGTGCTCGCTCCTGAGCTGCTGGGTAACCTTGTCGGGGTGGAGGGTTCGGGTGATCTTGCGGTAGGCCTTGGTGATGTCGTCGATGGAAGCGCGCTGGGAGACTCCGAGGAGCTCGTAGAAGGAACGGTCGGGGTTGTCTTCGTGGGCAGTGAGTTCGTCGCGGATGCGGAAGATCTCGCGGTCTGCGTGGAGCCGGCGTTAGCTTCTCTGCGTGGCAGCATGCAACGGAAGACTTACCCTCTTTGCTCCATGCCGCCGCAAAGGCGGTCATGAGCCCCAGAAGGCCAAACACAACTGCGAGATATCTCATCTTCGCATACTACGCTGGCCAACGCTGGATCTCGGGATCGTCCTGACACAGCAGGTAGACGAGCAAGACAAAGTGGTGCAGGCTCGATCACAGGCCTGTCAGAGTGGTATCAGCGTCTGTTGGAAATCCATCCAACCATCAAGCGTTGACACGTACGTGAAAGACTGTGGGCGAATGGGGGGGAAGATGATGGGAGGTCTGGTCTGGCGGGAGATCGCAATGTGTCCTTGTCGGTGGCTGCGACATGGAACTTGGTGTTAGTAACTGCTCCAGTCGCTCGGGGTATCCAGGCGAAGCTCTTACACAGGCAATCCGACAGCAGCGGCCGGATGGGGATCTCTCTGGACTTTCCCGCCAAGGGAGGATATTTGCGACAGGTGGTCACTTCAATGGAGGAGGAAGAGAACGAGCACAGGACAGCATTCTTTTTCGATGCGATGGCGACCCTTGATGGCAGGGATCCACGTCTCCTGCAGCAGCGCATCCCGCTTGCCCGATCTGGCCTAGCGCCTTGCCTCAGGGACGCAGGGTTGGAGTTACATAAGCAGCAAAAGGACCCTGTGGTGTTCACGTTCTCGAAATGATGGCAATGTTTTTGATATCCAGGAGCTGAACTTGAGGTTCTCTCAACCACTTCGAGTCCATTCAGAAGGACATGTCCATCACTGACTGGCTCCCCTATTTTCAATACGCGCGTGATACCCCGATCCCCTGAGCCCATCTACACCATCACAAAGTCGATACAGCTCTCATATGTCTGCTCAGCATTGGTCCCGAACCAGAACCACTGCATCGTGCACTCTCCCGGCTGCGCGCACTGTCCCGGCTGCATCTGCGGCATCACCACCGTGAAGGCCGTGTTGTTGGGCGGCAGCTGGGCGAGGTTCTCATCCGCATAGCTCTGGAACTCGATGAGCGGGGGGCCGACGACTGAGTTGGTCCGCGTGTCAACGACAGAGACGTTGCAGGGTCCTTCGTGGGGGATAGGGAGGTCCACGGTGATAGGGACCTGCTGGCCAGCCGTGAAGGTCTGGACGCGGGCGACGTTGTCTTCGAAGGTTGCGCCGCGGCAGAGATCGAGTTGGCCTGGGAAGGTCAGTAGGGGACATGTGCGCTCGGGACGGGGGACCGTACACGTGGGAGGAGCATTTCTGAAGTTCTCAAGAGGCATGCTGGGGTCGGCAATGACAGCGTCGACGTTGGCCTGGCCACAAGCAGCCACCATCGCGGGGCCCGGCTGCCGGGGCTCGGGTGTGACGATATTGCCGTGCGCCGACACGGCGATCGCGAAGATCGCCGCTGTGAACCCGAGTGATGAGAGCATGTTGTACAGCGGTGGAATCCTTCCCTTTCTCGCTTCTGTTGTCCCGGGGAAGCCTAGCCTATCAATCCTGTGATAGTACGTGTGTGTGGCGAATGTTTGTGTTTGATGGTGCGAGGAAACCAGACTCACGAGCCCAACGGGATGGCCTTTTACTTTAGATCATTGCCGCTGGGGCACGGACATAATTCACTTGGGAGACAGCACCCGTCTGAAGTTTTGAAGATGTTGTGATACTTCATTTCACCGTCCCGAGATGGCACGGATCAGTGCACGGGCACGGGGAACATTCGACAACCGAGAGCCGGTCCGTCTGCGGCTCCCATTCTGCAGTCAAACACAAACGCCGAGCTTTGATAACCTGAATAAGGTCGCACTCAGCGACGGCAATGGCGGCAAAGTGGCATGTTTGGTCGAAACGCTCCCGGTCGCGACGCCGTTTGGTCCGATCTTGACATCAACCCCGGCGGATGTGCGACGGGGATTGTCTGGAGATCATGAGTTGGGCCAGTCAGCAATAATAGGTATGCACATCAAAAGATTACCGCTTGACATGTCATCATTCGGTCCTGAGGCTAGGCGAGTTGCGATGGAAATGACAGTCGGCCAGCCACGGGTCGGGGGACTCGGTGACCGGTAGACCACCGGAAGCCCGCCGGGGGACCCACTCGGCTTCCCGTCACCGGTCTTGCTGAAGCCGGAGCCGGACAAGGTCCACGTTCTGGAAACGACCGAGATGATACTCTATAGCTGATGTAGAACAATGACAAATTAGCTCACTAGCATGGCCTGCAAGCATCCGATCCCGTTGATGTCTAAAATCCAGAGACTTCACAGCTCATGCATGATTTGAGCGGCCAAGAGGGCCTAGTACTTCCCCGGGGCCGTCCATCTGCTACATCAAGGTCGTTTGTGAAAGGACGGACCACTTGTCTTCCCCGGGTGGAGAACCTCTTGCTGTTTCCAGGTGATCTGCGATGGAATGTTGCAATCTAGAAAATCCGGGTTATGAACGGCCGAGGCGCGAGTCCACGAGTAAGACAAATCTACGTATTTAGTGCGTCGTTGTACCACATGCATCCGAAGGAACGTCTCACTTGATACTTGGCACATATCATTAGGAGGATTCTATGATGGCTTAAAAGCAAGGCTCTCCTCCCTGGTCTTTGGTGGAGGTGGTCACCGTCCACCCCATCCAATTCACCATGCGTCTTCTCACTCTCAATATTTGCTGTATCATTACAGTCGCTTCGGCAGCAACGCTCCGCAAACGCTGCTCGCCAATCGTTGACGCAGAATACCAGAATGGCTATCTACCTCCCGTTCCATGCTGGCTGGAGCCCGATCCAGCTTGTCAGCCCTTTATCCCCGAAGGAACCGAACTCTTCGTCGACAAAGAGAGCAACAGCGTCATTCTTACTGGCGTGTCGGAGGGTTGTGTCGAGACCATCGCTGAAGAGCATCGGCGAGAACTCGATGGGAGGAAGACATATGGATGGACAGAGAACATTGGCAAGCTCAACACTAGCCGGGAAGGCGTCCTTATCATCACGGAAATGAGCGATGACACCATCGAACGCTACGAACAGCTGGTCAAAGGGCCCGTCAACTAGCAGGGGGCGGCTCCAGATGGTTGTGCTGAGTGACGATGAAGTCGCGTTCGGGCCCAGACGGAGATCATGGGAAGAGGGCCTTGGATTTATAAGAATAAAACGCTGGCTTCACAGGCTCCTTCTCGCCTTGAAGGGATCCGATCATGAGGCCGAATAGTTCGGCAGCAACTTGGTTTCCTCAACACTCTTGACCCATGTGTCCTTCTCCGCCAGTCCCTGAGCCAGGCGAAGAATCTCGTCCCACTCTTCCTGGTTCACCTTGCTGACACTGAGGCGAGACTGCTTCAGCAACTGCATGTTGGCCAGGGGGCCAGAACCTCCTTGCTCCTTGAGCATCTTGAGTGGAACGATGCGCGGGAACTTGTGCTCGATCTTGACGTGGACCAGGCTCCATCGGCTTCCATCTTGCGGCGCCTTGGCGTCATAGTAGGGGTTGTCGTTGATGCAGGCGCTCCCTGGCAGCGGTTAGCGGTGTGGCAGCCATTCGTTCTCGTTGGGGGCTCACAATCCGGGGACCATTCTTTTGTGATGACCATGGTGCCCACCACACCAGGCTCCTTGCAGTTGGAGTGATAAAAGAAGGCCCTGTCACCTTTCCTCATCTGTCGGAGGTTGTTCCTCGCTGCGTACGCGCGAATGCCTTGAAAACAACATCAGAACGGACGAATGCCAGGGAAGAGGGTGTCTCTGCTGATCCATACCTTCCCAGCCTTCAGGGGTGGCTTTGGCGGCCAGGTCATCGATCGAAAACTTGATCTCGTAGCCGTCCTCTACTCGGACCTCAGGCTCCGACTTGAGAAGCCAATACATTGGCTCATCAGAGGGGTCCCTGGGCGGAGCATCGGGGTTGAGATCGGGGACCGGGCCGTTCCTCAGCTCTTTGAGTTCTTCCACAGACTTCGTATCACTACTAGTAGTAGTATCTACGGCTTTCTGAGATGGGTGTTAGTTGTAGCTCCAAATAGTCGATGGAAATAATAAGAACCTTTTTGGGCGGCACTTGGGACTTGGTCCCGTTCGTCTTTGGCTGGACAGCCTTTGGCCGCTTGGAGACGGGCTCATCCTTGTTGGCGCTTTGCTTCCGTTTCTTGCCAGCAGATGCGTCCGCGCCCTGCGACTCCTGCCGGTCCGCCGCCGTGGGCTGTGTCTGGCTGCGTGTTACTCTTGCCATCTTGGATGGCGTTGTCAAGATGGTGCTGCTGATGCTTGAAACGACGCGGAACGCGACGACAGAATCGCGAACAAGCGTGGGTGAGGGATGGTGATGAGAGCAGCCGGCAGCAGCTGGGTGCAGGTGGATGGTACCCACGCTCGCCGGTCAGGGGACGCTTACGTAAAGTCTCGGCAACCTTCGGAGTTCGGGGCTTCAACCGACGCGGGGAATTCAGGGCCAGCACTTGCATGAACCAGGGGAGCGGCCCGGTACCAAACAGGACTTAACTTCGACCAGGATAGCACAGATCAACAGATCACCTCAGCAGCAGGAACAGCAGCAGCAAGTCACGATGCAGTCTACGTCAAGTTCACACGGCTCTCTCGCCAATCTTCTCCCGCCGAGCTGGAAGACCCAAGTTACGGCCTGGCTCGCAGAAGACACGCCCAGCTTCGACTACGGCGGCTTCGTTGTTGGCGACGGCCCGCGGACCGCAACCCTCTGGGGTAAGAGCAATGGAGTTGTTGCCGGGCGCCCGTTTTTCGACGAGGTCTTCCAGCAATGCGGATGTCAGGTGGAATGGCACGTCGAGGAGGGCAGCGAGCTGAACTTTGGCCCTGAGGGAACGGGCAAGACACGGGTTGCCACTGTCACCGGCCCGACGCGGGGTATCTTGCTGGGAGAGAGGGTCGCGCTGAATACCTTTGCGAGGTGTTCCGGAATTGCCTCAAAGACCAGGACTATGGTCACGGGCTTGCGACAGGCCGGTTACCAGGGAATCCTCGCCGGCACCCGGAAGACGACCCCCGGCTTTCGTCTGGTGGAGAAGTACGCCATGCTCGTCGGAGGCGCGGACATGCATCGCATGGATCTGAGTTCGATGATCATGCTCAAGGACAACCATGTCTGGAGCCGCGGCAGCATCACCGAAGCCGTCAAGGCCGCGAAGAGCGTCGGTGGTTTCGCGCTCAAGGTCGAGGTCGAGGTGCAGAGCGAAACCGAGGCGGACGAGGCCATCAACGCGGGCGCCGACGTCGTCATGCTCGACAATTTCACGGGAGATGGGGTGAAGATTGCAGCCAGAAGCCTGAAGGAGCGCTGGCAGGGAAAGCGCCATTTCCTCCTCGAGGTCTCCGGCGGGTTGACACCCGACAACGCTGCCTCATATGTCTGCAATGGTAAGTCGTCCGAATTCTCTCGCCTAACTGCTTCGCGGACAACCATTGCTAACACGATCCAGATGTCGATATCATCTCAACTAGCTCCATCCACCAAGGTGTGGCGCATGTCGACTTTTCTCTCAAGATTGATCATTAAAGGCCAAATGAACTAAATTTATGCCTCAATCTGTGCTACCAAGTTCCCGCGCTTCAGTGACCCTGCTGAACTACTGCCGCGCCGCTATCGGCGGCACTGACATCTGGACCCGAGCCCTGCAGATGCGCTACGGCATCATTCTCTGCAGGCCTGGCGGGCAGTGAGACCTCAGGTGCTGGCTTGCCGCAGCAAGGGACGATGACGGATGACTCGTTCTTCGTCCCGGGCACATCCAGGGCCGGGTTTGATGTGAAGAAGTCTGCCGGCCGGATGTGCAGTTGATGAATCTCGACGGGCCTATATTGTCAGCATTCCGAGGTTCGGATCTGGGAGAAACGACGAAACTCACATCACGGGCCAATCCTCCACTCGGGGATTGTGAGTCAGACCAAACACGCTCCAGACGACAGGGCTGCTCAACCTCCCCTCCGTACCGCCCTGCGTCTCGCCGGCAGGCGGCTCGCCACAAAACCAATCCCCGCGCTTTGTCATGTCCGATACACCTCCGACCTCATCGATGCTCTGATTGGTATACTCGCCAGCAGCCCAAAGCTCGCCGTCTCGATATCCGGTGACCCAGACGTTGTGCTGCGCATATCTCGCCCTCCGAGCTTGGGGGCCGTCATGGTCAGCCAACAGGAGCTGGGTAGCCGGCGGTATCAGCTTGAACCCAACGTTGCGTCCTGAAATCGAGTTTTTCTTGTGCGAGTTCTCGAGCTTGATGACTCGGTTCAGCCTTGGCTCGGCATCAATCCAACGCGGCCTCTCGACGACCTGTTTTTGTACCTCGTAGTAGTTGCCGAAGGGATTGGTCTGCGGGTTCATGGGTTTCGAAACGGTCTCTTCCACGGCAATTCTGGTGTCCCCGTCCGCGTACGAGTCGATAGATGGGTCGATGCGGACGGCGAAGACATGCTGGTGGTTTTGTGCCAGAACGCCCGGCGCCACGACCGTCCCGTAGTTGGAGATCTTACCCTCGTCGATGCCCACCACGCTGACGATCCCGGTGGCACGGGTCTCTACCGTGATCCCGCCTGCTACGTCGAGCTTGTAAGCGAAGATGTACTCGTAGTTGGCGAGCGTGACGACGCATTGGATGACCAGCTCGCGCAACCGGGTGACGACGGCGCGGTTCGTTCGGAAGTTGGTGTGCTTCCAGCCGATGCCGTTGTCCTGTTCGTGAAGACACACGACAGCCTTCCCCAGGGAAGGGTTTCCGGACGGATCAGATACCAGAGCGTCGAAATAGTGGATGGCGCCGAGACAGTCGCAGCCGAGCTCCAGATTATTGGCGACACGCCCGAAGCCGCCATCACCCTGATCAAATGCTTGCTTCCGATGGAACGGAGGTCGAGGGTCACCGTAAGGGACGGTGAGTTCGCTGTAGCTCAGACGAAAGATGATGGGACGGTTCTCGTAGCAGAGGTCGTGAATGACAGCGCCCTCGCGAGGGGTGAAGCCGAGACGGAAGCGCCACTTCTGCCACTCTACGAGGTTGTCCGAATGAACCTTGAAGGAGGCGCCTTCGGGCTGTGTGATGTTGATGGGTTTCATGTCCGTTCTTAGAGGGCGACCGAGCAGCTCGGGAACGTACTCGGCTGGCTGGGCACGCTGGAACAAGGGCTTGGGCTCTGCAAGGCGAGGAGCGGCATCAAGACCGTCCTCTGCGCCTCCTGTTGCCAGCCTGTCGATTCGGATCATCTTCCTCGTGGCCACATCCATGACAGGGATGATGGGAACCGGGTAGGCATAGTGATTCGAGTCCGCATTCCCGTTCGACGCGTCCCTGGCAAACACGAGACCCTGCAGGGTTCGGGCGGTGTTGTCGTCCGGGTCAAGGCCCCCGTACGGCCACGGATCAATTGTGACGACGAAGGTGTCCGGGATGGCGAATTCCGACATTGCCTCCTTGAAAAGATCCGAGTTGATGCATATCTCCGGGAAGATGCCAAACTCCTCGCTGTGGAACATCAGTGGCTGTCCGTGACCGGGTTGTCATGTCACATGGAGGGGGAGGAGACTGGCAGACGTACGGAGAGTAGCTCGTCTGTTCCTCCGGGCCAGAAGTTATGCGCTCAGTCTCCGTGCTCGTGCCCAAGTCGATGATTGACTGGGTGTGTCGCAGCTCCTTCGCTTCGGGGGAAATCACATCGTAGTGTACCATGGCCAGGCGGGGAGGGCGGGGAGTCTCGTCGCTGAGGCTGCCCTCATGCTCCGCCCGGAGGAAGCTGACGAGTTCACTTTTGAGGGGCTCATGAAGATAGATGCAGCGGAAGAAAAGACGTTGATCTGGACCATGGAGACGGATCACGATGTCCCGAGCCGCTTCGAACTCGGCGCGGGACAGAGGCGAGAGGGGATGGACGGACATGACGGGGTCGTCGAGTATGGAGGAGGCTCTGAAGAGGCTGAAGAGGTCGCTCGGGCCGGCTCGCACACTCCGGATGGCTGCCCGCGGTATCTTTAATACACTTGATAGTACCGTCCGTCCTGACCGGGCGGGGCATTGAGGTTGATCAGGTCGAGGAGCCCAAGGTGGAGATTCGCAATCGCGGGGTCAAGCCAGTCGATTGATGGCTTGCCATTGGGAAAAGAAACGATCCTATGATAGGAAGGTCCAAGCGATGATAAGAGGGACAACAAGCTGTTGGCCGTCCGTGAACGACTATTCTTTGTTCTACAAGGTGCTGCAGATACAGACGCCAAGATGCTTGTCGAAAACGTCCTGCTGGTTGCCATTCCGCTCTTGAGGACTCTGGAGCCAAGCCGCGTCCTGCCTTGCGATCTGCGAGCCAGGCAAGTAAAAGGACGATGCCAGATCTGACACGACCATAAAAGTTTATCTCCCACAGACAAGCTTCACGAGCGTCTGAAGTGCCGGAGCTTGGCCTCGCCGTCCTGACATGGGACGAGGACGTGCGTGTCGATCCAATCCAACTGTTCTCGTGATATCGACTTACCTACCGAGCGAGAAGGCATACCGACAAAGCTATCCGTGGTGAAATTAACCCATGATGCCGACGCCAATGCCTGTGTCTTCCCATGGAAGCGCAATCCAATCATGTTAGTGGCCTCCACGGCCATCAATGAGCTCGAGTTGATGTTTCTGTTGATCTGGCTGAGGCGGAATGATTGATTCAGGGGCGATGCAACTCCCGAGTCCCACCCAGCATCAGTGGAATGCAGGGGTACTATTTCCTTGAAACGCGCTAGCCCATACGGTACTGACTGCGCTGAGCTCCCGCCCGTTTGCTGGCGTGTCTTGTGTGCCTTACGCTACAGTTTCCAAGGTCGGTCCCTGGCTGTCGTCATCAGCCCCCTGGGTCCTAGTTCCGATCCACCCATGTGGCCTGCCTGTCGCAGTGTCTCGTCCTGCAATTCCAACGGCCAGGAATTTCTCCCAACCCACAAGAGCTCGTTGGCAAGTCTCGTCGCGCAAGCCGATCTTGAACCCTCGTTACCTATTCCATTATTCCCCATCTTTCTTCATCGTCGCGCCTGTTCTTCGATCTTTCATCCCCGGTCCCGTGCTCTGGGTCCCTCCCTACCGAACACCTACGGGTGGATTGCGAATCATTTTCCTGGCCTTCGCCTCCCTCGAGCATTCCGACTCCGAACCCCTCTCGAGCGATTACGAACTGCCTTACGCGACGACGACAACTGGGCAGCATCATCCCGCCTGTGCGCTGGCGCTGCAGCTCTCCCCTGAAGCCTCTCCATCGTCGCCGTCGTCGAACTTCATGTCATAGCATCCGAATCCCAAACCGCCACTATGCTGACGCCGCGTCGAGCCGTGGCAGCTGCTGTCTTCTTCCTCCTCGTATTCTACCTCATCACATCCTCCCACGAACCGGCAGGCCCTTCGTCGGGAGCCCCCGCGAAAGACGCCGCCAGCGATGGCACGAAAACCGACGGTTCCCCGACCACCGCGAATATACAACCCGATGCGGGACGCCGAATAACGACGCAGAAACCAATGGAGGACATGTCCAAGCTGTCCCTGTACGATAAGCTGGCATATCAGTACCCTTACGACGTCGAGACGAAGTTCCCTGCGTACATATGGCAAACATGGAAACAAACACCCCAGGACGGGAAGTTCCAATTCAGGGAGCAGGAGGCATCATGGTCGCAATTACACCCGGGCTTCATCCACGAAGTCATCACGGATGACGTCGCCGTGGATCTCCTGCGTCTCCTGTACGCGTCGGTGCCCGACGTCCTCGAGGCATACGAGGCTCTTCCTCTGCCCGTACTGAAAGCCGACTTCTTCCGCTACCTCATCCTCCTGGCGAGAGGTGGCATATACTCCGACATTGACACCTACGCGATCAGATCCACGGTTGAATGGGTGCCGGATCGCATTCCCCGCACCTCCATCGGGCTCATCATAGGCATCGAGGCAGATCCCGACAGACCCGACTGGAAGGACTGGTACAGCCGGCGCATCCAGTTCTGCCAGTGGACCATCCAGTCCAAGCCTGGCCACCCTGTCCTCCGCGACATTGTGGTCCGCATCACCGAAGAGACGCTCAAGAAGAAGAGGGCGGGCGAGTTCGACTCTACGTTCCAGGACAAGAACGTCGTCGAGTTTACGGGACCCGCCGTCTGGACGGACGTGATCATGGACTACCTCAACGACGATCGCTATTTCGACATGGCCAACTCCAAGGGCAAGATCGACTGGCGCAACTTCACAGGAATGACGAACTCCAAGAAGGTGGGCGATGTGATCATCCTCCCGATCACCAGCTTCAGCCCTGGCGTAGGACAGATGGGCGCGAAGGACTACGACGACCCCATGGCTTTTGTCAAGCACGACTTTGAAGGTATGCTCCCTGCTGGATCGATCAGCTTCCCCCCTGGCTTCCGAGACTGATATTATCGCATTAGGCACGTGGAAGCCCGAAGAACTGCGGCACATTGGCGAAGAACAGGGTTAGAGCGAGCGTTCATCTTGAACACCTGACCCCGGAAACACTGTCATGACGATACGAATCTGTTTCTGCGAGCCGGCTCTGTACTTGTACACTATTAGACCTTTGCATAATCCCGGAGTTGGCTTCCTGTTCCCGACCCAGATGCGGAACCGGAGGCGCATTTTATAGACTCTTTTTTCCCTTTTCTGCCCTCTACTAGGTTCAATCGCCGCTTCGTCGAAGCCCTCCTGCTGTGACGATGCTAGCCGCGCGCCTTGTCCGTGGCCGGACCGGTTTCCGTTGGAGATGGGCGGGACCGACCCATCTTCTGGCCACCAGTTGCACCGCTGAAGGCCCCGCACAGACGCGCCCGAACTTGGCTCCCTTCTCCATCTTCCCCGCGCCGGTCAGGGGATCCGGGGTAAGCTTGCGTCTGCCGAGGAACCCAGCTCATAGCCCCCGCCGCATGCCGATGTTTACAAGTACAACGTCAGTCGCCGGCAGCCGCTCTGCCAGACCTTCGCCTCTCCCGTCCTCTAGGCCGTCAACATGATACGCCTGCTAGCTGCTCGTCCTCTCGTTCTCGCCGCCGCTAAGGGCTCATGCGCTTCTCAAATCGCCAGCGCAACGACGTGGCGGCGGGGAATCTTAGAACTGACGCAAAGCTTGAGTCTTGGTCCTGGCGAGGTGAGTACTGGGCCGCGATCGAGTATGAGCATGTGCAGGCCCTGACATGGACACAGCCCGGCTTGTTCCAGCACACGATCCCTGAGCACTTTGCTGCTGTAGTGTCTCAACACGGCGATCGACCAGCTGTAATTGCGCGGACGGCCACGGCTTCGTCCCAGCAAGGACTACACTTCCCGGACGCGAGGGAAACGACGCTGACATATGAATCTCTCGACATCCTTTCCAACCGCCTTGCTGCCGGTCTACGGTCCCTTGGTGTCAAGAAGGGAGATCGAGTTGCGATCAGCCTGGGAAACTGTATTGAATTTGCAGCTCTCACGTATGCCGTCTTCAAGCTCGGCGCCGTCCTGGTTCCCCTCAACCCGGGCTTTAACGCGAAACAAGTCACGGCCGCCCTCGCTCACCTCGGCGTGGAGCTGCTCGTCATCGGCGCCGTGACAGACTTGTCTTACAAGCCGTGTAGAGGCAGAAGCAATGAACAGCTCCTTCGCACGCTGGTTCCGAACCTGGAGGGGGCGAAGCTCGAGTCGCCTTCGGTACCGACCCTGAAGACCGTTGTCGCCTTCGACAACCTGGCCTACCATCCCTCTATCGACTTCTCGCTCGCTGGATGCCGCGCTCTCACGGGTTTCGAACACCTCCTCTCCGGCGCGTCCGATCCCATACGCCCGGACGCGCCGTTGTCGCCTTCGGACACGATCAACATCCAGTTCACATCCGGGACTACCTCGACGCCAAAAGCCGCCATGCTTTCCCACACGTCCATCCTCAACAACGGCGCTCTCATCGCGGGGCGGATGGGACTCAACCCGACAGACCGGATCGTCGTGCCGCCTCCCTTATTCCACTGTTTTGGATGCGTGCTCGGGTACATGGCGACAGCGACGACTGGCGCCGCGATCCTGTTCCCTTCCCCGGCCTTTGACCCCGAAGCAACGTTGCGCATGGTGGCACAGCACGACGCCACTGGTTTGTACGGAGTTGCCACAATGTTCATCGCCGTTCTCGATGCCCTGGCGGCGGGCGTCGTTGACCAGAAAGACCTGCCGAAGAACCTCCGCAAGGGCATTGCCGCGGGCAGCTCCGTGCCGGAGGCCCTGATGCGTCGGCTGTATGCAACACTGGGCATGCAAGACCTGGTCATCTGCTATGGCCAGACGGAGACGAGCCCCGTCAGTTGCATGACGACCCCGAGCGACCCTTTCGAGAAGCGGACGTCGTCCGTCGGCAAGGCCATGCCTCATACGGCCGTCAAGATCGTGGATCCCCTGGACAGGAGTCGCGTCCTGCCCATTGGGGAACGGGGTGAGCTTGCGGCAGCCGGATACCTGGTTATGAAGGGGTACTGGGGAGACGAGGCCAAGACGGCAGAGGTGCGAATCGAGGAGCCCGACGGCCGGACGTGGATGTACTCGGGCGACGAGGCCAGCATGGACGCCGATGGGTACGTCGAGATCACGGGGCGCATCAAGGACCTGATCATCCGCGGCGGAGAGAACATCCATCCCCTCGAGATCGAGAACTGCCTCCTGCAGCACCCGCTGGTCGGCGATGCCTCGGTCGTGGGCGTCGCGGACGAAAAGTACGGAGAGTGCGTGGCGGTGTTTGTCATCCCGGCGAAAGGGGCCCGGGTCCAGGAAGATCCTTCGGCCGCCGCCGCCGGAGACCTGTTAACCAAGGAGTCGGTGAAGGTCTGGGTCCGCGAGCATCTCTCGGGTCATCTCGTGCCAAAGTACATCTGGTGGGCTGAGGAGTATCCCAAGACCGCGAGCGGGAAGATTCAGAAGTTCAAGTTGAGGGACCTTGCGAAGCAGCTCGTGTCCAATGAGGCGTAGCCCTTGACTTTTGTGTCTCGCCTTGTATTTTTCATTAACCATTAGTTCTGGCATTCAGAAACGGTCGGAGGAACCGCCAGGTGGGTTGTGTCAATATCCAAGTTTACAGTTACCCGAAGCCCCGAAGAGTTGTCCCGGTGTGCATTTCTAAGCCTCATGCCTTGCCCAATATCATGAGTTCCTGCTCCCTGATGAAGTATCCTCGCCCCCGGCCCCTCCAACGGTGCCCGTCGCCTGCAAGCGTAGTAGCCGATTCTGGAATTTCTCTCCACAGACTCTTTGCATTCGGAACTGGATTTGGCCATGGGTCATCGAACAGGGCGCCGCGCTCGGCGGCACGCTTGAAGAGCGGCTGGCAGTACAGCCAGAACAGCGACACGACACACCTGGCAGACGGTGGCGCGTACCGCTGAACGGCCTCGTCTAGGCGGGGGAGGAGGACCTCTTCCATGGCGTCGATGCCCTCGTCATTGCTGTTAAACGGGACCCTTTTGCCGTGCTCTCGTTTGCCGTACAGCTGGTGGAAATCACCTTCGAGAGACAGATGAAAGAACTTGAGCGCAGGGAAAATATGAGTCCCCTGGCCCGGTTCAGAACCGGGCGCGGAGGTGCTGCTGGCCGGCAATAAAGGCCATATTGAGATGTCGGTTGGCCACTCATCTGATATCCGCCAGCGAAGTTCAGCGGATGTCATATGTGCGCGGCGTGGCGCGGGGAGGAAGCTGCATGGATCCCGGACAAGCACATCTGAGGACATGTGGATGGTATTTGCCGAGTATAGTACGTTGATACCCTCAGAATATCTACTTCAAGTCAGCAAACGGGTGCGTGTTGAAGGGGGGTGATGCGCAAACTGACGCCTGTCGACAGCATAACAGCCAGCCCATGATCCCGATGAAGCATCGCTCGGGCCAGGGCCCAGGCCACCCGGTACACTCTGTCTTTCCGAGAAGGCAGCCATCCGCGGACAGGTCCTTGGCCTCCGAGGCCATCACGCCCAGGGTTTGATGCGACGGCCCCGGGGAGCGGTGGCAAACACACCCGAACCAACGCCAGGCTTCCGGCTGGGACTTATCGACGGACATCTTCCAGAACATGTTGCCGTCTTCGAAGTACGTATGGCTGCAGTATATCTGCGCATGGGGTTGTTCAGGGATGCCGGGTTGGCCGGGACTCGCGACTTTTTCGCGCTGAGGCACCGAGAACGGGCGGCGGAAGGCCAGGTCAACATGGAGTGTTTGATTTCCGAATGCCTCGACCAGAATTTGTCTTCGGATCTCAAAAGGCAGTCTCGAGAAATACCCGAAGTGGCTCAGCGAAGTATCAAGGCCCAGATCCGGATCAGCAGTCCCTGGCGTCAGTGGCCGGCGAGGGGTGTCTGGCAGCACCGGCGGTTGAGACTCATCTTCGCGGGGTCCAAGTGCACGGCGAGATCGGGCAGATCGTGGGCTGAACCAGCGGAAGGTAGGCATGGCAGCCCGGCCACGACTGTTGCGAGGATGGTGGATGGGTCTCGACTGTTGCTTTTTCTAGGTAAGGCACTCTACGTTGTCTTGCATCGTTGGACATGGCATTGAACATGGGGAGCATCTCGAGGTGCCATCTCAGTGGTGAGGGAGCCCGTTCAGTCAGCTGAGGGGGCTGTACCTATGCGGGGTCGCAGAGGTCGGGTTCTGTCCAGCCTCCATGATTAAGGGGTTTCGCCGGCACCGGGGCAGGTCGTGCTCTGCAGATAAGGGGTAATTAGGAGTCGCGTGACTCTTGTTCAATTCTAGCTGTATGCCATGCAGCGCTTCTCCTATGCTGGAATAACCAGATCTGGCTCAATATCCAGCTGCAAACCACCAAATCCGTCTTCGACTGTCCATGACCGTCCCTTCTCTGGGGTGTAGAGCGCTTCGCATGCCCGCCCAACCACCAGTAATCCTGGCGGCCGGCTGCCCTCCGCCTCGATTGCTTCTGCCACGAACGCCAACGTTGTTCTGATCACCCTCTGATCCGGACAACTAGCCCGCTCAATAACGACGCAGGGGGTGTCGCGGGGCCAGAGCGTCCTCTGCTTCGACTCGTCGGCGGCTTCGGAGTCCAATTTCGCCGTGAGCTCCGCCACGAGCCCCGTGATGCGGTGCAACGCCATGAGGAAGACAACGGTACTCGACGCGACGAACTCGGGGGGAGTAGGAGGCTTCCCCTTCTTTCCCGTCCCGGTGCAGACGAGGACTTGGTCTGCCACGTCCCTTTGCGTCGCCGGCACACCGGCGAACAGTGGCGCGCTGAGCGCACTCGTGATGCCGGGCAGGACTAACACACGGTCGCCCATGCCGTTCTGCCTGAAAAACTCGACCTCCTCGCCGCCGCGGCCATACAGGAACGGGTCGCCCTGCTTGAGGCGGAGGACCGTCTTGCCCTCGTCTCGGGCGGCGGTGAGCGCCAGGGCGTGAAGCTCCTCCTGGGCGGCGTCGGCGTTGCCGGGGAACTTCCGGGCGATGCGAACACACGTGCGTCGTGGGACGAGGTCGAGGACCGGCGCGGGCACCAGCTTGTCGGCCAGGATCAGATCTGCGGACTGCATGGCCTTGTATGTTGCGCGGGTCAGGAGGTCCGGGTGGCCGGGACCGCTTCCCGCGAGAATGATCTTGCCTCGCTTCGGCGGGGTGGAAAGGCTCTTCGCGGACAGGCCAGGCGGTGGCGCGGCGGAGGATATCGCAGCGCCGGTGCTGGGGCTGTCAAGCCCGGAATATGACTTGAGCACGGCGTCGATATCGTTATCCGTGATTGCGGCGAGCCGCTTCAGTGGCCAGTACTCGCACACCTGGCTGAGCCACCTCATCCGCCGGTTCTTGACGGCATCCAGGTCTGCGTCCGTCACGAGCTTGTTGAACGAAGCTGTCTGGTCCAGCGAATCGTCCATCTCATCCGCCTGGAGCGTGAGATGGTCCTCCTGCTGAACTCGTCTCCGAACGTCTCCGAGGCGTGCGCAGGCAGACCCGAGACCCGTGGGGAGAGTGGCGGCAATCTCGCGGCGTATCCTGGAGGCGAGCTTGCAGCCACGGCCGTTGGTCGTGACGCCGACTTGGAGCGGGCCATCGATATGAGTTGACAAGATTGAAAACGAGCACAGGTGAGGCGCATCAACCACGTTGACGGGGATGCGATTCTTCTTGCAGAGCGTAGCGATATGGGAAGCTGCCGCGATCGTTAGAAGACTTTCAGGGCTCGCTTTGGATGAGCAACTCACCGGATTCCTCCCTCGACCCTGAGGTGACGAAGACCGCATCGACGACATTGTCAATATCCCCCCGGCCCAGGGTGAACAGATCGCTGTCCTGAAAACTCTTCTTATGCCAGGTCACCTCACCGGCCTCGATCCGCTTGGCCAGGCCATAATGCAGCTCCGAGGTCTCCGGGGCGATGAGAACTGGCACCGCACCTGCGCTGAGGGATTGGCCACATCGAGTTGCGGCGAGGGGATTTGTGCCGATGATTAGGTGAACATGGCCTTGACAGTTCTGGGCCGTCAGTAACGACGTGGTGGTAGATTCCTCCATCGTGGGCGACGGTTTGGCGGTGATGAGTTGCGAGAGGGCAATGCCTGGCCTGATTCACCCGCCGTATATCACTGAGGTCTCATGGCGTATTTTCGAAAAGATAGATACCGATGCCGGTACCTGATAAATGTGTATTGGAGATCTCCGGATTCAAAGCCCGAAGACCCAATCATCGTGAGTCTAAAAACCAACCTGACCCTTTTCGCGCTACTCAATCACGCCATCGCCAGTGCCGGTCTTATCGCACCAATCACCGTTGGCGAGTGGACACTCCATCGGAGGCGTCGCCGGAGCTCGAACGGAGATGCACTGAGAGATGCACGAGATGCAAGTTGGGTCTGGACCCTGCATGATGGACAGAAAACCCCCCTGAAGGGGGATGCTTATTCGAGGTATTATTGCTAACGAACAGTCCAGCCCAAAGATCCGTCATAAATCAACGGACATCCAATGCACGATCTGGAACGCCCCTGGGATTCCAGGCTGACCCATCCAAGCCTCTAAGTACCGATTTTACAGTTGTTGATACACTTTGCGGAGGTTACCCGGGATTGTTGATACACAGGACGGCATCTCAGTTGCCCCCCTCCATGAGCTCATCCCGTAGACTCTTCCGTGGGGGCTGTCTGCCGCCCTTCGTCCTCCGCCGCGGCTTCAGCTCGGAGGTTCTCTCGCTGGCATGCTCGATACCATTCTCGTTGACCTCGACAGTCATCGTGCTTGCGTTCTTCTTTTTCGATGCCCGCGTGCCATCACCGTCATCCTCAGGACGCCCCAACCTGATAGCCCGAGGGATGCGTACCTTGGCCCCTAGAGCCCACAGGTCGCCCCATACAGCCTTGCGGGCATCGTGGTAGGACTGCCTGCCGCGGCTCTTCGGCACTGTCCAGCGTTCGATCCGGCCAGAGGGTGTACACACCTCAAGCTGGACGTGGCCTTTGCGCTTCAGGGGCGGCTTGACCTGGCGAGGAAGGGAGAGCATGTTTGGGGCCTCGGGGGCATCCTCGTAGCCTGCGAAAGCTCGCTCTGTCGCCTCGTGTCCGACGAGGAGGTTGTCGATCTTGCTTCCGCGTTGGATGGCGACGTAGCTGAATTCAACATCGTCGTGGTTCCGATCCTTTGCGCCGAGGACCTTCTGCAGGAAACGTGGACGGTAGAATCGCTGTTGGAACGAGCAGAAGTCCTTGCGGCCTGTGCTCTTGCCAGGCACCGTGTACATGGGACAAGTGCGATGGTTGGTGCAAGGAGCAATGATCATGCCGGGCTCCTTGGGGCGATGGTACGCGGGATCGAGCTCGTCGGTGACCGTGGGCTCAAAGTCGGGATCCGCCGGTGTCTTGAGGTATTCCCCGATGAGCTTCTCTCTGACATCCGCGATGGCCTCGAAGCCGCGTGGGTGGCCCTTTTCGACAAAAACAAGCACGCCACCTTCGGGAGATAGCAGGGACCAGAGCTTGTTCAGCATCGCCTTGCGCCTGTGGCCCTCCTGGATGGGTAGGAGGACATACGACGCAATAATAACATCGTACGTCTTCTTGGGCAGAGGATTCGCCGGAGCGTCCAGGTTCTGGTGGGAAATGTCCGTGGAATGGACGTAGTCTGGGAGACGGGGCAGGAAGGTCGTGTTGTGCAAGAACCTGGAGATGCGATGACGCAGGTTGTCGGAGCCCACGATAACGGTCTTCTTGCCCGAGGGTGGCGCTGCACGACCTTTGCTGCCCTCTTGCATGACATCCCATTCGGCTTGGACAATGTCTTCCCATGCCGAAAGACCAGCACCGCCAGCGCCAAGGTCGAGGACGCGCGGGCCTTGGCCGTTGCGTTTTTGGATCAGGTTCTGTAGCCACTCTGTGCCCAGTCGTTTTCGAACCTCGACGAGAGCGCTCATGGCAGAGGCGTATGCAGGAGGCAGAACCGTCGCAATGAAGGCATCGGCCTGAATGGGAGTCATATTGTGTTGCGCAGCCCCCAGGCCAAGAGCCTGTTGTGGAGCGGACCTCTTCGACGCAGGGGTGGACGGAGAATTGGGAAGCCCGCCGCCGCCCAGGGCAGCCTCGGCAGCCTCTCTGATATGCCTTGTCGAGGTTCGGTCAAGTAGTTGAGCGATAGGTTCGTTGAAGGTTGACTGGGGCAAGAGGAGCGTGCTTGGGTTGGTTGAGAATCGCCCCATTTGCGAATATGGATGTGTTCGTTCGGGCGTCCGGCCGTCAGTCGCTTCGTCCGTGTCCACATCCTCCTCGACACCTCGTGCAGCAGCCTGTAGTTGACGCAGCGCCGCCGCAGACGAGAGCGCTCTCTCCTCACTGAATGCGGCATCCTTCATCTCCTCGCGCAGGAGCGCATCTTCAGAATCTTCTGCAGCCGGCTCAAGCTCATCATGCTCCTCCTCGAGTTCCTCTGCTTCGTCCAGAGCCCTCAGACTGGCAACCTCAAAGTCGTGTTGCAATTTGATGAGGGCATCGTATTCTCGCTGGTTTCGTGCGACGGCGTTGATGTAGTGCTTCTGATCGTCGGTAAGTGTGTCCTCTGGCTCGAGTAGATCGCCCTCGATATCTTCCGCAGTTGTAGCGTCGAGACCAGTATCATCTTCGCCCAGGTCCTTGGTCCGAGTGTACGGCACCTCTTCGTAGGCACCTTCGGGCGTTTCTTTCAGAAGCACGGGTTCGTCAGAGTCGGGGGCGCTGGGCCGGATTGTCTGGCTCTCAACCCCTGAAAACGGTATGCCGACGTCCTCTGGCGTCGTTTCCCTGAGAGGAGGCCCGTATAATCGAACATATAGCTCGAATTCTTCTTCTGTCAAATACCCCGGCGGTAGGGTGTCTCTGAACCTCTGCCGGGCCTCGTGAACAACTCTCTCGATGTCCACATTGGATGTCGCGCCACTTGTGGTGGGAGAATTCGATTGCGTCGTCGATTCGCCTTCGGGAGAGTCAGGCAGCGCGGACTGACCGGTGGAGAGGAATCGTGGCTGCGAGGCAGCTGTGGAAGAACGGCCGTGTTCTGGCAATGCAGGCCTTTGAGCCCACGCTCGAGAAGTGGCACATGGCGGAATTGGCCGAGCTGAGACGAGCAGACGTGCTCGAAAGCTCAGGCGAACATTCTGAAGGCTGCCAGCAGCCAAAAACCGCGACATGATTGTACTGCTTGTAGCTAGCAGCAAGCTCTTGCACATCGCGTCCGGCAAATTTCTTCGAGATCCATGACATATGGGCTGCGACGCGGCATCACGTGACAATGCAGCAAATCCACGATGTCTGATTGGCCGAATTCGCATAGCTGTCAATGTTCCAGGGAGGCGGATACATCGATTTGATCCACCACAGCTACGACGCTAAGATTAAGGTACAGGTAATACAGCACGTACTTTGAGAACGACCTCATGGTATCTAATTGCAGGGGCGCTCTCCTCACTCCCCGTCCATCGTCCACCTCCTACTCGTCCTTGCCGAGATCCGCCAGCGTCTTGAATTGTGACGGCCTCGCTGTTGTCGGCCTCGTCCTGCCGGAGGATCCCGCCGGGGCGCTACGCGCGGCGGGCGGGGGGCGGCTGACGAGGTTGAAAGGTGAAGAGCGGGCTTGGGTTTCGGAGTCGATCTAAAGGAGAGGTGGGCACCCAATCCGTCAGCATCTCCATAAACCCTCCGGGCGGCAAGCCAAACAGGTACCAACGCACTGCGAGAACTGAGACGAAGTAGAGTCCCAGGACGACAAAAACATGCTTGAGAACGTCGAACAGGCTGAAGCCCAGTCCGAAGATCCCGGTGTCCCCTGCCACGGTCCGCCCGCTTCCTGCCACACCTTCGCCGCCGAGGGTGCGCCCGGGCGTTTTGAAGGATCCCCCGGCATTAGTCTTCTCCGGGAGAGCGATCGCCTTGGTGACGGCAGCGGCGAGGGCCGGCGGGTTTGCGCCGCGGATGGTCTCGATGGGCTGTCCGCCGTGGAAGATGATGAACGTGGGCATCGCGGTGACTCCGAGGGCGCGTGAGATGGAGGACTGGGTGTCGACGTTGATCTTGCAGAACGCGACCTTCTTGGGCTTGGAGTACTCCTTGGACATCTTCTCGAAGTGCGGTGCTATGGCTTTGCAGGGACCGCACCAGTCGGCGTAGACTGTCATATGTCAGCATGAGGCTCGATCGATCATCAGCGCAGCTCTTCGGGGCGCGTACAGTCGGCGACAACCACATTGGTGCCGCTGAGGATGCCTTGCCACTCGGAGGCAGACTGGATACTGATGGGGCCGCTCATGGTGACGATTCGCTCTGGTGTCGAAGGTTGGGGATGAGTTGAGGGAGTCGCGCGGGACCTAAGAGCTCCAGGCTGTTGGAGGCCAGGTAAGTGAAATAGCGGGGAGTGCCTGTCGTCGGATAGACGATAAGAGCTGATCCACCGTATATAGAAGGCGGTGTGTCCGATAAGCGGATGTTCTGCCGGCAAACGGCCCGCTGATGCGAATCGCATCCAGTTCTTGGCTTGATCGCAAGACGAGGTGCATCTCTGAGCCCAACAGGACAAACGGTGCCGAACCCAAGAGAATGTCAACGACCGACCAGCGTGGCAAGGTAAAGTGAAGCCGGACACAACACGTTGCTCCTCATGCAGTCAACCGGCTCACATTTCCCAAGAGACGAAAGATCGGCCACAATGGAGCAGAGAACGATTCCGGCCCCGTGACACCGGCGACCACCAGCTTCAGTCGTCCACATCATGGCGGCCGTGACTGGACCGTCTCGATTGCTATCCCGGGCAGCGTCGTTGCCGAGTATGTGCTGAGTCCCAGGGATGAAGGCGTCATTGGCTGACGAGCGTGTAGCAACCAAACGTTTGAGCAACGCATGGCCAGCCCAGGACGCATCGCCCGCGCCCTCGCCATCTTCTCCGTCGACGAGGTTGTCGTGTACAATGACTTGCCGACCACCGCCTCGGCGTCCCAGGACGGGCAATCCTCGACCCAAGCGGACAACACCCGTCGCAAACCCAGGTCCCATCACGATAACGATGCCGAATCTTCATTCACGGCCGAGGTCGACCCGTGTCACTTCCTGACGCACTTGCTGTCCTACCTCGAGTGTCCCCCCTTCATGCGCAAGGCTCTGTTCCCCATTCATCCGAACTTGCGGCTGGCCGGCATGCTCCCCTCGCTCGACATGCCCCATCACCCGAATCCCAGAGACGCCGCCCTGCCCTACCGCGAGGGTGTTACGGCAGAGGGTACGACCTCGTCCGGCCGCGGTACTCTTGTTGAAATTGGCGCCAAAGCGCCAGTAGAGGTGGCAGACGACATTCCGCCCAAAACTCGACTGACTCTCCATCTCCCCCATGGCGAGCGTGGCGTGGCAGAAGCCGTGCATCCCGCGGCGCCGCGAGAGGAGGGTGGGTATTACTGGGGTTACGGTGTGCGGAGCGCGTCCTCTCTTTCCGCTGTTTTCGAGGAATCGCCTCACGAGGGCGGCTACGACGTCAGCATCGGAACATCCGAGCACGGCCAATCTGCGGCGAGGGCCTTCTCCGACTACGAGAAGACGCTCAAGTTCAAGCACCTCCTCATCGTCTTTGGCGGTCCCAGGGGCATCGAGTACGCAGCGGCCAATGATGCTAAGCTTGCCGATTTTGGGATCTCCGGCGCGGGCACCAAGGAACTGTTCGATCACTGGGTGAACATACTTCCGATGCAAGGAAGTAGGAATATTCGGACCGACGAGGCCGTCTTCATTGCTCTCGCGGGCATGCGGAGATTATGGGACTCTAGTTAGATCGGGCGAGTGATGCAAAACTCGTCACTCGTAAGACAACTAAAACATGCCCAAATATCTGTAAAGGGGGAAGAATGTCCAGGGCTCGCCTCCAGCGCCAAAATGCTGCCTCACTCGTCGTGCTTATAGACCCCGATGCCGGCCGTGAACCCTGCGATGTTGTCGTCGTACGACGCAATGTCCTCTCCGAGCCTGGTGACCATGGCCCTGGTGCCTATGATGTTGAGGTTGTAGACCTCGATGTTTGAGCTGATCGGGTAGCCGCCGTGGCTGTCCCGGATGTCGAAGATGCGCTGCTGGCACCTGGCACCAGCGCCAATCTGGCAACAATCGGTGCTGTAGTTGTTGAAGAAGCTGTACAGCCCTGCGCCGTATATCAAGATGTCCTGCGAGTCTGTGATGCGCAAGCCCCAGGCCATCTTGCAGGGAGCCACGGCGTCTGGAGGCGAATCCTTGCAGTCCAGCTCGAAATCCGGGTCGTGGTAGGCTGGAAGAGCAGGGAACGGAACGGTTGCCGGCGGGTTAGGCTGGAAGTACGGAGTCTCCGTCTGGATCTGGCCCATGTAGATGTCCCTGGTGTCGTGCATGAGGTACTGGTAGAGCACGTGGTGCTCGCTGCTGCTGGCAGAGAACCACAGCCTCCCGGTCTCGCTTTCCACGAGCACTCCGCGGCCGGCGAAGATGGTGATCTGGCGGTACTCGGGGTCTTCCAGGTCGTGATCCGCAACCCAGACCCAGCAGTTCTCCATGAGCAGGCCCGAGGCCGACTTTGTGATGTGCATGCTCATCCAGGAGGCGATGCACTCTTCAACGACAACGCCGTCCTCTTTCGGGGTCGTCGGGCACTGTGCCAGCTGGTGCTCTGTTCCGGCAAAACCGCCGACCCGGATGTGCACATCCCACATGCCGGACACTTTCATTCCTTCGGGCGAGTTCAGGTTGTACTCCAGGATCTTGGCACCTGGGGCATATCCGCGTGTGGCGAGGATCATGTCGGACCATTCGATGCAGCCCTCATCGCCGGGCTTGCCAACCTGAACAACGGGATGGGGCTGGGTGATGTCCCCAAACTTGGGCCCGCCACCGATGATGTTGGATGCCAGGGCCTCGCCGACAATGCGAGCCCCAGGAGGGATGAAGAGAGTATCCGTGACATAGTACGCACCCGCGTCGACAAACGCAATGAGTCCATCACACGCGGTATGTTCGAAGAGCTTGTTCAGCGCCTCCGTGTCGTCGGTGACACCGTCACCCTTGGCGCCGAAGGACCTCGCCGACACGAAATCGTCAACGGGGACATCCTCGTACAGTGGCTTCGACCGCTCGTAGTACTTCTCTCCATCAGAGTCCAGGAGAGACGAGGGCGGCGGTGGGAAGTACGACGGCTCGCTTCCGATATAATCAGTAGGGCCGAAGGGGTCGTAGACATGGCCCATGGCAAAACCGGCATGAGAGAACTTTCGAACCTCGGCACCGCCGGGGATCAGAGTCTGATTGTTCGGCCCGATGAGGATGTTATCGACTTGAGAGAAGAGCACGTTGTACATGACGAGAGTGGCCGCAGAAGGGGTAGTGCTGTTGCTCACAGCCGCGTCGCGGGCCGTCTTGATGGCCGTCTTGACGTTTCTGAACTCGCTGTCGAGCAGTGTGATGGACGCAGTCTTGTTGTCGACCATCTGAATTCCGATGCCGCAGTTCTCGACGTAGATGCTCTTGTACGTCCAGCCCCAGTCCCACAGCTGGTGAATAGCAACCTGCGAGTTGTAAAACTTGAGGTTACGGGCAGTGTACTGCTGGTTGCCAAAGTCCGCGCCATACTTGCCGCCGTAGAAGGTCAGGTCATTCAGCAGACCTCCGGAGCCCTCCTCGATGAAAATGCCCCTGTGCTGGCTCCCGGGGCCAGCAGCCAGCCTGAAAACACAATTGGTGATGGACGTGGCTTGGGAAGACGGCCAATGAATGCCGAGAGCAGCCTTCTCAGCGGCAATGGACGTGGTGTCGATGACGAAGTTGCTGATCTGCCTGAAGAACACGTTCGTAGCACCCCAGGCAAGCTTCCCATTCGGCCCATAGGGATTGCCATCGATGAGACCGAGGTTATGCCCGAGGTCGAAGGTGGCCGCCGCCTTGATGACAGGCAGATCCGTTGGGTCCCCGATGAGCATCGTGTAGTAGTAGTCGATGATGGAGCTGTTGATCAAGTATGTCCTTGGGTGATGGTCAGCACGGACTTGTGATCCCCCAGTGAAGATCATGATCACTTACCCTGAAGGAAAGTAAACCGTAGCCGGGGCCGTCGTGGACTGGTTGCAGACAACTGGCGCACAACGCACACCGGAGCTGATAGCCAGGTTGATGGCCGCAGTGTCATCAGTGACGCCGTCACCAACAGCCCCGAAATCCCTCACGTTACGGAAGACCTGGTAGTTCGAATCATTATGATACGGCGAGAGGCCTTGATGAGCAATCTCCTCCATCCAGTAACCACCCCTCACAGCGCCGGCTGCCGCCAACACCATGACGGCTTGGAGGAGCATCATCATCGCAGGCTTTGGGACTGCGCACTCCAGAGGGAGATGTCGTTCAATCCAAAGGAGTGAAACCTGACGGATCAAGGGACAGGACGTCTGAAGAACGAAAAAGAGCGTACAACGTCGTCTGAAGCGAATGAAACCCAGATACCGCGTGGTTGGTGATCAAAAGAGTGACTCCGATATCTCCCCGTGGTGACAAGGAATCATCGAGATGAATGAGAGAAAGGGAACAGCCGAGAGTGCGAGGTGTTTAGGACATACTGGAACAATATACCCAACAGAAGCAATACCCAGGGAGACTTGAGACCAAGAAGCGCGTGATGGCAAGCAAGGGGCATTCCCGAGGGGAGCAGGGTTTGCGTTCACGCCGTTCCCCTGGGGCGTCCAGCCACAACATACACCACGCTCCATCAACAGGACGGAGCAACTGAGACCGGAGGATACAAGTAAGACATTCCTTCAATGGATACTGGGCAGATCGAGGCACCAATGTTCTGCCAGAGGCCCCTGCGCACCTAAAAAAGCATGGTGACTGGCGAGGCTAAACTGCCGAGGCAGGGCACTGAGCCAGAACAAGTAATGATCGCCTAAAGGAAATAAGCTGAAGTGCACCTCATCGTGCAGGTCGGCTTCGGCTGTTCAATTGGGATCATCCAGAGCTATCCTAGCCCCAAGGCCGATGATCGTATCGGAGAAGGTTGTGGGCGGAGGAATGTAGTTCTCATTGCCACATGTGTAAGCCTGCCAGTCTCAGCCTCTCACGAGCCTCGGGTTGATCTCCCGAAGATGACACGAGGGTAAGATGATTAGTAGCGACTCGTTGAAACCCAATCCCTGGTTGATACAGAGTGCCAGAAAACACATTAGGCATTGATTTCCTCCAGTGTTAAACGGCGGGGATGCTCTGGAGCGGCGGTCTCTCCGGAACACCATGATGAATGACGTCCCACAACGCCTACCCATGCACCGTTTTGACCCGATTACCTAGAAATACAAGAAGAGGCCGCTGCGCAGCTAAGGGGGATTTGAATCTTCCCGTCCGTCATGGAGGGGGTTTAAGGATGCCTTCAAATCCTGACGGGGGCGTCCTCCAGAGCGACTGTCTGGCCGAGACTCTTGCTGCCCATGGCCTTCTCGCCGGCCCGCTTGCGAAGCACGTTCTCGATGAAGGCCTCGCCAGCCTTGTAACTGCTCCGGACCAGGGGACCGCTGGCGCAATACAGGAAACCAAGGTCAAGGGCCCGCTGCCGCCACATGTCGAACTCGTCGGGTGTAACGTAACGCTCGACCTTGAGATGGCGCTTGGTGGGACGCATGTACTGGCCGAAGGTGACGACATCGACACCGTTCTTTCGCAGTTCTACAGAGCGTCAGTAAGAGAAGCTGGGGAGGAGCACGCGGAACTGCTCACCTCGGAGTGCATCCATGACCTCTTCCTCCTGTTCACCAAGACCCATCATCATGCTCGTCTTGGTAATCAGGTCTGGGTTCGCCTCCTTGGCCGCGGCCAGGACCTTCAGGCTCTGGCGGAAGGTGGCCCTGCGATCTCGCACGTAGGGCGTGAGGCCTTCCACTGTCTCAATGTTGTGAGCAAACACGTCGAGGCCGCTCTCGGCCACGATCTTCACCATCGCAACGTCGCCCTGGAAGTCGCCTGTCAACGCCTCGACAAGGATGCTTGGCTTCTTCGCCTTGACCTTGCGGATCGTCTCTGCCAAATGGTGCGCACCGCTGTCGACCAGGTCGTCGCGATCGACTGTTGTCATCACGACGTAGCCCAACCCCCACCTGGCGAGAGCCTCGGCCGTGTGCTCTGGCTCGTGCGGGTCGAGCGGCGGCGGCGTCCGAGACGTCTTGACGCTGCAGAAACGGCAGCCTCTCGTGCAGGTATCACCCATCAACATGATGGTGGCGGTGGCAGCGCTCTTGTCGGAACCGCCCCAGCATTCGCCGATGTTGGGACACCGGGCCTCCTCGCACACGGTGTTCAGTTTGAGGCCTCGGAGGTCCTTCTTAATGGCGGCGAAGTTCTTGTTCCCGGCCGGGATGGGGGTCTTGAGCCATTCTGGGAGCCGGGTCACGGTCTTCTTCTTGCCAGTGGGCGTTGTGACTTCGACGGTTCGGATCTCGTAGGCCTGGGAGGGTGTGAGGGCGGGGGCCGGACCGCCCACGAATTCGGAGAAGGGAGCAACGACGGTGTCTTTGAAGTATGTTTTCGGTCTTTGTGGTTTCGACTGTGCTGATGATTCGTGGTCTGGTCCGGAGGGGAAGCCGCTTGTTGGCGGGATGGTGGCGAAGGTGCGGACTGCTGAGGGCGTGAGAATGCGGCGCAGAGGGCGCAGACGGGTGACTGTGGCCGGCATTTTGATCCGTTCGTCGCTCAGGACGTGAAAATGACCACAGTATACCTGGCTGTTGGTCGTGAGAGCAGGAATGGGGGTTTGGAGATGCCGGGTTGGAGGGGGAGATGATGCTCTCCGAAAATTGATGACAATTGCGATAGCTCGGATTGAATCGGCATGGGAGGATGGAGGATGCTCAACCAATCATTGCGCTAGTCCCAAATCGGCAGCGAGCCAATCATGAGCACCCTTGGGTGTCGGGCAGTCGCGGTGGATCTAGAACTTCTATCCTGACCTCGGAGCAAGACACCGGCCACGGGATGCCAGCCCGAAGACTTCGGCACGACCGCCGAGTAATTGTTATGGTCTGTATCTCTGCGACTGTACTTTAATGAGTCTTTTTGCGCGCCGTGGATGAGATTGATCGGGACCCTTTTCTGAATCCGTGAATACTCCTGGGCCTCCCCTGGCCGGCATCACATGGCGGTACTGCGAGACACGCGACACTCAAATGTTGGCAAGATATGGGTGGAGCAAAATATGTGTGATAAAACCACCTAATGTGTACGCAGACGTCTGGTAGTTGCCCACGAATAGATGCTGACCCGATCGGCGTTGACCCGAAGTGAGTAACGAGAATCGGGCCCGTGCCGGCCATTCGTGGGAATTCCTCCGCTGGTAGAATTCGAGAACCGTAACCAAAAAGGGTATCTATCAACAACCCCAAGCTCCGAGTTAACTCCGGACCGTTGCACTCAGACGAGCATAGCTCTGCCTGATGAGATGTGCGGACGTGGGAAGATTCGCCGTGGGCGGCTGTACAGGCGCGCAGGCGTCCTTGAGGGTGTCTGTCCGTGCATCGTGTCTTGCTCAAGTGGCGCCTGGCGCTGCAGAAGCGCCCCAAGAGGTCTGCCGGGTAAGAAACTGAGGTGCAGAAAAAAAGTGTATCAACGTTGTGCAAGAAGGTAGGCTATGTCCTGACTTGACGGTGACCTCAAGCCGTTGAAGATCGGAAGGGTGGCAGGAGAGATTGGTTATAAACCGGACCACCGGCTCTCAATACCGCCAGAGAGAATCGAAGAGGCGACCAAAGACGAAGGCAGATGATAAAGGGAAATTTGGTTGAGGTGATGATCGCATCGGAGAGTTCGTGAGGTGAAATGAGTGTGTCGCGCCCTTCCCCGCCTCATGCGCCGTGAACCCCGTGCTTCTTCCGTCTCGCATAACTTTCGTGGTGGGCTGGGCGTGTCTCTGCGTGCCGTGTTTTGTCGATTTACATGATGGCTAGGGCCACGGCGCCCATAATGGCGGCCAGGGCCATGTTTCCGGCGCCGAGAACACTCGCGGCGCTGTCGTTGTCAGCCGAGGCCGAGGGCGACTCGGACTCCTCAGCGCCGGTGGGCTCGCTCGACTCGGTGCTGCTCGCGACGCTGACCGACGATGAATAACTCGGGATGGCGGTGGAGTTCAAGAGAGTCGCCGTGTGGGTCTCGATCATCTTGAGCTGGATGGTCTGCGTCAAAGTGACGGTTGAGGTGGTGGTGGACGTCTCGGTTTCGTCGCCATCCTGGGCCAAGGCCAGGAGGGGAAGAGAGAGAACGCTGAACAGGGTGGAAGGCTTCATTGTCTCGGTGATGGTTCGTTTCGGTCGTGGTTGTGTGTTTGTGCTTTCAAAGCTGTACTTCTCAGGGCTGCTGCCGCACTCGCGATGAGAGCTGGGCGGATCGTCGTGAAGGAGTCCCAGATGAACCCCGAGCTTTGGCAGGTGAGTCCGTCGCTTGTGACGTGGCACGCTCTCCGAAGGCGGATGGACGTGGCACTGGCGGATGAGGTTACTGGTATGTAGATGGTAGGATGGCGGTCTGTCGAAGTCCGGTAGGCATCAAGTGGACTTGTGTAAGGGTGGTCGTGCGACGGAACCAGAGTGAGCGGCAGGTCGAATATCGGGAGAAGTGAAGGGACTGATACTAGCGCGGCGAGTACGTTGTTGAGTCGGTGTTTATGTTTGTTGATGATTTGAAGTAGCGCGGTTTCGAATGACTGGATGCACTCGCGAAGGGCTGTGATGTGGACTTTGCCAACGAAGTCCGTGGGTTTGGGTGAAGCAAAAGACGCAGGGTCTGTGGTCGTGCGTGACTGAAGGTGGTTGTAAGTAAAAGCGATGGGCGCGTGAGAGATCCGGGTGGGATGCGCGAGATAAAGTGGCCGTGGGTGGGTTCTGGGGGGGACGGACGGGTGAACCAGGGTCTCTCGAGGGGGGGTTGACAGGAAATGAACCTGTTTATTGGTGTGGGAGGGAGATGGAGGTGTGGACGTATTGGGTTGGACCTGTCGCATCGCATGGCAACAGGGGCAAACAAAGCCGTTGAACATGACTCTGGGGTTGTCCGACCAGGGCCTCAGGAGATATCGGACCCCCCCCTGAGTCGCTCGCCCACCCCCTCGGCGCTTGTCCGGTGCACTTGGCCTTCTCACAGGATCACAGAGTTCGAGTCCAATACATGGCGCAATGGGCTGCGCGACCAGTAGGTCGTCTTCTTGATGCCTAGGCCCTGAAGGTAGAGGGGCATCCAGTGATCGATCACCTCATCGGTGCGTAGATTGACGATCCGTCCACCTGGTGACGGGCCTGTGCATGGGGCATTCCCGAGAGTCCAAACATCGTTGAACACCATCGGGCAGAGCGCCTGAAATGGCTGCCCCCCCTGCCAGTGCTGGCTCTTCGTCGCCACCAACATCATTTTGTCTAGAATGGCCGAGACATGCAACCTCAACGGGGCCCGAGTCATGACAACGGCGCCAGAACCCCGAACCCTATTCTCGAAGATTGCGCCGAGTCCGATCTCGTCAATGAAGCCACCTTATTCCCCAGAGACAGCGCCTTTGTTCGTCGGTCGAGGATCGATGCGGTGCGCTTGGCCGTCGCCATCAATTCGCCAGGGCGCAACATGATAATTTCCCAGCTCTCTGGCCTCGCCATGATTGGCTCTTGGTATCCAGGAGCATCTGGCCGATCCCTGCAAGGCACCATCGGTTCCTGGAGCTAAGCCCAACCCGTCGGTGTCCAGAGGGACGCGGGTCTGAGCTAAAATTTGCATCGGGCAGCGCCGTCGCCCTGATCCTCGCTAAAGATCGCTGGTTCCTCGCTCAAATGCGGAGGAGGGGCGCCTGTGAAAGTGCCGGGAGGGGTTTTCTGACAGACAGTAAGAGTCTAGAGGGAAGGACCTGCAACCGATAATTGCCGAAGTTGTTGAGTTGATCAAAGTTTTTAAAAAGTCTTTGACCAGCCGAACTCTGTTGCTTCTTGTGGATGGGTGTTCGTCTGGATCTCCTGCCAACCCTTCCGACGCCCTTGGCCCCCTTTTTCGTCGCATCTCCAGTCGCAGCGTCGGTTTGGCCCGGCCAACTGAAACTGCGCGTGCAACAGGTCCAGTGCACTGTGGTCCAACGATCGTGTCGAGCTCGAACGCAGAGCGGCTGTCTGCGCTTGCCCACCTGAAGCTGGCGCGGGTCGGCAAAAGACGTCCAGCTCACCGATTAATTCCTCTGTGCGACCACCTCCATACATACCTGAGGGAGGGAGTTGCTGATGGTCCGTCTTGAAGCTGTCCCTGCCTCCGTTACACTGAGTCCTGATGCCCCCCTTCTGCGCTCGGATACTCGACTCGACTCCAGTACACCTGTCGCTGATGGAAATATGCAGACATGCATATGGACCTGGTCTGTGTAGGTAAAGAGATGCCGCAACTACCGCACGCATGATGTACACTGTATGATCGACCGCCATGTTTGACTGCGATTTGAGGTGCAATGCGGTGACATGGGTGGTCAGTCTACGGCGCCAGAACCAAGAAAATCCGATATGTCCTCTGAAACCCTGGCAGCTGCTGTCAGTATTCTCGTCAACTTGACTTCTTGGGATTTTTCCCTGCCCGTACAAGTTCAGATGTCGATTGGCAGCATGTCGACATTGCCATCCAGGAGAGAGCCCGGGGTCCGTGCATGCCACATTTTGGCTTCTGGGCGATCAGACCAATCAAGCGGCGTGAATGGTTCTAACGCGCAAATCGCGGGGCTGTTGCTCCAACCGTAGTACTATCGTGACGTCTTCATCAGGGCAAAACAAACAAAACAAATCATCAGGACGCTCTCTGTTTCCTCACGGATCGGCATTACAGCAACGTGCAGCTATTGAGCTCACGAGCTCAATTTGTGTCTCGCCAACCCGTCATAGCTACAGCAAATCCCGACCCCAACTCGCCCTCAGATCGAGTCGCACCATGGCGAGCGCGTCAGCATACGCAGACTGCGTCGCCTCGCTCTCCCATTCCCTGTCATTCCTCACGTCCTCCGTACAAACCCTCGAGCGAGCCACCGCCGACTTACCTCGACTATCCGCGACCCTGCGCACGACTAGACACTTCGAGCTTATCCCCCAACCATCTCTGGCAGCCGCCGAGGCGTCCCTCCGCGACGAGATCGGGCCCTATATCACCCTCCTCCTAGAACGTGCCGAAACCCAGGTTGAGCGACAGGAGCGGCGTATCGAAACCCTCAAGGCCAGGAGCGAGCTTCTCGCCGGCCGAATGGCGGCGGGCGATTTGAAACCGGCACCCCACGGCTCCGGCGATCATCCCCATGCAAGACGCGGCAAACGGGGCGAGAGCTTATCTGGCGGACGCAACCTCAGAGCCCGAGCCCTTCGCACGCGGAGGGAAGGGCTGAAATACAGCGTCGAGAGGCTTGAGCTGGAGCTGGAGCAAAAAGAAAAGGAGCTCCGAAAGCGTCTCGACAAGGTCTAGTACTGCCCATCCAGTCGTACTGAAGTATGCGGTCCGTTTCGGATCCCGGATGCGCGCGTGTGCACCCGACATGATTATGGCGAGCCTGCTCGGCCTCGGGCTCAGTGTGCCGCGACCTGACATGGCGCGCATCTCGCCGGAATGATTTCCAGGAGTCCCGACAGCGATCAAGAAGAGGTGAGGCATGCTCGGATTCCCCCACAAGCTGCTGGGTGGCGCTGACCAGATAGAACGTCAGAGAGCCTTTCCAAGGAGCCCGGCAGACCCCCCTCGTCGGCCGCACTTTCTCTCTCCCGGGGGTCATAGGAACAGCCGAGTGTTGGTGATGCACCAGTCAAGGAGGGAGCCATCAGAAATTGACGCCCAGCGGTTGATAGGGAAGGGCATGGGTTCATAATGCCTCGCCGGATGAGTTGAGGACGATGTCGGCGCCAAGTCATCATTGTCCGCTCCATAGCAAAGTCAGGCCATCACGTCGATATTTGCACTCCGATGAGCTGGACGGCCAAGCAGGAGAAAGAATTACCAAGAGAAAGAAGAGCATGATATAGACAGGCGAGAAGTTTCCTATCTTCCCCGTGGCTGCAGAGTCACTATTTGTGGACTCCCAGCCGCGTATTTCCCGCGTCACTGCCGTGAACTTGAATATACTCCAGCCCAAACACAGAAACGAAATTGCGAGCCCATGCAGCTCGACATGAAGCACCTGCCAAAAGGACAGAGTGCTATTCCCCATTCCCGCTCACCTCGCACGTTCAGGTCGTTACTCATAACAGAATCAGGTAGTTGCTGGGCGCGATGCCGGTCTCGCCAGTCTCCTTGCGGGCCTGCCACCACCTGCCGCTCACGTCGCTGACTTCGAGGATCTCATGCTTGCTGAAGGAGATCTCGTTGTGGTCGTCGGGGTTGGCCTCGTAGCTGTAAATAGCCTTGGCGCGGTAAGGGTACTCGGTCGGCGGCACGACCTCCTGATCCTGGCCGGGAGGCTTGGACACAGGGGGGGCCACGTTCAGGTTTGGGGGGCCTGACGAGTTGCGCGCTTGGGGGACCTGGGAAATGCCACCGACGGGAGAGGGGTTTTCGAAGCCGTTCAGCTGCGCCGACGTGTACATCTGGGGTGGCTGAACCGACGTCGATGTCTCGGGGCGGCCTCCGCCGTAGTTCATGGTGTGTCTCGCCCCGGACGACTCCTTCTGCAAAGCAAACGAGTCCACGTATGCGCGGGGTCCGGAGGATGGGGCAGCACCGAAATAGATGATCCATACACACTGCGCACGAATATATCAGTTGCAACGTTCCTGGCTCGTGGGACCCGGGAGATAGGCTTACCATGACAATGGCAAGAAGAATGAGGCCGGCAGCGGTCGCCTGCCAGGCCGCGCTGGGCACGAAGACGGTGGTGTGGATGGCGACGGAGAGAATCGCGAGAGACACAGCCTGGTATGCAGTTGCCGCTACATGGTAGGTCTGGATGGTGTCGGAGGCGACGATGAAGAAGACCGCGCCGATGATCAAGAGGTTGAGGACGATAGCCCACCAAGCCAGCGTTGGGAAGTGGTTATTTCCGACAGGCCCTTGAGCCCTCGCAGCGATGGATGCGATGAACGTGAGAAACCAAGCGGCCTACGGGAGTGGCTGGTCAGCATGGTACAGATCAGGGTAGACAGGGTGTTGGAGAGACGAACGATGGCGATCGAAATGGTGGCCAAGGCGAAAGGGTCGCCGAGCACGTTGCCCACGTGGATGCCCCTTCGCCCATACTGGCCTCGCGAGTGTTCCATTTTCCGCAGTGATGGTGAATGCAGGGAGCCGTACGATGGCATAAGGAAATCAGCCGCGTCGACTCGCGCGATGTATTAGTACGTCGCTGGGAAGCCGATGAAGGTCCCGAGATCCGACCTCAATGGCGGCTTGGGAGGCGGGAATGATTTCGAAAGGGTTCTCGATGGGCGACCTATTCCTTCCGTGTCATCCGCTGACAAGACGCAGCTGGGTCGGGCGTCAATTTGATGCGCCCTGGTGCGCGATGGATCCGAAGAGTCGCTGCGCTCCGGGGTTCAGCTCGGACGCGGAGACGTAGCGGTATACCGGGTGCGAAGGGTCGAGCAGCGGCACGAGGCGTGAAGAAGAACAGGCGGCGTAGAGGAAGAGTCGTGTGGAAGGCGGTTGGTGCGAAGAGCCTTGCCGGGGTTGGTGGTGAGACGGAGAGGCTGGTGGTCAAAGGGACCGGGAAGGAGAAAAGAAGAATCGAAGGCGGACAAGTCGGAAGAGCGACGACAGCAACAGCGCGGATCGCAAATCACTGGAAAGAATTGAAGAGTTGTCGCTGCCCTGGAGTCGAGTCGACGTGGATCCCGTTCAAAGAAAGTCTGTTGGTCGGGGATGAATGATTGAAGGAGGGAGGAGGTGGATGGGCGCTGAAGGCTGCGCAGGGTTTGGTCGTGGACGGATTGATTGGAAGTGAACAATTCAGGGGAGGCAGTGCAGCAGGATACCGCGTGCGCGGGGCGGGCGGAAGCACTAGGGGGTTGGATGGGTTGTAGGATGCGCCTGGAATGCACCCGCCGTTGGTACGTAAGCTCCCTGGGGTGTTTCATGTGGCCACACTATTTACGCAGCGGGGCGTGGTCTACTATCGCGATTATTCAGTAATGCATTCGTCTTCTCGGTCATGCGCCGGGCAGTGCCAGAGCACCTCCGTCAGCTCAGCTCAGCTCAGCTGGGCAGTGCTGCCATGATGGAGGATGAAGATGGCTCACATGCGATGCAATCGCCAAGCCCCACGGACCAGCAGTTGTGTCCGTCAGGACCTAGTTGCTGACATGGAAAGTTTGACATGGCTCCCGTCGGCAGCGCTGAGGGCGACCCCACTCTAAGCATCTATCCAGCTGAATGAACATATTTTTTGACGCCAGAGGCATTCCCAGCCTCCGCCTCGCTCGCGTGCACGCAGCCATCCATCGACGTGGCCATGGTCTCGGCTTCGGAGGTCCGAAAAGCAAAGCCACGACCAACCGCAAACCGCTCCTTCAAAAGAGCCCGCATCGCCGAAAGACATCACGCTGACGCCGGCGTCGGCAACGGGGAACTGGAGGTCGCAGCCAGCAGATCAGAGAAGCCACAAGCCCTCGCCGCACCCTCATTGACGCAGCCGCGGCTACCCCAGATCCAACCGATCCGAGACAAACTGAACCGGACGATTCAGTGCCGGAAGTCCACGCGCCCGAGAGCGCGCAGTGGTGCAGTTGGCGGGGAACTTGGGAGATATCGGTGCCCTCGATGAATGCTCTGGACACTGCAGGCAATTCAGCCGTTCGTTCGACAGTCTGTGATGAGCATTTCGAGCACCAGGGTGCTCCGTGGCGTGAGCAATGCGACGAAAACCGCTGAGAGAAATTGACCTCGTTATTGATGAGAAGGCCATGGACATCACCTGCCAACTCGGTCAATCCGACCGCAAGCAGTTTTCTGGCCGATTGAAGAGCCTGGAGAAACCCAATCTATCTGTGGCGAGTCGTGTTGATCTTCGATGTCCTAAGGAGGAAGAGGAGCCTCTACGGCAAACTCTCGAGCATTGAGGCATACTGTCCAAACTCCCGTTGAATGTCTCGGACGCTCATGAAGATCCTGTCCCGACGCCAGGACAAGACACTTGCGGGGGCGCTGATGCAGTTTCTCCTCGCTTCGATGTAGCCTCTGATCCTCGCGGAGATCATTTGACACTCCTCTCAACTTACAGCCCCAGAATCTCATTTGCCAACCTCCTGACCTCTCGCTGCCCTGGCGTGAGGCCCTCCTCGTCATCGCGGAACCGGCTCAACCCCAATGCCTGCAAACCGCCCTCGCTCAAGATGTTCTCCCGCTTCGCCCCGCAGTCTTCGTGCTGGTATTCCCGCTCCCACTCGCGATGCGACCTGGTGAAGTCCTCCGGAACGTCGCCCGCCTCGAACGACGCTCGGGTGGACAGCAGCGATTTGATGTTGTATGGCGTCAAAGGGTTGCACGCGTTGTACGAGACGCTCGAGTCGAGCTTTCCGAGGTGCATCTCATCCACCCCGTGGACCAGGTCGCAGTGCCAGAAGACATAATCTCCTGGCTTGACTGGCGGGATACCGATGATGGCCTTGTCGATGTCTAGGTGGGGGTGGCCCTCCTTGGTCGGGAAGAACTGAGTCTTGCCGGGTGTTGAGCCCGGAAACGTGGGCATGCTGTCGTTGAACTCGCCGCTCTCGAAGAGCGGGCGGAGCATGATGTACGCCATGGAGAGCTTCAAGTTCGGCAGCAGTCGCAGCGTTCCCTCGCCCGTGCCGGTGTGGGAGAGGGACAGCCAGCCCTGCAGGCTCCGCCAAAGTGAGCACGAGATACCGCCGATCTGGTAGAGGTCGCTGACTGCCTCGACGCGGTGGTCTGCTTCCCAACCGTCCCAGTCCTGCCAGTTGCCTTCGAAGATCTTGCTGTAGTTCTTCCTGTTCTCTTCGTCTTCCCAGCGCTCGATAGCGCCGCTGTCAAGATGTGGCGGCAAGGGGAACTGGCCCGGCTCCATCGTTGGGTATCGAATCCTGATACGATCTGGGTACACGACCTGACTGTCGAAGTCAATGGGGACAGAGGGATCGGAGACGTGCCAGAGCCTCGACACGCTGCGCATAGCCTCAAGAATACGGGGATGTGACCTCATCTCCATCTGTGCCTTGGTCCAGAAGACGTTCCAGGCCGCTGGTCGCTTGACAGGGTGGCCACCCACGCCGGGGTGCTTTGCGACATAGTCCTTGAGCGAGCTCTCCCAGGCCGTAGCCTGCTCTTCTGGAACTACCCCACGCAAAATCACGCAGCCGCGTTCACGAACAGTGTCGGCCAAGCCAGGGGGCAGGAGACCTCCTTCATCCAGTGTTAGAGGCTCTCTCAACTAAAAAAAAAAAGGGGGGACGGCCAATGCTCACCATTCTCTTGGATGACAGAGAAGTCAATTTCAGGTACCAGCGAGCTACCATGCCGCTCAATGCGCTGTATCTCGAGCTCCAGAAGCTTCACGAGCCTCTTGTAGGACTCAATCACTCGCTGCTTGTGCTCTGGCTTGACAAGTTGCTTTTTCAGGACAGCAAACCTCTTGTCCAGTAGCGGGGAACTACTTCAGGCAAAAGTTAGCTCCTACTCTTTTTTAACACGACAGGAGCCGGAGAGGAACAAGCCTTTCCTGCTGAAGCAGCTGTTCTGTGGTCATGATGGCGTGGGAGCAAATGTCAAATGGATTGGATGCGATGTTTGGCTCATGTGAAATCGACCCCCCGTCAACAACCGACTATTAAGCAAGTTAGGCTACTCTTTATCTATGAAATTCGAGCCTCGATCGAACTAACATTGACCTCCGCTATCAGCAGGATTGACAACGAGGGGCACAGGGTGAGGTGGGCTCAGGGTACCCATGGTCAGAAGGGGGCGAACACATCTCCTGATTACCCGAATCTCGCGATCGCTTATTTCAACGCGAGATTCGGAAAACCTATCTGAATCGACCAGCGATGGAACCGGACCAGGGCGGCCCGCCGGATAGCTATGCCACGGAGGGTACTACCGAATCAGTTCAGCTCAGCTCCCTCCCTACCTATTTCAGCACGAATTTGGCAATGTCACCCCTGCGAACCAGCTCGGCATACTCTATCCGCCGCTCACCCAACCCCTCTTCCCGAAAGGCAACGCGGAGAGCATCAAGCGCCCGTCGGAAATTCTCCCCCTGACGGGCCAAGGCCTCGAAACGCTGGATAATCCAGCTTCGGTGGATGATATCATCAGACTCCAGGGCAGCCACGAATAGTTGCCAGGCAAACCGCTGCATCCCATCGTCCCCGTCGTCCTGGTGGGCCTTGGATGCGAGGGCCATGACCTCCCGTAGCGACGCGCGCTGCTCGTCCCCGAGGGGATCGGATCCCCGGACAAATCGGAGATAGTAGAGAACAACGCCGTGATAGAAGGAACAGATGAACCGGGTGTTGACAACAAACCTCTTCTGGCTCGGTGATTCCATCTCTGACACTTGGAGCAAGCTGGCCGTCCGAAGCAGCCCATGATACCTGGTGGCTACATCTCGGATGGCACTACCGAGGTCTTCAGGGAACGAAGCGGGCGGTTGATCTCCGGGGCTGGTGCTCTCCCGAAACTCTGGATCTCGTCTCTCGTCCAAGATGCTGAGCAGAAATCGCAGCTGTCCCACTTCCGTCTGCAACCCCAGGATCTGGCTGTTCTGTAGGTCCTCCACCAGCTGGTCCTGGGGATATGACGCACCCCAAAGGTAGCTGTTCGCTAGATCCGAGCGCCTCTGAAGGGACCGAAAGACCTTCAGCCGCGACAGAGGAGTCAAATCATCATGCCTATCGTGAAAAGACTCCCCCAGAAGCCTGCAAAAGGCCCCTCCGAACCCGTTCACGGCGGCACCGCCATCAACATGGGCAATCCAAACCATCAGTTGGCACGTCAGCGAGAGGACGGTGCTTTCCTGGCGATGTTGGCCATCACCCACCGGCGGAGATAGAGCGAGCGCCTCTCTCATGCTGCCCAGCCGCCCATGGTGAAGCGCGGCTGCTCCGCGAAGGTGGGTGCTGAAGCCGATCCCGCTGCCGTCGCCAAACTTTTGCTCGTAAGATATCAGGAGCCAAAGAGTGGCAAGGATGCAGTTGAGATCGGAATTCCGAGCGTCGTCCTGCAGGGCGAGGTTCAGTAGCCGCAAAGCTTCAGTGCAGTGCTCGACGGCGAGACACTCGCGACTCCGGGCCTCTTCCGGCGGCAGAGTTTCTCGCTCACAGAACCTCCTGCCGGCTAATGCACAGACTGAGTGCATGACCATGGGGTCTTTCCGTGCCAGCACCCAGACAATAGCCGGTCCGCTGTACTCCGGTGCCTTGCTGTCGACGGCAGAGGGCATGACGAAACGGAAGTACTGGAGGGGGGCATCGTCGAGCGGAGATAGGATGCTCGCGGATTCCGTTCTTGTGTCTTCAAGGACCCGGCCAGAGCAGCCGGGGGTCGAGATCGAGGTCGAGGGCGGCTCGACTCTTTGGGGGGTGGCGCTCAGTTCGCGAGAAGCTGAGCGCGCCAATTCCGGTCTTGATTCCGTGCCGCCGGAAGTCGAGGGCCTCCCATGGCCAGCACTGCTAGGGCGGGGCTCATCTCCCTCGGTGTCATCCTGTCTGCGTCGGGTATACTTCTTGCGGGGGCGTGGTTGATAGTCGCAGGAGTAGTTTAAGCGGACGCATCTTCGGCAGAGCGGCTGCTCCTCGTCACACTTGACCTTGTTCTCTCGGCATTTTCGACACCCTGTGCGCGAACGGCGGAGCTTCTGGCTGGAATTCGATGCGTGCGGCGGCGGGGACTCCATGGCGACCTCCTCGGCTGAGAGGTGTTGGAAGTTGCCTGTTCGGCAGAAGGAGACGAAGGCTAGAAGATAAGTGCAACCATGTTCTTCCGTAGTCAGGCGCGCTTATTTCCATTCAGCCCCTGAGTCGGAAGATTTGCCGAACACCCAATGAATGGATGATTCGATCCACGAGCTCCACCTCGGTTCGGGTCTGGCTCTCAATAAGAGGAGCTAAAATCTGTTAGTATCGATGCTTAGTCCGGGTGGTGAAAAAGCGACGGCTAATTCGGGTTGTACCGTAGCTCCCTGCTTCGGAGCAAAGCCCTGCTCACAATGCCGTATCACGGTCCGCATAAGAAACTATATAGGAGTTTCATGGATTGCTTTCACATGCGCCACGCGGCCCAGGTACCAACATCATCGTCATTGGTTTGCGCTTGACTGACAGTTGCCACTTGCCACAATGGCGCCCTCTATCGATGACCCCAAGACATGGCTCGAGTTTGCCGACATTGATACCGAGTTGCAGCAGGTAAGTTCCACAGGGATTGCCTCTTGATACGAATCTGATCCCTATCGCAGATGCTCGATACCGGCGTCAAGCCCAGATTCTGGAATGACGGCCAGCTCTCGAGCCTGCCCGCAACCCGTGAGAGGTATGCCGCAGTCTTTCGCAAGGACGCGGAGGAGGCACGTAAACAAGCTGGGGATTCTGTGATTGAAGAAGAGATCTTCATTCCTACCCGAGATGGGACAAAAGTCAGGGCTCTGGTCTATCGCCCCCGCGAGATCCAGGGAGAATGCCCGCTTGCCATTTTCATTCACGGCGGAGGCTTCATCCTTGGCCTGGCAGAAATGGAGACGCCGCCTTGCATTGCCGTGTCCAAGTCGTACGGATGCGTCTGTGTGAGTCTGGAGTACAGACTCTCGCCGGAGTTCAAGTTCCCCGTGGCCTACGAGGACTGCTGGGACGCGATACTTTGGGTAAGCTACCCACCTTACAAGAGACGATTTTAGAGAACGTGCTGGTAATCTTATTCCTTTCCGCCAGCTGTCAAAAAACGCCTCGTCCCTCGGCGCCAATCTTGAAAAGGGGTTCATTCTGGGAGGCACGTCGGCTGGAGGCCACATCTCTATCCCACTGTCCCACCGCGCCCGAGATGAGGGTCTCAGCCCGCCTTTCACAGGAATTTATCTGGGAGTCACGCCCAGCCTCGTCCCTCAAACGTTGACGGAGAAGTATAAGCCATTGTACCGAAGCCGCGAGCAGCTGGCGAGCGGTATGTCGCTAACCTCGAAGTCAATTGCGCTCTACGACCTGGCGGTGGACCCCGACATGTCATCGCCCCTTTGGAGCCCTTTATTGTGGCCGACAGGGCATGGAAATCTCCCGCCGACGTTCTTCCAGATCTGCGGCGCGGATATGCTCAGAGATGAGGCTCTGATATACGAGAGGGAATTGAGACTGGTATATGGAGTGAAGACCAAGGCCATCATGTACCCTGGACTGCCTCACATCTTCTGGTATAACTATCCCTCTCACTCGGCGGCGAAGCGGTATGTCAATGATACTCGGAGGGGCTATGGGTGGCTGCTTGGTCAGGAGAAAATGTAGACTCTTGATCATCCTCAAAGTGATAGAAAGAAGAACGTCTGTTATGGCTTATTCCCTGAAACCTTCATCCATCGAATCTCTCATGACTATCACACTGCACGACTGGCACGGTGATGCTGAAGATCCCAAACACATCAGCATCAGAGCCAAAGTCTGAACGCCAAGTTCAGCTTGTGATGAATACGCTTCAGCTGCATGAGATGAGTTACATCTTAGCCCCCAAACCCCATCTTGATGCTCAGCTGTCATAGCCCGCGTTGACCCTCTCTATTCCTAAATTCCTATCTCGTTCCGGAACCTTGGTTGTATGCTGCGGCCCGCTGATGTGGAAAATCACCACCCATATGCGCACTTCGTCAGAGTACTTCTCGTCGAGGAAGGGATACGTACGGGGAACGGAAGCGGTCCGGCACCAAGCCGGTACGGAAGCGGATGCTGGAGATAGGGAACTTGCGTACGTGCTGCACGGCTTGATCGGGCTCTAGCAGCAGGGTCGAGCCAGCTACAGACACGGCCATGGTCCCCATGTATCTGCCCCCATGTCGGTGGTGGGGTTCCCCGGACTTCAAACTGGCCCCCTATCTCGGCCCAGGAGCTAGTCGAGATATCGGGTCCACGCCTGCTGGAGGAGGGTGTCAGGGGAGAATTAGCGACGAGACCACGCTAATCCAGTCCTAGCGCAAGTTCGGGGTCTCAACTCAACCACCGCCCGCCGCCCTTTGAGGTCAAGACTTCTCTGTTCGAGTCGTTTCTTATCACGAGGCCAGACAAACCGAAGTATAAAAGACTGTCTCTCGCTGTCGATGAAGATCCGGACTCTCTCTGTCACTTAGGCAGGAGATTGAAGGGAGTCCAGTCAACTTGATCTTCTATCATCCAACATCGCCCTCATCCGAATTTCGCTCTTCGTATCGCCCAAAATGCCTTCGTTCTTCAACTTTCGCGAGTCGAAGGTGGGCAAAGAAATGACCATGCAAACGTTTTGGGTTGCCCTTTTCTGCTCGGTACGTTGAATACGACAAGAACATGCCCCTATTGCCAACAGAAACCTGTGGGTTGTACGCATGCTGACTCCAAGTATCGTGGCAGTTTGGCGGCATGTCTTTCGGCATCGGTATGTTGTTGAAGCCCCTGAAATACGGCTTTTGCTTCCCGTCAGCGAGAAGTCTAACAGTAAGATTCACTCAGACCACGGCTACTGGTCAGGGATGCTGGGTTTGCCTCAGTTCAAAAAGGACTTTGGAGTCTGGGACGATGACCTCGATGCATACACCATCCCTTCGAGCTGGCAGTCGGCCGGCAGTGCAACCCCCATCGCCGGTCTGGCCCTCGGTGCTGTCGCTGCGGGACTCTACGGAAAGCGCCTCGGCCGCGTCAAAGTTCTCAAGATCTCGACCGTCGTCTGTCTGATGGGCATTGCCATCCAAGCCTCCGCTATTACCTCCTATTGGCAAGTCACCGCCGGCCGCATCGTCACCGCTTTCGCACTCGGACTCCTAGCCAACACCGTCCCCATGTACCTGGCTGAGATGGCGCCTCTGAAGATTCGTGGCATGCTGGTTAACTGCTACCAGTTCTCCATTGGCGTGGGAGCGGTACTCATCAATACTGCGAATTGGGGAATGCACCAAAGAACGGACCAGTGGGCGTACCGTCTTTCTATCATCCTCCAAGGGGTTATCCCCTCCTTCTTCCTGGTTGCTTGCTTTTTTATCCCCGAGAGCCCCCGATGGCTCCTTAGCAAGGGCCGCTCCGACGAAGCCCACCGAGTCCTGACGAAGCTTCGCCCCAGCACCACCTCCGCTGATGACATTGCCCACGAGATCGAAGTAATCATGGCCGCAGAGGACGATAACAAGGCGCAGTTTGGAAGTACATGGAAGGATTGTTTCCAGTAAGTAGACTCTCTTCTCGGCCTGATAAGGCACTCGTTCTAACCTCGATTCCAACACAGGGGAACCAACCTTCGCCGAACCCTCATCGTTATCGGCGTCCAGTGTCTTCAGCAGGCACAGGGCAGCTCTTTCATGGCCACGTACAAGGTTGTCTTCTTCCAGGCCATCGGCATCCATGATGTGTACCGCATCACCATCCTGTATCTCATGACCATGTCGATCGCGAGCGCATGCGCCTTCTACATCCCCGACAAGTTCGGTCGACGCTGGGTCATGATCATCTGTGCCACTCTCATGGCATGCTGCATGTATATCGTTGCCGGTTTCACCGGATTCGGTCTCAAGGACAACCAGGACGCCATGAAGGGTGTCTTGGCTGCCCTGTTCATCTGGCAGTTTTCCATGAACATTGGATGGAGCAGCTGGTACGAGAACTTCCCGAAGGGCTTAATATGCACAAATAGCACACTGACATCTATACAGCGTCTGGATCGTCACAGCCGAAACCCCCACGTTGCAGCTACGCGAGAAGACCATCACCCTCGGGACATTCTTCGGGTTCAGCACCTCCATCCTCGTCACCTTCGTCAACCCCTTCATGCAGAACGCTGAGGCTGGCGGACTGGAAGGAAAGGTCGGGTTTGTGTACGGCAGCTTCTCGATTTTCACTGTCATTTGGGCGCTGTTCTTCCTTCCCGAGACGGGACACCGCAGCCTCGAGGAGCTCGACGAGCTTTTCAGAGAGAAGGTCTCGGTCTGGCAGTCGTCTAAGTACAAGGCCGTCGGATACGGAGGGCAGGTGTCCAAGATCGAGGCTCATGTGAACGACAACGACAGCGACAAGGCTGACAGGATTGAGCCCGTGGAGAAGCAGAGCCGCGTGTAGAAGCGCGACACTGACACCCACCATCTTGAACTATCGCCGACTCGAGGGAAACTACGGTCTCGTGCCGCCTGTTGGAGGAACAGCTGGTGTTTGTGATTTGGATTTCAGAACGTTGCTGGCACCTGAGGAAGAAGTTGGATCTGAGGAATTCATGTAGGGCTCGGACAATTAGGAACTGGGGTGGAGGTGGGGAGGTGGCAGAGAGCGTCAAATGTATTTGGTGTTGACAAAATCTCGCTGACCACCCCAACTTGACTGACTCTGCGTTGCAAAGCTGTGAACATCACCGTGACGTCCAATCTGCATCAAACGCTAGCCGCCGTAACCTCGTCTAATGTCTATCGGATAAGCTGGGTAATGCGGCCTGTTGACGACCACCCGGCCAGCGTACAGACATCAAGTGAGTGTTCCTTTCAAGCAACCTATCCAAGAAGTCTTCTGTATTTGTTCGCCTCAGAAAGGTCCGGATTAAATTATGTCAGCGGGAGACGTCCATCTAAGTACCGGTCCAAGAGAAGGATTTTGTCACGGAGATGTGACTACGAGGGCGCGACTGACAATCAGCAGGACACCGGGAGATATTCTAATCAATAGCGAGCGCCAGCTTCGCCCAAGACGACTCTTTGGATTGGGGAGCCAGGCACGCCACTGTTTGCACGCAATATGGACGGGGCATTCTAGGGTTGGTAGTAGTTGAATTGCAAGGTAAAGTCTTGACGTCTGCAAAAGCTCGACCAACTCCGTCATGGTATAATAGTCTTCGGCATACCCAGCTTCCTGAAACAGATCGTGAAGTCGTCGATGGTGGCGTTGCGATTTGGAATCATCTCGTGAAGGCACCCAGTCACAAACTCGAGGGCGGCGTGCTGTGTGATCTTGGCATCGAACTCGGCCGCCAGTCTTGATCGCGGCAACATGGTACGTGAGCCGGCCGCGAGGCTCAGCCAGAGAACAAGAGTGAAGATGCCCCACGAGAGGAAGAAGTACCAGGTCATGAACATGCCGGCACCTTCGTTGGCCTGCTGGTCGGGTTTCGACTTGTTGGGGTCGCGGTCTTTGAAGCCCGCCAGGGCGGCAACTATGAGCTACAATATGAGCCACGTTAGCTATCCGGGGGGAGAATCTGGGGACATGATATCCATACAAGTCCGCCAGCGAAGGCGCCAAATTGAGCTAGGAACATGGCCAAGGCGATGCCACTGAGGCCCAGGATATCCCCGTGCGTGCAAAGAACAGGAACGAGGACAAAGACGGCGACCAGTGGCAGCAGAATGATCACAAGGCGCCAAAACCCAGGCAGCGCCCAGTAGATTCTCGATGTAAAAAATGGCCGGGCCGCTTCTGGCGTTGCCGTGGATGCCTCGACGTCCCCAAGCGGATCTTCATTTGCAAGGAGGTGAGCTGCTTCGGAATGCAATTGATCGCGATCATCTGTTTCATCGCGCGGTGTGGCGACAGCATCTGAGGTATACGCGGGGGGTGGTGGTGCATCTGCCTTCTGCGGGCTCGGGCTCAGGGTGGTGGTCGGGGATGTCGCGGTTACAGCGCCGCGCAATTCTTCGCGCATCACGGCGCGGACCTCTTCTCGAATCAAGTGGGCGGTGGCATCGCTCAAGTTCTGCTGGTCGGTATGATGATGGATCGGGACCATCGGGGTCCCGATCTCCTCGGACGGCGTTGTCGGTCGCATTATCGTGATGGCCTGGTCATGAAGCGGCGCAAATGGGAGAGGGATGGCCTTGGGAATGAGAGAGCGAGAGCTGGGGGTCGCCCCCAAATATCCCCCCCGAAAGACATAGAGAACGGCTGACTGGCGAGCTCCGTCTCCGTCTCCATGGTTTTTCCACTTGGCAAGGTGAGGCGGAGCAACATTATGCCGCAGTGCATGCAAATCAGCCCAATGCGGTCACCGAGGGCTGTGTTCGCCCTGCCTGACACCAGTGGCACCTCATAAAATGGGCAGTTTGTATGTAACTATCTTGCCATGTTCTCATGAACTATTATCTCAGTGAACAACCCATTCGACATGATTATAGGCCCTCTCAAGCTTCCGCTGGCCCTTGCCAGCCTCACAGCGCTCGCACAAGCTCTTATGCATAAGTTCATCGCCGGGAACTTTGTCAACAACGTCCTGGACACCTTGAGCTTCGACGACGAGACATATATATTCTGGATCTTATTGCTAGCATACCGACAGATACTCGGAACTTTTGGCCGTCTTTCGATACGAGTGAGCTGGCAATCGCCTGGCCTTGAACAGAAATCTGAAAACACGCAGCATGATAAGACGCATCTCTATGGTACTAAATCTGAGCCTTCCAAGACGATTGCTCGGGTTATTAACTTGCGATGATGACGTATATTCTTTAAATTATTCACCCGAACGAGGGAAGTTCGGCAAACATCCTGGGGTAACATGCGGGGTGAGCGATGGGGGATCTACACAAGCTCATTATCTCTTCAACCTACAGAGCCAGGTGGTTGGTAGGCTCTGCCCGACCCCCAAAAGGTGCATCCCTGGTAGGTATCATTACACCGAGATGCCTGATGAAGTTCTGGTCGCCCTGACAAAAATGGAGATGACGTGCTAACCACCACGTGTTATTGGCGTGAAAATATTCTGTTGGATTCCGCGCGGTATCTCGAAGCCTTCAACTTTTCGTTGGTAGTTAACCCGAGAGATTACGCGAGTGTGTGTTTGCTACCTCCGTTCCTTTCGGCCGCGAATCACCGCTTGACAGCAACGCTGGCGAATATTAATAAAGCGACGGGTCCGGTGGGTAAGTAAAGAACGGGATGGTTCAGTCCGGTCTCCTCATCCCCTCCGAGAGTAACCTGAAGCATCCAAGTTAGACACTCTCGCTCATTGCATTCGACATGCACCCCCTTCGTTCCTTGGTCTATTTGACCTCCCTGGCTACTGTGTCCCGGGCAAGCGACGGACCGTGTCACAAAACTTGTGTTGTTAAGTCAGGCGGCAACAGCGAGACAGATGACGCGCCGGCCATCACTCGTGCCTTTGAGAGATGTGGAAAAGGAGGCCACATCATCTTCGAGTCCACCACGTACTACGTCAACTCAGTCCTCAACTTCACCGGACTGAAAGACGCCAAGATTGACATTCAAGGCACCCTTTTGGTACGTCATACACGAGAAATCACAGGACCACACATCCTCATATTGATGTTGGACAGTGGAGCACGGACATTGAGTACTGGCTAGACCACTCCCTTGAAGTGGGTTTTCAGAACCACTCAACTGCCTTGATTCTTGGCGGTGATAACCTGGTCATCGAAGGGAACGGTGTCGGAACCCTGAACGGCAATGGGGACTACTGGTACAAATGGATCAGGGAGCAGGAAAACACGTCCAACTACCCCGGGAGGCCGCATGCCGTGACCTTCAACGGCCTTACCAACTCGATTGTCAAGGGCGTCAACTTTGTGAGAAGCCAAATGTGGTAGGTACTTGTCAGTGTTGACAACAGATCTCCGCCAGCGGAGTGGGCAGTAGAGAAAGTTGCTAATAGCAAGCTGTAGGACCATGTCTATCATCAACTCTCATCACGTCGAGTTCACAGACATCTTCATCAACAACACCGGAAACCAATACCAAAGCTGTACGAGTCCCTTGACCGGGTTTTCAGACCCGATTAATACGATGCTTTGGCCGCCTGCTGACTCTTTCAAGCGAACACTGATGGGGCAGACACCATCGCGTCGTCGCACATCACGTTCAACAACTGGACCGTATACAGCGGGGACGACAGCATTGCCCTGAAAGGTAACAGTACAGACATCACGATTAAGGACTCTAGGTTCTACGATGGCTTGGGCATCGCACTCGGCAGCCTGGGCCAGTATTATCGGGAGTTTGAGGAAGTTGAGAGGCTCAGAGTGAGCAACTGCTACTTCGAAAACACGCTGCATGCGCTCTATGTCAAGACATGGACCGACGATCGAAACGGGTATCCTCCCAACGGGGGAGGCGGCGGCCTTGGATGTGCGTATCATTACTTCTATAGCCCCTGTTGATACATCTTGTCCAGTGGCCTCCGTGTTAACCCGAGTCTTCTCAGATGCCAGAGATATCACTGCAAAGAATCTGACCTCGGTCGGAATGCGAGGCTCCGCGTTCTCTATCTCGCAGTGTACTCGATTCATTGGCGCCCCAGGAGACGGCAATTGCACCAACTCGCAGTTCAAGCTCAGCGACATCACCATCGAAGGATTGTACGGGACCACGGTGTCTCCCCGTGTCGCGAGTCTCCAGTGTAGCGCCGTCGCGCCCTGCGAGAGAATCGGCCTGTTCGATGTCGATTTGAAGTTTGAGAACGGCACAGAGGCAACTAAGTACCTCTGCGGGAACGCTAAGGATCCTCGCGGCTTCGAATGCAACGGCCAGGTCTGCGAAGGAGGCAGCTCGACCGGAGAGTGTTGAGAGTATCATCGCGTTTCAGGAGAGGGAGATGGCGGAGCGAATGTGGGAAGGACGTCTGAAGCGCCTTTTGAGAATGGGCAAGTTCGACGAACCCATCTTGTACGGTCGATAGAACTTGAGGTTAAGAAGAGTGGTGATGGTATTAGGCTGCGAGCGGGGTGTCGAATGATCCGTCTGCACGACGTGACCATGGCAATTAGGGGTTGGGGATCTTACATTTGAAACGGGAGTGCGCTACATGAGCGTCGAGGATTACTGACTAGTGTTCTCTTAAATATCTTCCTACCACTCTGAACCAGAGATGGACGCCGGGGATGGCCTCATGCGGTGATTTGAGGTCCTCATCGACCATGACTAGGTGAGAAATGGCTAAGGGAAGGCAAAGCGAAGAGGAGGATCGTAGGATGACAGCAATGAGGCACATGAGTTCGCCTATTCGCGAATTTCCCTTGAATTCTGACGGTCTCCAGCTCCCGACGTGGGCAATGGATGTGACTGCTGACATGGTTGTGCACGGGGCGCTCAAGGTCAACTGTAAGCGGATGTTGCACGGGACTGGGTTGAGCACCGAAAGCCGCCCGCGATGGTTGACGACGGAGGCCTGAACTTGAGTTAGGGGGAGGTTTCGCTCACACCCGCCCCAAGACATTGATTTTCAGGGGCGTTGACGGCTCCGGCCCGGGCGGAAGTGTGCGGGAAAAGTGGGACCAGCTCGGGACCTAAACTGAAGCCACTTACCAAGCCAACCCCGCTTCTCGTATTTGAATCTCTCCTGACAGCTTCAGTTCGCTTCTTCACACGCAACGGACTTTGGAAATGCTTCCTGACGAGTACTGCTTCGACCTGGGTAACTATTCCCGGCCTGTCACGACCAAGTCTAGCGCAAGCCAGGTATGGTTCGACCGTGGCCTGCAATGGAGCTACGCCTTCAACCACGACGAAGCTGCGTTCTGCTTCGAGAAAGCCATTGCCTCCGATGATACCTGCGCAATGGCCTACTGGGGACTCGCCTACTGCGTCGGCCCCAACTACAACAAGCAATGGAGCTTCTTTGATGAGAAGGATCTCCTTGACGTCACCCAGAGAGGCCATTCTGCCGCTCAGAACGCACTCGACAACATTTCACAGGTCTCTCCTGTGGAACAGGAGGTGATCAAGGCTATCCAGCATCGGTATCCCGGCCACCAACCCGCGAATGCCTGTGAAATGTGGAGCCGAGACTTCGCCGAAGCCATGCAGCTCGTCCATGACAAGTTCCCGGAAGACTTAGACGTCATCACCGTCTTTGTCGATGCGGTCATGAACCTTCATCCGTGGAACATGTGGGACCTGGCGAGTGGAAAGCCAACTGACGGTGCGCGGACGCTGGAGATGATGGCTCTGCTGGAACACGCCATGACCCTGGACGGCGCTCTCCAACACGCCGGCCTCCTACACCTGTACACCCACCTTATCGAGATGTCACCAACTCCCGAGTCTGGCCTTCGTATCGCAGACCATCTCAGAGGTCTTGTTCCCGACGCTGGCCACCTGCACCACATGCCCACGCATCTCGACGTGCTGTGCGGGCAGTATGAGCAGTCAATCGAATGGAACTCGCGCGCCATCGCTGCCGACGAGAAGTATCTCGCTAAAGCAGGGCCTCTGAATTTCTACTCCCTCTATCGAGCACACAACTACCACTTCCGTGTGTATGCGGCCATGTTCTCGGGCAACTTCAAAGTTGCAATCGAAACGTCTGCGAGTCTTGAGGCCTCACTTCCGAACGAGCTGCTCCTTGTTGAGTCACCGCCCATGGCTGACTGGCTGGAGGCTTTCCTTTCCATTCGCGCCCATGTGCTCGTCCGCTTTGGGCGGTGGGAAGACATCATCGACCTGGAAGTTCCTTCAGACACGAAACTCCGGTGCATGACGGTTGCGATTACGCACTATGCTAAGGGTATCGCGTACGCGGCCTTGGGGCGGATCGAGGAGGCGGAGAACCAGCGTCGATTCTTCCGGGACGCGCAGGCGACGATGCCAGTGTCAAGGACGTTATTCAATAACACGTGCGCGGACATCCTGAAAATAGCCGCCGCCATGCTGGACGGTGAGCTGGCGTACCGCCGAGGCGAGCTCGAGGAGGCATTCACTCTACTGCGACAGGCCATCGAGCTGGAAGATAGTCTGCCGTACGACGAGCCCTGGGGGTGGATGCAACCGACGAGGCATGCATATGGGGCGCTCTCGCTAGAGCAAGGGAGGGTGGAGCAGGCGCTGGCAGCTTATAAGGCCGACCTCGGCTTAGACGGGACGCTCGCGAGGGCTCTGCAGCACCCGGGCAATGTGTGGGCGCTGCATGGGGCGCATGAATGTCTGGTGAGACTTGGGAAGGGAGTGGAGGCGGAGGAACTAAGACGGGGACTAGATAGGGCTCTGGGGAAGGCAGATGTTGAAATTTTGGCTTCGTGTTATTGTAGGAGGGGATGAGGGAATGATTGGAAAGACGACGGTTTAGAACTGATTCCTGTGCTGCGATGTGCTGAGCTGAGTCGTGCTGGACTGCTGCAATGGCCTCACGTGAGTCCCCTTCCATCTGGCGATGTCATCCACCGATTCATACTGCGACTCCTCCAGAGAAATGAAGACCATATGCCAGAAGTCAGCACCAAGCTGCCGCAGCAGTCGGGACTCGGGCAGATTTGCCAGAAAATGGGTGTTGGCCACCAGGAAATGCGTTCCACGGCCCGTCACAAACCTTCTCGAGCTGACAACCTGCAGAGAAAAGAGGGGTGCCAACCTCTTCGTCGAGGTTAGCTCTCGATCTTTACACCCTGCTCAGACCACAAAGAAGCTATGAAGCCGTCAACTCCTGAGTGCCCCCGTCGAATCCGTTCAGAGCAACGATGATCCCGCCGCTCCGAGACAACGACAAACAATGTCGCATAGAAGTTCACAGGTCCTCGACCTGCCCAGTGTCCTGTGAGTAACCTCTCACGCAATCCAGTTGGCCCCCTAGCCGGCTGGGATAATACCATGGCGAACGACGTGCCTCACGCCGTCGTGGCGCGAGTGACATGCCACACTCCGTTTAAGGTTTGACAAGGGGATATCTGGAGTCACAGGACCAAATTGAGAACGAAATCATAGGGAACGTTGAGCTGAAGGATTCCGGCCTACTACGCTCCGCTCTCGCTTGTTGATGGGAACAGAGGTTGCCTACTTAGGTTGTCACTTGCGCCATGTTATGCAGAGACCCTCTCTCTGTCCGTATTAAGAACCAGGTAGAGCCATTGGCTCCGACAAACAATTCAGGCTGTATGCCATTCAAATTGAGCACACGAACGACTAGAAGTGGGGGAGTAAGCACAGCTCCTCATTCTACAATCAGTTGGCCTTGTTCAACGCTAGTGTCGCGGATTGCTTCCAAAACAATTTGTTGATGCAGATGTCACTCTATGGCGATGCGGCCCGAAGGACCTGGATGACGGGTGCGTTCTGTGATGCCTTCCAACGATGGCAACAACTTGCGCGAAGATGGCGAGACTGTTCATATTCGTTTGCAATACTCAGACACACTAAAGAAACGTTTTCATGGATCTGTTATAAAAGCGCAGGGCTCCCAAGATATGAATCTAAGATCAAACAACAATACTCAGAACCACATCGACATCTCAACTCACACACTATCCCCCTCTCAAACGCAACAATGAAGGCTGTTATTTTCATCCTTACTACCCTCGCGGCCATGGCCGTTGCTGCCCCTGCTGTTGCAGAGCCTCGCTCTGAGGTCAAGGTCAACGACCTTGACAAGCGCCAGTTCAGTATCATCTGTGGCAACTGCGTCAACGGAAAGAGGGACTGCTATTCTTGCCACGGCATGGGCGGATGTGGCGGCTACTTCCAGCAGAACTGCTAAGTTCCTATCCGTACCGTCGCGATGTACGCAGCTCTCGCAATTCCGGTGAGTGAATCTATGAGGGAAACGAGTGCCGAGATGAGAACGATTACTAACATTTGCCAATAGAGCATCCTCAATAACAAGGCAAAGCTTCCGGGGTTGCGCATCGAGGCAATGCACTGACGGGGCTTCCATCTAACCGGTTACTGACGGAGGTGATCTTTGCCCAACAACAACCTTCGCTCGTACAAGTACTTGTGTATAGGCAATACTATCTCCAGTCGTCTACATAGCTCCCCATCATAAAGTGATGTTACCGATGTATCATGAATGAAGGAAGTAGAGCCACGCACGGATGTGCTCCGGCTGTGGGCGTGCCTGAGATCCTCATTTCAGGCTGAACTTCCGTACCGACGGCAGACAGCCGATCCTCGAGGGATGTTGTTCGGGCAAGCAGAATCTTAGCAAACGTTCCGATGGATATTTAGAGCAATGCATCTCATCCCCCAAGCCTGTGAACGCCTGGGCCGCTTTCTATGAGTGCTCGGCCTCTCACGGATGATTCGACTTGATGTTGTTCAACCGTCGGATCACATTCGCGCTCTCACAACTCTCTCCAAGATCTCTTCCGATGGCTACATCTCCTGCACCGACGATCTTTTTCTCAATGGGCTTCCTGGGTATTTACCCGCTGGGGCACGGCCGTGCTGATTGATGGATTTTCTTGCACAAAATGCTGCGGGAGGACAATTGTTGCGGAGGAAGTGGGTACGCTGCGGAGAGCTGGGGAAATCTCCAGGTTCCTCAGCGATGTTTGCGGGGTCGAGTCTGTAAGGGAAGTGAGTCCTGTAAATTTCATCAAAGAAAACACCCGTCGGGAAGGGAGTCTGTGGATAGAGGCTTGAACATTTGCTGGAGAAATTTAGTGTCCCAGGAGTCTAGGAAAGATGTATAAATATCGGCCGGAAAGATGTAGGACGAGGGAGTTTCCGTGACAGTATCTTCAGGCAGAAACCCCGGGGCTTCAGAGATCAGGTCTTCTTACTACCACGCCCAAAGTCAGCCGCTTCTTTCTACAAGCAGTCCACAATGCGCTTCATACAACATGGAGTGCTCGCCCTGACACTCGGAGGACTCACCAGCGCGGCGACCCCCAACACGCGTTTGTGGTATACCCAGCCAGCCGCGCAATGGACCGATGCCCTGCCCGTCGGCAACGGCCGGATTGGGGCCATGATCTTTGGCCATCCCGTCGAAGAGAGGATGCAGGTCAACGAAGAGTCCGTCTACTCTGGTGGCTTCAGATCTCGAGTGAACCAGAACGCCCAAGAAGCCCTGCCGGAAGTGCGCGCGTTGCTTGCGGACGGCAAGGTGCGCGAAGCCGAGAATCTGGCAAAGGTTGGCTTGACGGCAACACCTCAGTCCATTCGTCACTATGAAACACTGGGCGAGATGCGGCTCGAGTTTGAAGGAACCTCTGATTACGACAAGTCGGGTTATGAACGATGGGTCGATCTCGAGACTGCTCTGGCCGGAGTCAAGTTCACCGCGGGCAACACGGAGTTCGAGCGCGAAATGTTCTCTTCATACCCGGACAATGTGCTTGTTCATCATATCACGGCCAAAGGCGGTGATCGAAAGCTTCGGTTCAACGTCAGAGTTCATCGCCCCTATGGTGGCGGCAACAGTGCTTCCGACTACGACTACAACAAAGGCGAGAGGACTTACATGGTTGGCGGAACCCAAAGCAACGATCCCATCGGATTTGCAGCGGCCTTGGCTATTACTACGGACGGGAATTTGCGGGCCATGGGCCAGTTTCTCATCGTTGACAATGCCACCGAAGCGACGGTCTACATGTCCGCAACCACGACGTACCGTCACGACGACCCGGTTGCCGTTGTCGACAAAACGTTGGACAAGGCGATGGAGTTCGATTACCAGGAGCTCCGCCAACGTCACTTGGACGATTACCAACCCCTCTTCGATGCCTGTACCCTGGAGCTAGACAGCGAGGGCAGCAAAGGCGCGGATTTGCCCACAGACAAGCGTCTCAACGCTACACAGGCCGGCGGGAACGACCCCGGCCTCGTCGCCCTGCAGTTTCAGTATGGCAGATACATGCTTATTGCATCATCTCGAGAGAATACACTCCCAGCGAACCTGCAGGGCATCTGGTGCGCCGAGTTTGAATCTGCGTGGGGATCCAAGTACACGGTCAACATCAAGTGAGCATTCCAGCCTGATTGACACCATCGAGCAAGTGTTGACACCCAGCGCAGCCTTCAAATGAACTACTGGCCGGCAGAAGTCACCAACATTCCGAACGTCCATTATCCGCTGTTTGACCTTCTTGATCTGATGCACAAGACAGGCAAGGATGTTGCCCGTGACATGTACAACGCGTCAGGCTGGATGACGCATCACAACTCGGATCTCTGGGGAGACACAGCTCCCGAGGACCGGTACCTGCCTGCCACATACTGGACGCTTTCTTCGGCATGGCTAACTACCCATCTGCTCGAGCACTACTTCTACTCGGGTGACAAGGAGTTCCTCCTCTCAAAGATTGAGATCATATCGGACGCCATCAAGTTTTACCTCGACACTCTGCAGCCATACGAAGTCAATGGTCAGACGTACCTCGTGACGTCCCCCTCAGTTTCCCCCGAGAACCGATACCGTCTTCCAGACGGTTCCGACACGTCGATGGCGATCGGCCCCGAGTGCGACTTCCAAATTCTCAGGGAGTTATTCGACGGCTTCCTTGACGCCATATCTGAGCTAGACGAGTCACCAGTCGAAGCTGACTTCATCGAGCAAATTCAAGATACCATGGCGCAGTTCCCCCCAACTCGTATCTCCACCCGTTACCCGGGCGTCATACAAGAATGGATCGAGGACTTCGAGGAGAGAGACCCGGGCCACCGCCACGTGTCGCATCTCTACGCCCTTCACCCCGGCTCCCAAATCCCACCACCCGGCGCCGACGGCCACAACAAGACCATCTGGGACGCTGCGCGCAAGACCATAGACTACAGGCTTGAGAACGGCGGCGCAGGCACAGGCTGGTCCCGCGCGTGGACCATCAACTGGTTCGCACGGTTCCTCGACAGCGAGGAGTTTGCGACTCACATCCACCAGTTCTTCAAATCAAGCGTGTACCCAAACCTGTTTGACGCACACCCGCCTTTCCAAGCGGATGGCAACTGGGGCTTCACCGCCGGCGTTGCCGAGGCGCTGTTGCAATCGCATTTTCGCACGGATGAGGGCGTCAGAGAGGTGTGGCTGCTCCCTGCCCTCCCCTCGCAGTGGTCTTCAGGAAGCGTCAAGGGCCTGGTCGCCAGGGGCGGTTTCGAGTTTGATGTTGACTGGGAAGATGGTCGGGTCACGCGATTCAACATGAGAAGCAAACTTGGTGGCCCCGTTGTTGTTCGATATGGCGTCGGAACGAAGGCTGCTGGAAGGGTCGCTGGTGATGGAGACAATGAAAGGGCTGCAAAAGGCGACGGGGACAACAAGATGGTCATCGAGACTGAGAAGGATGGCGACTATGAGTACGATGTCTCCTGGAACTAGACTAGTCGAAGGTCACAATCAGTTCACCGTTCCCTTCTCCGGCCGCGCCGCACCCTTGATGGGCGGAGGGCGCGGAGAGCGCGGAGCGCATCCAATCATAACACATTGTGTCCGCCCCTCCGGAGTCGACGGGGAGCGCGCGGAGCGTATCCAATTATCATGCGTAGATTCCGAAGTGCCGACGGCCACGGGCCCCAGGATTTGCACCCCCTTCTCCCCCTGAATTCCCCGCACATTGGGAGCTGGGGGAGCCAGCAGAACCTCCTCTCATGGCCTCTCCTGGCCCGGACCATCAGCATTCACATTGGATCCGGTGTGGGAGGGGTTTTGCATTAGGCTAGCTTGCCGCTGATTTCGGTCTATGAGAGAAACCTACCATTTATCCTAGGCCCAGGCGTTTGCCATCGAAGTATCAGAGTCCATGTACGCCATGCAGTACAACTCCTGCAGTGATGCTTCCGTGAACAGCCAGCTAAATTTCTCCGAGTTTTGCTCCGCCGGCTGGTACCCGCCCATCAACCAGTCTATGCTCTGAAAGTCATGCTGAGGAATCGGCATCGCCTCTTGTTGCGGTGCGGGGGCGAATGGGGTCTCCTGCGAACTCGGCGTATTTGCTGCCCATGAAAGGGCATGGTTAGCACCAGGCTTGAGGAGGCAATCAATTCTGCTTACCATTGTTGTTTCGCTGATCCTGAAGCTCAAAGGCAGTTCCGTAATGCATCATACGCCCGAGAAGCCTGGTTTGACCATCGAAGACGTTCCCTGCCGTGTTGTTTTGGTTGAAGATATGGAAGAACGTGTTGAGCTGCGTCAACTGTGATCCAAGTAAGTAACCGTACACACACGCTTCCTTCTGATTCAACGAGAGAGAGCCGCTCTTACCATCCGATCAAAAATCCGGCTGTGCCTCTTTATCCGGACGAATGCCTGCAAGATCACGTCGATACTAGCGCGAGCTGCCGCTTTCTGGGGTGCCGAGTCCGAGGTCAGACAACAATACATATGTACAACTGCGGAGATGGTGAGCATCTGGCCGCAGCACGTATTGTGCATAGTGACCCCGGCTTTGAGCCAGGCTTCTTCAACGATATTGCTGACTCGACCGGCATAGTACTGGCAGAGTGTCGCTCGAGACTGGTCACCATTTGTGCCCGTCGGTTGTCCCCGACCATCTCTGCCGAGAGCAGGAAAATAGAGAAGTTGGCCGATGTGATTGTGTAAGAGGTGCATGAACAAGAACCGGCGGAGGGTGCCCTTGTCGCGAAATTTGCCGAATGAATCCGAGGAGTAGCTGAGATCCCCCTGCAATTGAGTTTCCCAGTCCAGGTGTTGTCGTTCATACTCGCCCAGACTGTTTGACTGTTCACCCCTTCTGTGATATGTGCATAGACCACAGAGAAGCTGTGATAAGCGGAAGATTTTGCTGCTGAAATTGGTGGAACGACGGAGCGGTGACCCTCCCGAGGGCAGTCCGAGATACCCTGGCTCTTCCCAAGATTCAGGCTCTGCAAAAGCCTCAGCCAGGGAGAAGTGACAATGCATGTTGAATGAAGGGGACAAAATCCGATCGAGAAGAGCCAGATTACAGACAATCCTCCGACAGGCGTCGGTCCTGCGCGGATCCTGCTGCGAAGGACTATCGGAGAGACGCATGCTCTTGGCCATGGTGCTGGCAATGCCTGTATGCTATGCTAAGTCACGACTCCTGACGGAATTATGCAACCATCACTTACCTAGATATAGCCAAGCTTTACGAGCCGCCCCAAAAATCAGCCAATATGTGCACTGGAGAATGTAGGCTTGGATGCTGTGAAGAGCCACATGGTCGAAATCGTCTTTCAGCAGCTGTCGACCGTGCTGAACGAGCGCCTCTCCTCGATGCCATGGCACAGTTCCCTCGAAACAGGAAGCATCTGAGAACCTACACCACAAAAGTCAGCTGAGCAGGAATGGATGAGTGGCGCGGCGGTTCTACCTGATGCCCAAGGCTAACATGGGGTATATGATGACTTGCGGGACCTCCCCCAGGTCAAAGTCTCGCAAAAAAGACGCCTGGTCGAACAAGAAGTTGATGTCAGAGAAATGCTCGAAGAATAATCGCATGATATCCTTGCTCAACTCTGCTTCTCGTAGAATCTCGCCTGGAGTTCCACCGCCAATCACAGAGTCGGGTGTCGTGTACACCGAGCCAGAAAACACCGCTGAGAATGCGCTTGGCCGCCTTTGAGCTGATTCAAGGAATCGATTGCCTGGTAAAATCGGGACTGGCTCGTTCTGATGTGGCCTGGGCCTGTCGCTGTTGTTTCTTGGGGTCGCTTGAGATGTGACAGTTACAAAAGAGCAAGCCAGATCCCGGTCCCCGCATCTCTCGCACCTTTCCCCGAGGCCGAGAAATGTGCATTTCGCCTTTCGCGCCCTGTCAGGTGGTGCCTCGGACCTGTCAGATGGTGAGTGCAGGGTCAGGTGGGATCTTCGTACCTGCATTCGCGACAGGCGTTCGGCGGCATCTCCAGCTCCAGGTCTCTCACCAGTGGCACTGCTAAGCGGCGGCTGTGTTCAAACAAGTCGGCCGTCTATAAATCGTACGGCCTGAGTAGCTGGAGTCACCGCTGATCGAGAGAGCCGGGGCGTTGTCAGGCGTTGTCAATACGTTTCTTGATGATGTAAGGTTCAAAGTTCTGGTTTCCGCCCCAAACCACAGCCAGCCGGCGCGACTTGCACATCTCCATCCGCTAAAATCCCCACAACTTTGGTGAGTATGCAGCCGTTTTAGCGGCTGGTCCATTCGACAGTGGGCCTGCGCCGGCGCGTGACGAAGCCGACCACTTGGAGAAGCCAACCTTGGAAGACAGCAAACACCCAATTACTTATTCAGTGTTTTTGCAGATGAAATGTACAATCAGGGCCCGCGCTTCTGCGCCCTCCCTGTGCGGCAGTAGCGGATAGACGTGGATCATCCCAGGCTGTTCCACAAAGGTGAACTTTTCCAACTCGACGTTTCCAGGTACGCCCTCGCTGGCACCCTTCCCCTGAAATTTGGCGCTCAACCGCCGAGCGTCTGAGCAGAGCATGTCCGAAGTCCCGCACAGGAGCAACACAGGCGGCAGGTGGTCGATGTCACCATATAAAGGGCTGACGATAGGGTGCTCAATCGGTAGCCCTGCCGCTAGATGTGGTGTCAGAACACGCAGCCCGTCGATGCCCAGCCATGGGTCCATTTTGGACAGTCGTATGACCTCGGGGTGGTCCAACGCGCAATCCAAGACGGGAGACATCAGGACAAGACATCGTATCTGGGCTGCGAGATCTGGTAGAAGCCCGCGCATCTGCTGGGTGGCCGCCAAAGCTAGATGGCCGCCCGCAGAATCACCCGCCACGCAGAAGACGGGCTGCTCCGACAGCCGGCAGATCTCGATGAGTCCAGCCGCGATCTGCTTTGCTGTCGCCGTCGGTCTCGGGATCAACGGGTATATTGGGACCAAGATGTCGAGGCCCGTTTCCTGCGCCATTTGAGCGACGAATTTCCAGTGCTGGGGGGCAATCTCGCGGTAGAAAGCGCCGCCGTGAACGTAGAGCATGGCACGGCGCGGCTCTTTCGAAGGCGTGTTGCTGAACTTTTGGCGCGAAGATACTCGATATAGTGGCCATTCGTTCACGTCAATGCGGTCCAGTACGACATGACGTCCGAGATTCCGTGGGGGCAGGAAGCTCTGGGGGCGGATGTAGAGATCCTGGATACTTTTGAGGGTGTTTTGCGCATTGTCGAAGACCGTTTTGGAGCGACGGATCCATACTATGTACAATCGGATCAGCCAAGCGATGAAAGATGGCATTTTCGCTAGGTGATTCGTAGCGACTCTGTGTTGAACTTGGGAGGAAAGGCACTCGTTTGGGTACACATTTGGGCGAAGCGGAGCGAGAAATCTACCGTCAAAGCGGGGTATCTGTCTGTGACGGGGGATGAGGCCAGCAATCCCCGTACCTCGGCATTGGAATGCATGCATTCGCAGTGAACAAACTCACAGATTCAATGGCCGGACTTCTGTACAGATGACTGGAAAATCCGTAGAGCATTGTGATTTGAAAAAAATGAACACCACCCAAGCGATCAGTGGTCCCTTGCTCCGATTGTCTCGAGAACTCTGCCACATCTTCCCCATCTGCCGCCTACTTACTTTCGGGAACTGCTCTACTTGGAATCGGAGACGACTGTCTCTGAAGCAAAGCCCTTCTCCCCCCCGGCTTCGATAACTTTCTTTCCATCCACAGCGTTCGAGGCCTCCTCCAGAGACAGACCCTGCGTCTCCGGGTACAAGAAGTAGATGTAGGTTGTCTCAATCGCAAGCCAGCAAGTGTAGACAATATACATGCGCCACTCAATGGCAGCAAGGCCGATGGGGTTGACAAAGGCGTTAAAGGCACTTCCGAAGCGGCTGAACATGAGCATGATGGCCATACCCTTGCTGCGCTGCAGGTACGGGAATATCTCCGTAATGTAGATGTAAGCGAGAGGCATCATGATGTTGTAGAACCCATAGTAGATGAATATGAGGGCAACAACAGCGCGACTGGCGTTGCTGTTGGAGGTGTCACCGGCGTAAACCGCTGAGGCGGCAGTCCAGGAAGCATAGACGGCGGTCATGCCCACGAAGGACGTCAGCCACTGGACACGACGTTTCGCGAAGTGTTGGACAAAGCTGCCGAGGATGCCGGTGATAAGATTCCAGCACATCAGGCTCAAGTTGATTTGCTGTTGGGCGAGGCGCGAGGTGATCCCGATAGTGGCGAGCACCTTTGCCAGATAATAAGACACAAGGCCGTCTATATCCTTTGTTAGCACGAGGAAGATGTCATAAAAGCCGAAAAAAGCCCGGAAACTTACTGCCTGACCATTGGGCAAAGAGACCCACGCCGACTGCAATAAGGACACGCCTAAAGTTGGCTCTACCGACGACGAGCTCTTTCCAAGGCTGCTGTGAAGCCTCTTGTTCCGCACGGATCGTGATGCAGATCTCGTGGTATTCAGCGTTGACGAGCTCCGAGTTCTCGTCGCCCTCAGCATGATACTTGATGAGGATGGCGCGCGCTTCGTCATATCGCTCCTTGGCGATCAGGAAACGCGGAGACTCGGGAACGAACCTGGTTACATTCGTGTCAGCGGTGCCCAACTGGAAATATGAAAGGAACTTGTGGCCTTACCAAATGAAGGTGAGCTGCAGCAGCGAGGGCAGTAGCTGAAATAGAGTAGGAAGACGCCAACTCCAGTCGTTGGGCATTTCGAAGGTGGCCAGAGTGACGCCGGCCGCCAGGATCGCACCCGCGTACCAACTCTCGTGGAACAGGCCACTGATTACAGCTCGCTCCTTTGGATAGCATATTTCGGAAAGAAGCTGCGAGGCTCCTGCGATAGCGAAGGGCATGCCAAAGCCGATGAGGAAGCGACTGACAATCAACATGGCACCTTCAATCCTCTGTTATCCATATGTTCGACTGATTCAACGGGGCGCATACGTACGGTTCATGGCGGCAGTCTGGATGATGACAGCAACGACAACAATGGCCGATCCGAGCACGATGCTGAACTTCCTGCCCCAGCGATCGTTGACCCAAGGTACAACGGGAATTCCAACAACAGATCCCATGTTCATACTGGCGGATATGATACCAAGGATGGCGCCCTCCGGGTAACCGAAAACTTTGAGAGGAGGCGGTTAGTACGCGGCATTCTGCTGGGACTGCATTGTGGTCTTTGACTCACAGATGTTCCATCTTTCGACGGCCTGGAGACCGTTCAAGACACTCCCATCGAATCCGGAAGTCATCTCAACTCCGATCGCAGCCGGAACTAGGCAAAGGTACAGATTCCTGAGGTTCCTTTTCTGGTACCAGGGAGTCTTGTCCTCGTTGAGAAGCCTCGTGGTGTCGGCCAACGGGGCTGCGACGTTTTCTTTCTCGTGCGTCGATGCCATTTCTAGACCGTATGGAGTATGGTAGATGGGAATTTCAAGTGGACTAAACGTTTCCAAGCGGTCTTGTAGTCAACGATTTTGAAAAGTTGATGCGATGGTGAGGACGATGGGAGAAAGGTTCTGGTGGAGTTGATATAAATAATATCCCGATACCTGAAATAGTACCCGATGTTCAGGCTCTCGTCTCATTGGACTAGTATTAGGAGCTAGTGTCGACAACAGTCCTGATGGCCGGGTTTAAGCTGGTGAGGGTCCATGGACCGGTCAGAGATCTCGGTTTCCTGTTGAAGCCACGACATCGGTGCCGAGCTACAGGGACATGAGCTGGATCATTCGAAGCTAGCAATTCAGCCTGATTTAGTTGTCATGCATCCCTATTTGACGTCAAAGCATAATCGCGTCATGTTCGACTCGAATGTGTTGAAATGGTGAGGCGGGTTCCCCATAGTGTGTCTGCGAGTTGTTGCCCCCAGGATTCCCCCCATGGCCTTCCCCATCATCCGCCATTTGTCCCCGCAATGACGGCTGTTCTCTCTTTCTCCTACAGTCTCGCCGCCGGTCTTGGCTAGACCATTGAATATGGAAAACATGGATGCTTTTTAGCCGAAGGGACCCGTCTTCGTGGGCTGCGGACTCGGGGCATGGATCATGAGATGTTGTTTGGGGGTTAAGCTTCGGTGGGGTGGGGGTTCAAACCCGGCTCAGTTCGGTAAGCCACGAGCCAAGACTGAGACCGGAAACCAGCCGATTTCGGGGGATTTTGCTTCATCCGATCGAAGTTGAACAACGAGAGACCTTGGCCATCCATCATGAGGTGTCCACTTGACTTCAGCCTGAATTGGGGCCCGCTGAATAGCTCAGTTGCCCATCAAGACATCCATGATGGATCCATGTTTGCGGCTCAGACGTCGTTGATCCCAGCTCCGGTGGGTAGAAAACACCACCGGGGCCTCCGAGGCGCGCAAGCTTATCAACCAAGGGCATTCCCTACTCTTCTGTCCAACCATTCCTTCACCATTCATCTTGTCTCTGCTCCCCTTTCTCCCAGCCACATACGAGTAACGGTCCTGCTGTAAAATTAAGACATGGCTTCGGGGATTCTTCGGGTCAAAGGCGGCCAGGTGGTAGACGGCAACGATGCCCCCATCATTCTCCGTGGAGTCGGTGTTGGAGGTTGGATGAAGTGAGTTCCATTTTAACTTATTGACTTGGCAGGGTACCCCCTATCCTTGTCTTGTTACTCGCCTCCTGCCTACCTGCCGCGGGGAAGCCAGGAAGATCGGATAGTAACGAAGACATACTGACATCTGACAGCATGGAGAACTTCATCACTGGTTACCCGGGACACGAGAATCGCATCAGGTCCGCTCTCCTCGGCGTGTTGGGACAGGAGAAGTACGACTTCTTTTTCGACCGATTCCTACACTGGTTTTTCACAGAAGATGATGCGAAGTTCCTCAAGGAACTCGGCCTGAACTGTGTCCGTCTGCCGTTTAACTATCGCCACTTCGAGGACGATATGAACCCGCGCGTCTTGAAGAAAGAGGGATTCAAACATCTTGACAGGGTCGTCGAGGCATGCGCCAAGCACGGGATCTATTCCATTCTGGACATGCATGCCCTGCCCGGAGCCCAAAGTGGTGGGTGGCACTCAGACAACGTCACAACATATGGAGCATTCTGGGACCACAAAGACTTCCAAGACCGGACCGTGTGGCTGTGGGAAGAGATTGCTAAGCACTACAAGAACAACCCTTGGGTGGCAGGCTACAACCCGATCAACGAACCTGCGGACCCTCTACATCACCGGCTCCCAGCCTTCTACTTGCGACTACATGAAGCAGTCCGGACAATTGATCCACATCACATCCTGTGGCTCGACGGCAATACATATGCTATGGAGTGGAGGGAGTTCACCGAAATACCCAACTCGGTCTACTCTGTTCACGACTACTCCACCATGGGCTTCCCGACAGGCACGCCGTATACGGGCAGCCAGGAGCAGAAAGACCTTCTGGAGTCGCAGTATCTTCGGAAGGCCTCGTTCCAGACGAAGAACGGCTTGCCCATCTGGAACGGCGAGTTCGGCCCGGTGTACGCCGACCCGCGCAAGGACCCCAATGCCGAAGCCGTCAACCAGGCCCGATACAACCTGCTGGGACAGCAGCTTACTATATACGACAAGCATGCCATCCCGTGGCACATTTGGCTATACAAGGACATCGGCCTGCAGGGCATGGTGTGCACGTCACCCGACTCGGCGTACAACAAGCTCGTTGCACCCATCGTGGACATCAAGCGACGCCTGCAGCTTGACCAGTGGGGTCGCGAACCGTCCGAGGAGGTCGCGGCTGTGATCGAGCCTCTTCTCTCCTGGATCGACAAGGTGGCCCCCAACGCTTCCAAGACCTACCCGCAGATTTGGGGCACCCGGAGGCATATTGAAGCCTATGTGCTGCACAGCTTCGTCGCCAACTCCTTTGCGGAAGACTTCGCGGAGCTGTTCCGTGGAAAGGACGAGGCAGCCTTGGAGGAGCTGGCCAAGAGCTTCTGCCTGGACCAGTGCGTCAAGCGGGAAGGATTAAACAAGATTCTTTCCGATCATAGCAAGGTGAGAAGACTCTGATGTTGAGATCTTGCTCCTGATTCTGAGGGAGCATGTCTGGAATGTTGCACACAAGAGGAGGACAAGTAGAAGTTTGTGAGATCCATGCGGATATAATATTCAAAATGTGAATCTTTCAAAATCAGCCCGTGCTGTCAACGCCTGGGCCGCATTGTCTATAACTCCAACTCCATCCTGGTGATACAATAGTCTCAGTGCTCCGAATTCACATCTGACCCAAATGTCCGCAGGCACCTAGGCCATGGCTCACTGTGATTCATCTGCGGTATGGATTGTTGTACTGCTGTGGTGGCGGCCCACCTTGATACTGCTGTGGTGGTTGTTGAACTTGTTGCTGTGGCTGATAGTGTTGCTGCGGATGCCCATGCTGCTGCTGAGGGTACATGTACTGCCCCTGGGCATGGTGTTGAGGAGGCGGCCCTGTGTACGGATGATGAGGGTTGCCAATCTGGCCCTGGGGATGGCTGATCGGTCCTGCAGGGTAACCGGTCCACGTTGCTGGCGCCTGGGGTCGAGGTCCTGCGCCGGTGACCGGGTTTCTGCCGCCAGACCACTCGGGTGCGTAGTTGGGGTTGGGGACATATCCGCCCATGCCGTCGGTCGAGTAGATGTAAGGCATTTCCGTGCCACCGACGCCATATTTACGCTCGTCCTCCTGACGCTTGTAAACGTCTTCGGGTCTACTAGAACTGGAACCCATCGTGCTGGTTGCGAAGGCGTGTCTTATCGATGTGGAATCGGATGGTTGGTGTTTGAGACCGTTTTTCTTTGTTTGATGACAATAGCAATGGCTGCAAAGAGGACTTGAGGCTCTTTTATCTACTGTTCCCTCATCATTCGGCTGTGCCTTGATGCTCGGTGGTGGCGACAATCATCGTGTCGATCAGGGCTGGATCTAGTTAGGCTCCGCGTGTCTGCACCGCATCTGCCAAAACCAGCAAAGGGTTGGGGCTAAGCCAGGGCTGAGCGGGATGCTGTATCCATCCAGATGGAAGATTTGGGGAAGCCAAGGGAAATCAGTGAAGCATCGCGTCGGATGACATCACCTGAGCCAAAGGCCGAGCACTGAGCCCTGTGGAAACTCCGCCAACGCCCATGCTGGTTCGAGCAGGAAAGCTGCTGGTTCGGGGTGACATATGAGCGGTGCCGCTTCAGGAGGTAAATGCCCCGGCTTACAAAGCGACAGGCTCACTGTTATGTTCTAGCCCCTTGCGCCATCTCCTTTCCCGCCATTCAGTGGTCAGCAATATGATCCCATCTCGACCCCCGTTTGACCCCATGCCTGATTCGCCAATTTGCAAGGAACTCGGCGGGATGTACGTTGGGGCCGGCTCGTTCAACTGGCGACATCGGACGCGGGGGCAGGCACACCATCGAGGAGAGTAAACGCGCCATCCATCGGGTCAAGATGAACGCCAATGCATTTGATTTAACCAGTTGCTCTTGGAGTTAACATCTCCCATTCTGTATTCCTCAAGCTTCGGTATCATAGCCATCACACACCATGGGCCGGTTCGAAAAACTCTCAGGCAACAAGATTGCCGTCATTGGCGGCTCCTCGGGGTAGGCAACACCGGTTTTCAGACGTGTCATATCAGCGCCGTAACTGACCATCACAGCATCGGGTTTGGCGCTGCTGAGATCTTCGTCGAAGCTGGTGCGCAAGTGGTGATCATCTCTTCGTCGGAAGACAGGGTCCAGGATGCCGTGAAGCGTCTAAACAGTCCCAACGTGTCAGGCCATGTCGGCGACGTTCGCGATGAAGAAGCTTTCACCAAGCTTCTCCTGTCTCTTGCCCCGTTTGACCATGTGGTCTTCTCCGGCGTCGACAAGATCATCCGTGGGAGCATTGCGGATGCGGACCTGTCCGAAGCAAAGCACTTGTTCGGAGTCAAGTTCTGGGGCAGCATCGTGACCGGTAAAGGTAGGAAACGTACAAACCGAAGTTCAATTCCGGTACCTATGCTCACATGTATCGCAGCTATTGCGAAACACGATATCGTCAAGTCCGGAGGCTCTCTCACGTTGACCTCCGGCGCCGCCGCCTTGCGGCCAGGAAAGGGAGCATCCATCGGAGGTGCTCTGAATGCTGGCCTTCTGACACTCACCAAGGGCCTGGCTGGAGAGCTAGCGGAGAAGCGCGTCAGGGTAAATACCGTTATCCCCGGCCTCGTCAAGACGGAACTTTGGGATAAGCTAGGTCACAGCAAGGAGAAGCAGGAGCAGATCTTCCGTGACCGGAGCGAGTCAATCCCCGTTGGATTCATTGGCCAGCCTGAGGACATTGCAGAGGCGTATCTGTATCTTGTCAGGGCGAACTACGCGAATGGATCCTTGATCGTCATTGATGGCGGGGATTCGCTTTGATGCTATAGGAGCAGAATAGCAATAGATCAAGCCATCGCTGGATTCGCCATTTCCTGGGGGCACCATGAGATCACCCTCGATGCAGTACGCATCGCGCCATTCGAGTGAAGACGACTTGACACGGAGTTAAGGCAGTCACGCAATTCGCACAGATTAATCCTCACTGTCCCTACAGAGGATTGGAGCTTGATTTGGTGGTGTCATCACGACCCCGGATGAGGAGGGTATCAGATGTGATCACATGAGATGAACGGTCGGAGTATAAGAGGGTAGAAGACGAATGGCACTGATGTTGATCCTACATGACTGTTTCTCACGACAGCAAAGCTAATTGTCTGAATAGACCTCGGCAACCTTCACATATTCTCCAAGTCGTTCCCGTACAACAAGATGGCCCCCCCGGCAGCTGATATTGACACCCAAGCTCCGTCGCAAGACCAGCCGGTTACGGTCAACCCAGCCAAGCTTGCCAATGTGAAGGTTTCGACCAGCAATAAACTGGATGGACCTCTCCGATACACCGGGACCCTTGACTCCTATGAGAGTTTTGATGTGACCGCCGTCATTGGAAAGGAGTTTCCTGGCCTTCAGCTCAGCGAGATTCTCCATGACGACGAGAAGATCCGTGATCTTGCTGTGCTGGGTGAGACCACCTTCCTGAAGAAATCCCGGGGGAGTGATGCTTACGATAGGATTAGTCTCCCAACGTGGCGTCGTTTTCTTCCGCAACCAGGATCTCAGCATCGATGATCAGAAGCTCCTCGGCCAGCGTCTGGGAGAATTGACCGGCAAGCCGGAGACTTCGAAGCTGCACCGGCATGCCCTCTCAAACAGCAAGCGCGGAATTGCTGTGGATGAGAACGGAAAACTGGACGATGAGGTCTCAGTGATCTCTTCCGAGCAGAACCGGAGGTACTACGCCGACCGCTTCGCCGCGAACTCCAAGAAGTTGGCCAGCCAGGGGTGGCACGCTGAGTGAGTGGTTCAGCTAAGCATCTTACAACCAAAGCTAAAAGAGGCAGCATCACTTTTGAACACATTCCCTCGGACTACGCAATCCTGAAGATCATCCAACCCCCCGGGGATGCTGGTGGCGATACGCTCTGGGCCTCAGGCTATGAACTCTATGATCGTCTCTCGCCTGCGATCCAGAAGCTTGCGGACAGCCTCACCGCAACCCATTTCCAACCCAACTTTGTCAAGGTCAAGGAGACTTTTGGCGCTGACCTCATTGATGAGTACCGTGGTGCTCCCGAAAATACCGGCTTGGACTTCAAGGCTGAGCAGTAAGTTGGAATGTCCACCTCCAGGCAGCATGTGAATATTAACTGTTTAGCCCACTGGTCCGCACAAACCCGGTCACAGGCTGGAAGAGTCTCTTCGGAGCTGCTGGTCAGGTCCAGGCCGGCTGGATCAATGGCGTTACCGAGCGAGAAAGCGACGTCCTGAAGGCATATTGTGGGTGGTCTTTGCCTTTAGCCGAGACAAATTACTGACCATATCAGTCCTTCAACTCATTACCAATAACCATGATCTCCAGGTTCGCTTCAGATGGGGGAAGAATGACCTCGCTGTTTGGGACAAGTATGTCGACATCGCGTAAAGAAAACATGCGGCTCTTGCTAACACTGCCCACAGCCGATCGGTGTTCCATACGGCAACCAAGTGAGTGTACGTCTAATACTTCGGAGAGCGTTACTGACATTCAGCAGCGACTACATTGGAAAGAGACAAGGCAACCGTGTCGTGTCGCTGGGCGAGAAGCCTTTCTTTGACCCGAATTCAGTCTCGAGGCGGGAGGCGCTGGGCTTGCTGGATTGAGAGCTCTTCCAGTCATTCCATTGTGAGAGTTGCGCACACACATTAGGGCTAGTTGAATGCTTAAAGTAGTCTCATCTTCGTTGTTGCGTCTGGGAATTGATCATGATCTGGGCCTCAAGTGCTTTCCCATAGCGTGATCAAAAGATCAGCATGACCTTTGATTCTTGTCTCTACGGTTTTAATTGCAAAGTAGTATTCAGAAATCTGCATCTACCCGCCGCTCATCTTCGTAGACACAGCACCATGGCGAACCCTCATGTTCCGCTCGGCATCGCTCCTCAGAAGGATATAGCTGAACTCCTGGCAGGACCGCCGAAGCCACAAATTTAGACATCCAAAAGCCTCGATATCTGTATCCAGCGATGGCGTACTGTTACCGAAGCATTTAAGCACGGTAGGTGTTCCAGAAGCTGTACATGCGAGTCTGCTGGTTGGGAGTGAATTCGTCATAGCAAGCACTGGAACTTTCAGTTAGCCCCATGAGACCTTGATAATTGCAGCACTACTTACTCATCGGAGTAGTCCATGTAGTTATGGATGGGGTCCAGGCCGGGCTGGCTTGGGCAGGAATCGCGGCCAATGGGGCAGCCAGAAGACGAGCTGGCCTGGGCAGGGGTGTCGGCGATGAAGTCTCCGTTACCAGTGCAACCGCCCTGGAAGGTGTGATAGAGACCGAGCCAGTGACCGACCTCGTGAGTAGCCGTCTTTCCGAGGTTGAAACGAGTCGCAGAGCCACCAGGAACGGTCTGCGCATTGAGGGAAACACCATCGCGGTTGAACGCGGCGCTTCCAGTAGAGACCGATGTCGGGAAGTACGCATAACCCAGGGCATTCTGTTGAAGGCGAACCTGGAAGTAAACATTCAGGTCCCTGTATGATCCCCTACGCAGAGCGGTCTTCATGGCGAGTTCGTTGTTATCGACGGCCCAGCCCGAGTTGATGGTGCGGTCAGTGCCCAGAAGGTTGAACGCAATGTCGTGGGGCGCGAAGTCAGCATTCATGACTGCCAGCTGGTTAGACAGCATGGTATCCTTTCTTGAGTGTTAGCCTAAGGGACCGTCGTGAAGGAGGTTACGTTCAAAACGAAGCGGATTCTTACAGTGAGCCAGCCACCAGCAACCGTCTGAGACTGAGCGACCACGTGGAAGTACACGCCAATGTTGATCACCGCGCGCTCAGTCAGGTTTCCAGAGTCCAGCCGACGGGCCTCCTGAGCCTCAAACACCTTGGACATGCCAATATGCTCACTGCTTGGATCAGCAGTTCCGCATCCAAAACGCTGGGCAGTGGCGCCCAGCGCAAGGAGGGCTGCGCCGAGAATCTTGTGAGCGATCATGCTGTGAAACAAAAAGTTGGGCAAGACTTTGAGAAAGGAAGCAGAAGCTCAGATGGATTGTCTGGAGTCGGTCAGTGAACGAAGACCCATCATCCAAGCTGCCCTCTCCCAGCATCTTTTATAGTGACGCTTGTAGAGGCAACCTCGGTAAAGGCCGCCGAGAACAAGATGTTAAGATAATGTGAGCATGTCTCGTCTTGGTAGGTGGTAAACTCGAGCAGTGTCGATCACACCCTCTACTGCAGGTCATGCCTCTTATCTGTGCTCGTGATGCTTTCGAGTGCGGCTACCTCCGAGGCCCGTTGTCACATTCCCTAATTGTCTAAGCTTCTTCCAAATGCGATGCAGGTAAAAGCCACGCATGGGGGCCCGCCTGAGCCGCCAGACCTAAAGAGTCACTGCCGGCGGCATCGGCAATTCAACGCACCTAACCCCTGCTGGTTATGGATGCAGGGCCCTGGATCCAGCCCTGGAACCACTTAGACGTCCTCATACACCCCGCGCCCTTCCCCAGAAGACGATGGAATGCCGTTGCGACCAAAGCTTGGCTCGACTGACCGGCCTCTCCTCCCATTTTGCCACGGCAGCTGCCTCAACGGGCACTACACCCTCCGAAGGCCCGCGGGGTTTGTGGCTTCTACCACATGCCTATTTGGGATGCCACCGTGAAGCTGAGCACTCAAATACCTCATGGTCGGCAATTCCCGCACCCGGCGACCGCGGGCTGTTCAGTAGTCGTGATTTGGGAAGTTGATGCGAAAGATTAGCCCATGCGCCAATGCAACACTTGAGACTTTTCAAAGATAGCGAAGCCGAGGAGGATGTTGATCACGGGCTCATGGACACAGCAATTGCGCATGTGTGTGTAGTGACAGAGATTCCCCCACGCTGCGAACGGCTGGTCCAGAAATCGCGGATCGATTGGTCCAAGATCGATTACAGGCATCTGCTGCTTCGGTGCCACAGGTTATGGGTTCCGGCTCGGCGTTGGCGCCGTGTATCTCCCCAATTGTCGCACGGATAATCACTGAGCGCGTGGGGAGATGAGCTGAGCCGGGGCGTTAAAGCACCCCAAGCTCGCATCCGGGACCGTCCGCGATGTCTGTAAAGGTCAAAGCTGGCCCATGCGACAATGTGCATGAGAAACCTCGGTACCTCAGCACTCGAGAGTTCTCTTCGGCTCGCGTTGAGCTAGGTAGTTGTGTTAACTGGGGAAATCGACTGGCTCGTGATCATATTCTTAAGGGTATGCCCGAGAGAGTCAACCACAAAGCCAGATGCAGCGTTATAGTTGGTATACCGGACATGCTGCCGAAACGGGTGCCGACGATGAGCTCGCCGTGCTCGGCGGCGTGTGCCCAAGCCTTGGACACTCGCAAGCAATCGTTGCGCCGCATAAACCCCCCCCCCCCCCCCCCAACCCCCCCAACCCCCATTAGTCTAAATCCATGTTGATGATGCTGTTGAACACGGCATCAAGAGCTAGGTAGAGTTGATCAGGGTTCCCCCGAGCCTCCACTGGCTGGGGTGTTTCTAGAAGATCCCCTGTGCAGTGCCAACATTGAAGCGGTCCGCGTATTTATTGCTTGGCCGCTTCTAAACTTGATTACCCGACATCGATTGCGTCACTCTCTTGGCTCAAGCAACCGCCATTGGCTACCCGTGGATGTTCATCCAGTGCCTGGACAATGAATAATAGTTGGCCCAAAGCTAACTTTTCCACAAGTGCTGTACTTCAAGCCGTCTCGTTTTGACGCACCTCTCTCTACGTCTACTGTTGGCGCCGTCCAGGAGCACAGGGAGAACCGACACATCTTCCAACAACGTGAAATTAGCCAAGGCTGTGTAAACGCCCACAATGTCTGCATCAAAAAGTTTTGATTTTATCATCATTGGTGGTGGCACTGCTGGTTCGGTACTGGCCGCTCGACTCTCTGAGAATCCCGAGGTTCACGTACTCGTCATCGAAGCGGGCGACGACCACACCGCGGACCCCCGAATTGTCGCTCCTGCGATGTGGCCGGCAATGCTCGGAACGCCTGCGAACTGGGGTTTCCGGACAACCCCTCAAGTAAGTGCAGGCTAGCAAGCGGCTTCCTTCCTCCGGAGTCTGATACATCGATGGTTGAATGTTGCAGTCGCTAATGGAGACAACGAGTTAGAGCGGCCTCGGCGGTCGCGAGTTGGTCTTCACCCAGGGCCGTTTGCTGGGCGGTTCTAGCGCTATCAATGGCATGAATTTCACTCCAAATACTCGAGCCAACATTGAAGCTTGGGCGGCCCTCGGCAACAGAGGGTGGGAGTGGGACAAGTTCGCCCAGTCATTTGCGAAGTGCTTCACCTCCCCATCGCAGTCTGACGGCAGCATGGGCCCCATCAAGCTCAGTCTCCCCAATGACCCAGAGAACCAGTGGCCTCAGCTCTGGTACGAGACTCTGACCAATTTGGGACACGCTAAAGAGGGTGATGCCTTCGAGGGTCGCGTAGTCGGCGCTTTTGCCAACACAGACTCCATAGATCCCGCGACCAGACAAAGAAGTTACGCTGCCAACACCTACCTACAGGAGGTTCAGAAGAGAGACAACCTGACTCTCTGGACCAACACCTTAGTCGAGAAAATTCTCTTTACCACCTCTGAGGCAGGTGATGTTGTTGCGGATGGCGTTCAGTACTCGAAGGATGGAGACACACATGCAATCCATGCCACCAAAGAGGTCATCCTCGCAGCAGGCGCCGTCAACTCCCCCAGGATCCTGGAACTTTCGGGCATCGGCGATCCAGAGCTGCTGCAACGCTTGGGGATCGACGTGGTCGTTGGAAACAAGTACGTCGGGGAGAATCTACAAAATCACCTGATAGCTGGTTTGAGCCTTGAAGCTCGCGAGGGCTTAAAGACGATGGACCCGATCATCCGCCAGGAGCAGGCTGCCCTGGAGGCAGCCATGGGAGCCTACAGCAAGCAGTTCGGGCCGTTGGCAAGCTCCGGAACAAACCCGGTAGCACACCTGCCCTTCCCGCATATTCAGACAGCCGAAGGCAAGGCTGACCTCGATCGACTTTTATCCGAGAAAATGTCTACCAGCGCAACCAATGGAACAAATGCGACCACTGCTTTCGCAAAGGCTCACGTGGAATTCGTGACCTCGATCCTGGCCTCTCCCGAAGAGGCCTCCGCCATCTACATATCGTTCCCTGGCTTTGCATGGTTCCAGCCTGATGGCACCATGGCTCCGCCTCCATCCGGGTCAGAGAACTACCTCTCCATTGCGCTGATACTTTCCCATCCGCTCTCACGAGGTTCGGTGCATATCACGTCACCCCTGGCAAGAACCGACTCAAGCCAAGTCGCGATTGATCCCGGCCACTTCACCCATCCCCTTGACATTGAGATCATGGCTAGACACCTCCTTTTCCTCCAGACTATCGCCACCTCTGAGCCCCTATCGAATCACCTCAAGCATGAAGGAATACGCAACCCCGGCGCACCCTCATCCTTTGCGGACTTGGACCAGGCGAAGGATTATTTGCGGCGCACAGCTGTGGGCGCTAACCATCCCATGGGGACTTGCTCTATGATGCCCCGTGAGCTTGGTGGCGTCGTGGACCCGAGCCTCAGAGTGCACGGGTCCTCAAACTTGAGAGTTTGCGACGCGAGCATCATACCAATTTTACCACGGGCGAATCTGTTGGCTACTGTTTATGGCATTGCGGAGCATGCTGCTGCCCTGATCAAGAACCCCTGAAGCGAAGGTGGCAGACAGGCGTGTATCTGTTGCCATGCTCTTTTACGCCGTTTTTACACACACACAATCGGGGACGGTAGGCTATGTGGCCAGCATGACTTTTGGGGGTGTTTAGTTAGTAAAGAATTGGTATAATTCGGATTGTCACGTCGCTGAGGTCTGGACCAGGACCTTGTCTGAAAGTTTGAGCAGCCATCATGAGAACGCCATCAGCGTTCTATCGAGATAGCAACCTATTCCGCCAAAAGGGTGTAATCCCTTCCCACGGCAACTCGCCTCGGAGGCTCAACCCCTTCTTGACGTCAACGCCAAGCGGGACCCCGCACCCGGAGGTCTAGGATCAGCCCCGACTTGTTCGAGAGAAGATAGCCAAGCGAAGTGTGAGGGGTTCGGGTGCCAACAATCTATCTCCTCCTCTGCAACTGTCTGCTTGGCTTAGATAGAAAGCTGTCAGACAGAGTCTAACCTGTATCTGAAAGCCACACTCTATTTCCATCTACACTGTTCCTTTCCTGCTCCTGACCTCCACGTGTACTGTCATCCCGCGCGAGAAGTCTTATATTCCTGTTCCACTTCATAATCTCACTCGCCGAGCTTCCTTGTAAGTCAAGTTGAATGTACGATTCCAATTAAACTCCTACCCACCTAAGAAGACAGAAATCTTCTCGTCGACTAGCACTATAAGCTTCAGAGAGGAAGCAAGCTAGTCGCGATAGGAACAAGCTTATACCAAGGAGACAGACCCGGAACTCTTAGCGTATCAATCTCATACATTGCGCATGTCATTGGACATGCTTGGCCCCTTGCGGGAAAATCCTGTTCCGGCTACTGGAGCTTCTAGCGTCCGTGGCGTTGGCGTTGGCGATTCCGTCGAGGCTCACGGCAAACGACGTGCACTCGGTTATATTCTCTGTAGGACCCTTCAGTCGAACCTGCAACGAACATGTCCACCGTGAGGTGAACTCTTCCGTCGCTTCGGCTCGTGTGGGGTCCATTGCTGAGAAACATTAGCTATAACCAATCCCCTAATACTGGTGATCAAGAGACGAACACTATGACAGCCAGAACGCAAAAAGCGTCAAGTCCCTCCCGGTGTGCGTGTTGTCGGACAAGGTTCATGTATAGTTGTCGGCGAGCAGGATCCCCGCCATACATGTTTGTCGGGTTGAAAATAACCTCCATATTTCCGTGGTTGGTATTGGTGTAGGGTTTTGTAAGTTACAGACAAATGTTGATGGATGTTGGGTATTAGTGAGTCGTGCTGAGGCATAGACCGAAAGAACTGATCAAGGAGCTCGTAATATAATCACAGGGAAGATGCGACGAACCCGATAAGTCTATTGTTAGACACCCAAGATGGGCGGTGGGTACGAGGATGATGGCCAGATTAAGGCACCCAACCAGCCCGAAACGAAGTAGGCCAGTAGGCCATACTACGACACCCGCATGTGGCGGCAAGATGGACATGCGGGCGCTTAATGGCCCGGTGCGCCGCCTAATAGTAGTTGCTTCCAAGCTATATCGTTGGATTGAGCAGCCGCGCGGTCATACAAATGTGATATCGGCAGACCCGGGTCCGGGAGTCGGGGACCTCATATCGTCGCTTCGAGGTCTGCCAATGGGCCTTCTTGGTTGTCGCATTTTCGGGCAAATATGCTACCTACTATATGCTTGGCGTTGGAAGTAATGGCGGGCCATTTAGTTGGCCAACCGTTAAGATGTGATACGGAAACCGTCAGGGCTGGGCATGGGAGAACATGGGAACCGAAAATAGAGTACTAATTAGTCCCAGGATGTACTCACGGCGGTTGATGAGGAGAATGGGCGGGTAAGAAAGGTGGGTCCGGTCTCAGCCAATTAGAGGGAGGTATGAACCGCCACACCCGACACGTTCGAAGCGCTCGCTTGTGTCAGCGGGGTGCCTTAACTTTACCTCCTCACGTTCGCTCCCTCGGCCGACTCTTCCCTTCAATCTCAACGCGCCAACAACCGGCATGATGTCAGAACCATCCACGCCACCGCCGCAAGAGCCGGTCAGAGAGAGAGATTGGAGATTCCGTGACACTGGAATTCCTTGCGAGTGGGCGGAATCGTATCGACCCGGAGGGTTTCATCCTGTCCACCTCGGGGACGTCCTCAACAACCGTTACGAGATCATTCGCAAGCTTGGAAATGGATCTTTTTCCACAGTTTGGCTGGGATTGGACTCCGTGTAAGATTCCTGCCCTCCGGATGATGTGAAACCCACACAAACTGACTGTTCTCCCGACCAGGGACCATCGTTTTGTTGTCTTGAAGATTGGGGTGTCCCGGCACCAAGAAAACGTGCACCTCTCCATCCGAGCCAATATAACAACAACGACGACGCCAGAATCCCCGAACGCAGGATTTCTTGTGGCTCTTTTGGGCTCTTTTGTCCTTGAAGGCCCGAACGGGAAGCATCCGTGCCTTGTGTTGGAACCCATGGGCCCAAGCGTGTCCACGATCCTAAACGCTCCCCAGCAGATCATCGATCCGAGGAACCTACAGCCCCGACGTTTCTCAAAGCAAAAAACGAAGAATATTCTTCGAGATGTCTTACGCGGTCTCAGCTTTCTTCATTCCAGAGGCGTCGTGCATGGCGATCTTCAGTCTGGGAACATCTTATTCGCCATACGCGACTTACGCTCTGTGCCTACGGATAAGCTTCAGCAGAAAGTCGAAGACTCCCGAATTGAGGTGCTGAAAAGATTGGACGGCAAGGTTGACAAGTGGGCACCCAGATATCTGGTAGTTGCGAAGCCACTCAATGACTACATGCTTCCAGAGAAGGACCAAGTCGTCAAGATCATCGACATGGAAAGCGGCGAGTACTACCCCGAACTCGGCATCATTATTCAATACTAACATGTATTTCTCACGTAGCTTTCTTTGAAAACAGCCCTCCTTCGAGGGTTGTCACACCAGCAGCTCTGAGAGCACCAGAAACCATTCTGGGCTGCCCTGTTGGCCGCGGTATCGACATCTGGAGCTTTGGGTGCCTTGTCTTCGAGCTTCTGACGGGGATGCCTCTTTTCCAACTAGCCCTTCTCGGTAATGCAGACGCAGCACTGGACGACGATCACCTGATTCAACTCACGGAGGTTATCTCTCCCCTCCCCAACGACTTACTCGACAAGTGGCCCCGAGCGAGCAGATACTTTGGGCCTGACGGAACCCGCCTAGACAAGCGACCCGATGATGCGGATGACAATTCGATCTACTCTGCCGAGGACGACGATGACTATGACGACGAAGATGAGGATTTTGGAGATGACGATGTCGACTTCCTAGGTCAAGATTTCGGACCTCCTCAGCCATGTGACCCACTTGAGAAGATGTTCCGGGACAACAAGCCCAAAGAAATCGATGATGAGGAAGAGCAGGTGATCATGCAGCTTCTGCGATGGATTTTGCAGTATGACGTGTCCAAGCGACCTACTGCAGACCAGTTGCTCGAACATGGCTGGTTCAAGGCATGAGATTATAGCCTGCCAAGGATAAATGCACTTCTCGGGTTGGGTGATGGGGTCAAGATTCAAGATGTTGGCCTGGCCTTAGGCCGGCCTATTTTCTTCTCAATACAACACCCGTCCTACTACTATTTTGCGACCGTTTTCTCCATCCCGCCCGGCACGATTGGGCCGACTGCGGTTCCCACAACGAGGACCTATACCCGACAGCTAACTGTGCCTCTCTTTGGGGCCAGTCTGGTGGCCAGGGCTAGTAACGACTTTCCGCTGTTGAGGTTAACTAGCAGTGCATCGTTCAATCTTATTCCTCTGTTCGTGTGAGACATAGCAGGGATGGCCATGCCGAAATGCGCCACCGGGCCGTCGACGCGAGAACACTGCGCCATCCCGCCTGCGAGCTGGTGGTCACTCCTTCGGCGACCAGGAGTGCTACAACATGCCGCTGGCTATGCTCTTGCGAACGGGGCGCCAGTGCTATGGCCCTTGACGATGAACGGTAAGGGTGTTTGAGTCAATGCATTGCCGACTGGACACCGCGATACGTAAATGCTTTCTTGACCTCCATATTTGAAATGCTCGACGGGCTCGTCAGATGGTCAGCGGATAGACATTGGGGTCTTGCCCTCGTGGGGCCGGGCCATGGAACTTTGGGATCATTGAGAATCAAATACCCGTGCCGTGCTGGCCGTAAGCCGTATATGTGATTTGTGCATGGGTCTCCCTCGGAGACTCGGTCAAACACAACGATCCGTCCTTCGCCGTCCTGCCCTTTAACTACTGCTGTTGATGATGTCAAGTCCACGGCCGTGTCCGCTCTTCCCTGGCGACTGGCTATCCCACCGCCCAGACGATAGCTTTCAGCCGGATACGGGAACTTCGATCTGCACTTGATGTGCGGGAATTCGGTCGAACTTGTCTCTCTTACTCCGGTCTCACTATCACGTGTCGTACAATCCCGTTCTTAAGGCTCGCCGGGGGCCCAAGACAGCGATCGAGATCAGCAGAAGTATAAAGAGCGATTGATCGACCATTCTATTCGCAGATCCTTCCCTTGTCGCTAGTACAAACCCTTTCTCGGCATGGCTTATCTTATCAAGTCAACCATGCTCCAGCTACCAACAAAATGGTCTCTTGCTGGCCTCGGAAGTTTCATTCGGTCGACGCCGTTGTCGGAATACCTTGCATCTACCCATGCCAAGACAACGCTGTGCGCCTTGGCTGCCATCTGGCTCACACGCGAGATCAACCGCTTCCTCAACCACCATGCGCTCGGAAACTCGGTTGTCACCGATTGGGACTGGGGACGAGAAATAGTCCTAGTCACAGGCGCAAGCGGCGGCATTGGTGAGCAAGTTGTCCGAAAGCTGGCCAAAAAAGCCGTCAAAGTCGTGGCCGTCGACATACGCCCGCCGCCCGAGAATCCATTCTCGAAAAACGTCTTTTACTATAACCTCGATGTGACATCTACAGAAGACATTCATCGGGTCGCCCAGTCGATACGTCACGAAGTTGGCGAGCCCAGTGTCCTCGTCAACAATGCCGGTGTCGCGCCGATGAAGCCAATGCTGGAGGAGACAGACGAAGAAATTCGCCGCACATTTCACGTCAACATCATTGCGCACTTTTCTCTGGCTCGAGAATTCTTACCATACATGATCCGGAAAACCATGGACATATCGTCACTATCGGGAGTTTAGGGAGCTATGTCACCCTGGCCTCGAATGTTGACTACTGCAGCTCGAAAGCGGCGACAATCGCGTTCCACGAAGGCATCACCCAAGAGCTGAGGTATAGGTACAATGCTACCCAGGTTAGGACGAGGTTAGCAACCCCTTTAATTCCCATTACGATGAAGAGTAGCTAAGCAATTCCTAGTATCGTCCACCCTTATTGGGTCCAAACGCGGATGACTGAAGCTCTTGTTAGTAAGAGGCCTTTCACGGAAATGCTATTGGGGCCGAGCCTCGTGGCAGATGCGATTGTTAACCTGGTACTTGACGGGAAAATTCGCCAGTTATTTACCCCTGGACGCATGAGTCTAGTCACAGTAATTCGGGGATTACCAGCTTGGATTCAGGAGTTAATTCGCAACTCCACCTCGGACGTCCTTCACGGCATCCACTCCGAACTTGGCTTGCTCATGTTCAATTCAACGTCTAAATCGAAAATAGATTGATTGCACCGTGACGGACAAATTTAACAAGGTGTGCAACGAACTCTGTGGCTTCACTTGCCTTATTTCGTGTAAACTCGTTAGTTCTCATGCTGCAAAAAAGTCTCCGTTCCTCAATCTCACTCCTAGCACCCCATGGATACCTACCATCCCGCTTACGGGGGAGTTGGGACATAGATACTTAGAGTGCGGGTGCCCTAGACTCGAATCAAGTCACTTGTCTGGCTTGCTACATTACTGGCACTGCAGTACAACAGCAAACAATATGGTCTGGAAGAAGAGAATGATGGCGACATTGGCCTGTGCCTTCATTTGCGCAGCAGCTGCGGCAGGAGAAGCGCCGTTGTTTGACCGTGCAATCCGCCTCATGGAGGTGAGTCCTTTCCTAGACACACATGTCGACCTTCCACTGATCCTACGATCATTGAGTACGTAGAAATCTTCCCACCGCAGCCTCAGTGCTCCCCAGGCTCGGGCAGAGACTAACCAGCAAGCCTGAATAGGCAGGAACCCTCTGGATGCCATATCCTGGATGGGCACACATGTTCCAGGCCATGTTGGTCTTCCCAGGATGCGCGAGGCTCGTCTGGGCGGCGCATTCTGGACCGTTTGGACGCAGTGCCCAGCGACCCCCAGAAGAAGACCCGGGGCCTGACTTGCTCATTCCTCAGAACGGCGTGCGGGACTCGCTGGAGATGCTGGGCCTCATAATCAACATGACCAGCCAGTTGGACGACCTGCAGCCCGCCCGCTCCTCGGCCGAGGTCAGGGACGTCTTCAACAACGGCAAGATCGCGGCACTCATTGGCAAGGAGGGCACCCACTTCCTCGGTAACTCCCTCGGCATCTTCCACATCTTCGCCCAGCTCGGCGTGCGCTACGTCACCCTCACTCACACTTGCCATAGCGCCTTTGCGAGCTCAAATGGCCCCGGAGGCCCCATCGCGGGGCCGCACGAGGGCAACGGCCGGATGCCGCTGGTCAAGGACCTGGTTTGCGAGCTCAACCAGCTCGGTATCATGATCGACCTGTCCCACGTCTCGGACGAAACTGCCAGGCAGGCCCTTGCTATCACGAAGGACCCCGTCGTCTGGACTGAGTCCGGCGCCGAGGCTCTGTGGGACCATTCCCGGAACATCCCCGACGACATCCTCTGTCTCATCGGCGACGGACCGGGCAGGAACTCGGGCGTCATCAACTCCATCTTTCTGCCCCGAATTCATAGGGCCCCCCCACGCCGCCAACGTCTCCCGTGTGGCCGATCACATAGAGCACATCGCCGGCATCGTCGGCAGGAGGCACGTTGGCATTGCTTCAGACTTTGACGGCATGCACACGACAGTCGAGGGCCTGGAAGACGTGCCAAAGTACCCCAACCTAATAATGGACATGATTGGACGCGGCTGGGCAGACGCCGAGCTCGCGGATCTCATGGGCGGCAACCTCATGCGCGTCATGGACGAGGTCTACGAGGTGGCCAGGTCCCTCGAGAATGTACTGCCGTCCGGAGCCATATGGGAAAGAGGGCTGATCTCCCGGCCAGGGCCAGAACAACGGCTATTACCCGCCTGGTGTCCGCGAGGCGCAAAACGCGCTGTTGCCGGTACATGATGAGCTCTGATGGGAACGCAGAATAAGTGAACGCAAAGGCAAGAACAGAGACAATACTTTCGACCTCGGGCATTCGTTGGACGAGAGAGAAGAATCTGGAAACCCGCTCAGGGCACTTGGTGCTGCCGGCCACATTCTGCTGGCCGTGATCTCTCACTGCCCAAACGTGAGCTTTGCCGTTCCGGGCATGATGAGCAGAGATCCCCACCCAGACAATCTCATTTTATCGTTCCCAAGGAATGTGAGGTCCCGTGTGCAGGGACGTTTTAACGACCTGGTATATCCTTAGCATGCCATATAGCGCCCAAATAGATGCAAAGGTCAACAATTCACGCGGGCGGGTGCGGTTTGATGACCTTCCTCCGGGGCGGGCCGGCTCTGCCTCTGATGCTGCTCCGTTTTGTGCTGCTGATTGTCTAGTCTAGAGACTCCAAGCGGTCTCCTAGAGGGCCCGAGCCAAACCCCGCAAGCCGCCATCTGGAACACTCAGAACGCTGCTGTGACGCCAAAGAGTGCGAGACTTGGGTTCTGCGTAATAACGGAGACGAGCGAAGATGTTAGTGTGTAGAAGGTGGGAGGCGGCCGGTTAGAACAAGGCGGGACATCATGCATCATCGCCCGATTCGTCTTTCGTTTTGGCATTTAAGGTCTTTCATCCGCTCGCTTCACCCGCCACATACTCCTACTATAATCCACGAGACGTATATCGAGAAGCTAGGGGCGGCGACAAACCTCACCGACCAGATCTTTCGGTTTGATATTATGTCGGGAAGACGGCAACCTGTAGAATATTTTAGCGAGCCTCGGGGAGCAGAGGAAGGGGGGGGGGGGGGGGGATGTACCATTCGAGCTACGTATACGGCAGATCCTCGAGACTGGAAACAGGTGAGCAAGGACAATGAGGGACTATGGGGAGTAAGCTACTTATCGTAAATATGTGCTGGCGGTCTCCATAAGCGCTTGCCCTTATAGATCCAGACTTCCCCGCACGCGTGGGGCCAAGCCAAGTCTACGATAATGAAGCCCCTCCAGTGGTGACGACTCTTCACAATCTCCGCCCAAAGCCCAAAGACCGAGAGTCGTCCCATTATACGCGCCACAACAATGCAGCCTCCTGGCCGTTCTCGGTAACTCGGGCGACAGAGCCCGTCCAATCCGTACTCGCAAGTCCAGACTGGTCTGCCCAGACAGCCGTGGACATGTCCGAAGAGTATACTGTCGTGGTGCCGCGTAGGCATGACGCGAAGACCTTGGCCGGCGTTTGAACATATGTCCGGTGCTTACGGATCAAGGGATTAATATTATTAGATTTGCACCATTGGGTCCTCCAACTCTTGATGCCGGGATAAGAGTCGTATATAAACTGCCCGCCCTGCAGTGCTCTCAACGCCACGAGGACGAACAAATTGAGTGCACAACGAACCTAGATCCTATCTTACCACCTACCTTACAGGGGAGCCGCAACAAGAAATTTTCAACAAAAATATGAAAGAGCTCATCATCAGGCCCGGTCAGTAGCTCCTTCTCCTCTGGCATAAGTCCGATACCCGCGCTCACTATGATCAGGCCTCATTGGCGACGTTGTAGACTCGCCTGTCCCACAACCGGGTCCCGACGATGTCTTGATTCGGATCGAGGCCGCGGGGCTGAATCCTAAAGACTGGAAGACCCCTGAGATCCTGGGCATGACCAGCAACGCCTCCGACGATATGGCCGGCACCGTCGTGGCCGTTGGCAGCAATGTCTTTGAGTTCAAAGCCGGGGACCGCGTCGCCGCCATGCACCCCCTCCTCGCGCCGCACGGAAGTCTCGCAGAGTACGGCATCGCCCCTTCGCTCAGCACCTTCAGGCTTAGCGATAAGACTACCTTTGAGGAGGCGGCAGCCGTCCCACTTCCCGCCATGACCGCGGCCCTCGCGCTTTTCAGGGATCTGGGCTACGCCGGCCCCTGGAAGCCACCGGCGCAGGCAGAAGCCACCGGACCCTTGCTCGTGTACGGCGCCGGAACTGCCGTGGGCTTGTATGCGGTGCAGCTCGCGGCCAAGGCCGGCATCCACCCCATCATCGCCGTGGCAGGTCGCTCCAAGCCCTATGTTCAGACGCTCATCCACCCCGCCAAGGGCGATGTCGTCCTAGACTACCGTGACGGCGTAGAGACGGTGGTATCTAGGGCTAGATCCGCCGCTGGATGCCAGCCGGTCTACCGAGCCGTGGACTGCATCGCGGAGCGGGACAGCGACAAGTTCGTCGGCGGCATCATTGATCCGGATGCTGAGAGGAGCTTCGTATCCACCGTGTGGCCCCGCGGCGAGGGCAAACTCATGATCCGCGAGGATCTGAACCCGATCCAGCTCCATCCAATGCCGGCGCTGCCGCAAGGCGTCCCGGTAGAGTGGACAAGTGTCGGCAAGATCTTCGCGCCTGGTGAAGACTTTGGGTTCATCTTTTCCCGGTACATAAGCAAAGGGCTTGCCGAGGGCTGGCTCATGGGCGTGCCTCAGGAGATAGTGCCGGGAGGCCTGGATGGTGTGACGCATGCGATGGAAAAGATGCGGAATGGGGTCAACAGTGCGACGAGATACATCGTTCGCATTTCAGACACCCCAGGACTTTAAGCAGGCCATGCCAGTGAGCTGATGCAGAACTTTACCGTACCCTTCATGGTTAGATGCCGCTTTCGAATCACGAGTCTCTTATATATGAAACTTATTCAACAAAACGACTACTCCGGCCGCAGAGGACGTAAGAGTGGTACCGCTGGCCTCAAAAATAGCACGAGAAGCCTCTGTCTGCCTCGGAACCACGGGCCCCTTGTATTCCCCCTCTCACTTATTCATAGCCGCCATGGTCAGGGTCACGCCCGACCTGGAGGCCACAGCATCTTTCCTCCAGGACACTTGACCAGCAAACCGCCTTGCCAGATATACTTGATGCTGTGAGGATCGGCCAGCCTCTCGATCTTCTCCAACGGGTTGTGGTCCAACGCAATCAGGTCAGCGTCCCAGCCCTCCTTGATGAGACCCTTATCCGGCCTCAACTGCCCTAAGGTCTCAGCTGCATTGATGGTGGCGGCTTCAATAGCCTGGAGAGGAGTGAGACCAGCCTCGACAGCGTAGACAAGCTCGTGCCCGTTCTTCCCGTGGCATGTGTCTGCCTTGGGATCCGAGCTGGCGATGTCGGTGCCGAGGGCGATCTTGACGTTCTTGCGGATCGCCGTCTGATACGCCTTCTTATGTGCCGCCGCAATGCTCTCCATCTTGCGGGCAGTCGGAGGGTTCAGCTTATCCAAATTACGCAGACCTGCTTCGATGACATGTCTCGTGGCCACGAGAGTCACGCCTCGGGATGCCATCAACTCCGCTGCCTCCTCGTCTATGTAGCTACCGTGTTCAATTGTGTGGGCTCCAGCCCGAATAGCAGCCATGATTCCCTGCTTGCCATGGGCATGAACAGCGACTGAGCGTCCTTGAAGAGCCGCCTCGCTGATCAAAGTGTGCAACTCCTCGTCGGAGAACTGGCGGTATTGGGGATTGTCTGTGGTCGAAAGCACGCCGCCCGTAGCAACCACCTTAATGCACTTTGCGCCTCTTCGGATCTGCTGCCGGACAGCGAGACGGCAGTTCTCGACGCCGTCAGCAAGGACGAGCGCCGAAGTTCCCAGCCAGGCGTCATTGCGTCCAGATGAGGTACCCTGTCGGGTGTAGACGAAGTCGAGGGGTAAGGTGCAGGCATCGCAGCTCCCGCCGGTGATGCCAATGGCGGCGCCGGCTCCAAAAACATTGGGACCGAGGATGATCCCCAGGGAAACCAGGGGAGCAACCTCTGTGGCGAATGATCCCACGTCCCTCACTGAGGTGAAGCCAGCCATGAGGGTGTCGTGGAAGTTTCTGGCGATGGACGCCCTAAGGTCGCCGGATGTGTCTGTATGAAGTCGGGAAAGTCGACGTTCTGAACGCCCACAAAATGTGTGTGACAGTCCCAGAGCCCCGGTAAAAGATAGCCCACGGAGGTTCGCTCTGCTGACATCAGTCGCCGTGGTAAGTCGGACTGTTTGCCGACGAAAGTGATGGATCCGCTGGCCGAGATTCCCACCGCGGCGTTCGGGATGGGGTTGCCTCTACCCGGAATCACAAGGTCTGCGAAAATGCAAGTCTCTCGCGGCTCATCGTCGAGAGCCACAACGTCCGAAGCTGATACCGTGGTTCCGCCGTCATGGCCCCGTAGGGGGATGGGGTTGTTGTCGAAGTCGGGCGCTATCGTCCAAGAGCCAAAGCTCTCTTCTTCATTGCGATGACTTTGGTCGCGGCGACTGCCAGGTGTGGCTCCAGGGAAAGCGTTTCGGCCCTGGTAGGGAGGATAGTCATGTGGGAAATCCCAGTTGTTACCCATGGCAGATGTTGCTGGGGAAGACACAGTCGTCATCAAAGGCTTGGACGTCATCTTGGTGAGTTTCAGTAACAGCATGAGATAGTCTATCTCCCATGAAAGGGAAAAAGCTGCAGCATATGTATCTACGTGATGAAGTCTCGGATGCCGGGAATGCGGAGAAAGTTGCCGACCTGATGCGGCTGGCTAACACCATCGCCGATTTCTTCGCACTACAGGTCCGACTTCAGGTGCGGAAGGCCTGGCCTACCTAATCAGGCAATCAAGCCGCTACGGGTGTGCTTAAGAAATCAGAGGAACGAGTGAACGTCGGATGACAGCTCAGCACCGAGATTGTTCTGCGTGCTTCGTTCCCTGCCCCCTGCCCCAAACTTCAACGCTTGTTGTGAATTTGTGATGGCTGCTACTGAAGTGGTCCCCGCCAGAGGAGAGCGGCTGTTTTAGCCCGAATAGGTAGTGTCTGGCGCCTGCCCTGAAACGAGGACCGCACCACACGTCTTGGAGATGTACCAGGCCAGAGGCGTAGGCTCGAGTGGATATTGTCTCAACCCCGGAGAGATTCCGCTCCTTGGAAACCCTTGGAGAATCCGCCTCTGCCCTGCGCAAGTGTCGTCGGCGACAATTGTCGAGGCTAGACCATTGTTATCTCTGTGGACGCAGCAGCCAGTGGCTCCACCGGGGATATAATCCGTCTGATACTTGACACCCAGGCCATCATTGGCCTTAGGTTCTCACGGGGGCCCAGAAAATAATGTCAGTGTGACGGGATGCGAGAAAATGTAGACACCTTGTTATTAGGGTGCTTTTCGCTGGACCGGTTTGATCACCACTACTGCGGCTAGAGGCAAGAAGAAAACAAGCAAGGCACCCACGCGGAACTGCACCTCACTGATCCACGCCCAGGGCGGACAAGGATCGATCTACCAGAGCCAGAGAGCTGGGGATTGGGCACTGCTTCCCCGGACATTAGCGGGGACGGCCCAGCAGCTCAGGGCTTTCCGGGGAAACCTGGAGAAAGAAAGTAATGAGCGATTACGTAGTAGTAGATTCCAGGTTAGATGGGCTGTGCCAAATGTGACCACCCAGCTTCGGTATATAATGTAGGGTCCAAGGCCAGCGGGGCCAGCATCGCTCACTATCAGCAAATGAATAGCATTGCTCCGAATAAATAGGCGGGTAGCCTCGGACGACGGCCCCTCAAGGTGGCTCGAACTGATAGGACTGTAGGTACGATGAGATACGACTAGCGTCTTCAAGGGAGGCCTGTGGGCCATGGTAGCTCCTCAGGTCCACATCCATCATGTCGATGCCCCTCAGCTTCTTTCGTTGCGCCAATCCTCCCTTCAACACAACGCTTGACGAACTTAATTCCCATCGCCGCAAGGAGCACCTGAAGCACTTTATGGACAAGTCAGGCCCCGCGCGCCCGAGAAGAAGAGACGTTACCCGATCCAAGAACGGCTGCTTGGCATGCAGGAAGAAGCGGAAGAAGGTATTGACTCTCACGATTGGGTCCAATTCTGGCTCGAGCTGACGTTGTATTGGGGACGTTGAAGTGCGATGAGACGAAGCCAAGTTGTCGCCGCTGTGCCGATAATCGCACCACTTGCGAGTACAACGCCGTCCTTGAGTTCCGCGATGCCACCGACTGGGCCGCCCAAAAAGTGCAGATGTCGAAGAAGCAAGCCCCTCGAAAGCACCCCTCTGGCACCGGCACATTGTCCCTGAACCAGTCGACGCCGTTCTCTATCCTTACTCCGGTCGAAGGCAGTCCCCACGATGACGCGTCAATGCCTGACATGCCATCGGATTCTTCCCGATCGCGGGGTCTGGACGCAAACACATTGGCAGCCGGACCGACACAGTTGACATTCGCTGGCGACGAGACGTCCTTCTTCATGCCCGCGGCCTCGAGCGAAGAGCGAGAAGACTTTCTCCGGCATGCAGCAGCAGATGCGACATGCTGGCCGCCAGAAAATCTCATTGAAGCCTCTGTCCCGTTTCCGGTACATTTCGGGAGCCCTTCGGACCTCCTAGGCACGATGATTCTGCCTCTGGACGACAAGGACAGTAATTGGACCTCATGGCAGCTGCCGCTGCCGCTCCCCGATTCCAGCCTGGACTTGGATACCCAGACGCACAATATCCCGCAAGGCAATGCGCTGTTCCGGGTTCCACAGACTCCAAGCTCATTCATGGGCGGAGGGAGCGAGGCTACAGCGACCATGGACCCCCCAGAGTTGGAACCTGTGTTGTCAGACACCTCTCAGCAATCTGGGGGCACTCTGCAACACGCGAATGGATCGCCAAGGGACCCGGGCCTCAGGTGCGCCCGGTTGACCCCGCAACCTTCGCCGTCGGCCATCATGTCAGTAGCGGACAGACAGTACCTCGCCCATTTTCAAGTTCACGTTATCGAGGCCATTCCAGGCCCGACCGATTCTTTCCGCTGGTTAACAACAGACATTGGCCCCATACGGTCAGCGTCGATGGCCGTGGCAGCAGCGAATCTCGCCAACCGCCAGGGCAACTACGACAAGGCCGGGAGTTGGCAACCTCGGCAAACTCACCTCGATCGGGCCGCATCTTTGAGATCCGAAGGCTTAGCAGCGTTTATAGCAGATCCAAGCCTTGCCCTGGGTCCGCGCCTGGTCATGATGCTCATGATGATTTGTTACGACCTCGAGGTGGGTAATGTCAGAGACATTTGGCACTCTCTCAAAGTTGCCGAGGAGACCATACTGCCCCGGAAGCGTGAAGTCATGCTGCTGCCTTATGGAGACGATTTGATCAGCAACTGGATTCACATCCGGGCTCTGGCCATGTTCTACGTTCGGCCGCAAGCGCCGTTATTATCGGAATCACCAGCCGAAGTGGCTGTGGCCGACATCGCCCGCCAACTCAACCGAAGCTCGCCCGTCATCAGCATGATCGGAACTGATGCCAATCGGATTGTGCAGAGAATCTTGGCGACCAGGTGCATGTCCGGCAGGGGCGAGTCCGCGAGATCAATGAAGAATTTCATCACATGGTGGTCGATCGTCAGAGGAGAGTCGCCGAGCCGAGACAACGCAACCTACGGAGACAACGGGGTCCCAATCCTCAACGCCGATCGACTGTTTGAGGAATTGGCAACCCTGCGGGAGCAGCTGGACCTTTGCGATCCGCCCGAAGGACTCCCACAGAGTTTTGACCCCCACGATGCCATTTACGTCTCGGTCGACGAGGCAGTACGAACCCCGATCACCTTTGAGGACCCCCGCGAGGCGATTGAATGCTTGGACTATGCCTTTGCGCAGCTCATGTGCGATGGCGGTTCCGTCCGCGACCGGATTCAACCCGAGAAGACTGTTGGAAGCCAGAGCAGCACCTCTCCATCGACGAATTCTGGAGCGGGAGCGGCTCCCAATCCGTGGATGTTCTTGACACTCCGAATCGCAGCCGGTATCGATCCATGCGAAACGTTCCCATACAATGTCTATTGCAAAGGAATCTGCACATACCTGCTAGCAGCATCGATACACTGCAACGAGCCCACAGGCCTGGATATCCTATGCCGCTGCTTGGAACAGTCATTAACATCCGGAATGCCGTGTGAAAACTTGTTTGCTCCATTGTGGACCTACTTGGCTGGCGCTAGGGTTCTCTGGAGAGAAATCAAACGAGGGCGCACTATTCTGTCTTACTCCTCGACCACTCCAGCTCCAACAACGAGAAAAGACTTGCTCGCTGGGCAGACCAAAGAGCATCTGATGTTGTTTGGTAGAGAGGCAAATGGGCGGTATTTCCAAGATCTAATTCCATTGACAGACTCAGATGACGGGCCGCATGGCGACCGGAACGAGTGTGGCTGAGCCAAGAGTAATAGAGTGCCTGTCCAAGACATGAAGGACAATATCATACGCTACCCAGACTATTGACTGCCGCAGTATCTACTTTATCCATGCTCTGACCGCAGCACTGACAGCTTCCGCATTGTCCCAGGGAGCCATGTGTCCTGCATTTTCAACAAGTGCCAGACCAAGGCGCTGGGTGCCCTTGAATTGACCACCTTTCTTGGAACGCGGAACTTGGGTCACATCTCCCACAACCTCACCGTCGGAGTAGTACCAGTCACTAAAGGCCATCTGGCGGAAACTAGCCATTCCCCTCCAGGGAATCTCATTGAGCATGCGATGTTGCCCGGGTGAATTACTACAGAGCTTCGTCAGATTCCGACGCAAATACTAATCAAGGCCGGGATGGGCGGGACTCACATGATCATGTCCTCGTTTCCGTTAATGAACAAGACGCGAACATCTGTTTCGTCCAAGATCCAAAGTAGCTCTCGTGTTGTGGGGCGGAACAAGCTGCCGTCTACCACCCACCTGTTGTTGCAGTCCATGTCGATGAGAGAGAAGGATCTGTGCGACACTCCGAGTTGCTTCTGGACCCAGCCTTGGTTGAGAAACTTGAGTGTCGGGCCTTCCTGCATATCGGAGCAGAGCGGGGGCTCCGTGCACTTAAGTCGAGCTAGAACAGGAAAAGAAAGTCAGTCCCGATATAGTACCAACAGCTTCTTGTGAGGTGATGCCGAGCGATACACGTACCATCATACGGGTTCCAGCCTCCGGGCTTGACTCCTTCCCAGAAGAAATGGGCCATTGTATCATTGCAGTGAGATGCGGCCAACATGCAAACCTCGGTGTCGTACGTGTCCCGGCAGAGGGCAGCCTTCTTCTCGCATTCAGGAATCCCGGCTCCCATGGCCTCGCACTTTTCGTCCTCTAGGAGCGGCATGCTTCCGGTACCAAGCCAGTCGAGGCATAGGTAGTCATATAGGCCGGTCTGCGTGGCACCCATGTCAACGAATCCATCCACAACAATGGCGCCCCCAATGTTGATGTTGAGACTCTGCCCCTGGATTGCCCTTTCTCTTTGCTGTTGAATGATGTACTGTGTGTACGCCGTCACATAGTGCCCGCCCATGGACTCGCCGGTAATGTGCCAGATCTTGTCGGTCGTGTTTGGAAAGATGTCATCTGTAAAAATAGTAAGGAAAGAATAGAGATCTTCCGCGCCCTCGTGGAGGTTGGTGGCCATAAGATCTCTGTCCGTGATGTCGGAGAAGCCGATACCAATGGGTTGACTAGACAGAATGGTGGTCAGAACAGGCGGGTGCTGCACGGAAGATATTCTGGTACATACTCGATATAGATGACATTGGCCTTGTCGTTCCATGCGAATGGTCGTGTGAACGTGGAGTTGCCGTCATCATTCACAGCACATGGCCCGGAGTCTTTGAAGATGCCGAATTCTCCCGTGGCACCCGGACCTCTGGCGATGAACGTTGTCAGCACCGTGGCTTCAGATGTTTACTTAGCCGAATACTGCTTACCCACTCATCCACAACATCACCGGGTCGTTTTCGGGATCGTGTCGGCTTTCAAAATACCCTTAGACCCATCAGTTGCTGCTCAGCAGCAGTCGTTGTGAGGAATGGGACAAACTCAGCCATACAGAAGAACATGGACTTTTCCGGCGAAACCTGAACAGACCCCGTCCAGAACTTGGACCCTGCGTCGCATAATTCGACCGATTGTTGGCGTACGCTGAAATAGTCGCTGCTCTGTTCGTCGGAGACCGTCAGCGGCTTCTGGCCGGGGGCGCCAGCTCCGATGTTGGCTGCCACCAGAAGGGCGGGTAGCATGTATGAGGCGGAGCCAAACATGATGACTGTATCAATAGAATAGCTTCTGAAGTCACGATAACTACCATGTATCTATCTCCACGCAGCTGGCATTTAATGGGATGGCTACGAATAGCCTTGACAGCGACAGGGAATGGGATATGCGGCAGCATCGGGATTCGGGACGGCTTTTAGGTGGGGCATGCGCCACCGATTGCCTGAAGCGGCAATGTTACCGCCATCATCGCCGACGTCCCGCTCCCACCCGCCGACTTCGCTACCGGGATATCTATTCACCTCCTCAGGCCGCTGAGAATTGTTTGGGGTCCGCTCTCTCTCCCTTCATGATCCTTAACCTATGAGCTAGTTCGCTATGAAGTCTACGTTTTCTGCCTCCGTCCTTGCGACCGTCACCAAGCTGGTCGCGGGCGCTTTCACGCCTTTACAGCCTGTGGCTCTGCAGTTCCCAGCTTCCCCCGAGGTGCCAGCATTCAGCCTTCGACTCAGCATCAATACTTCCAGCGTATGTAACAGCTCTACACCAGGCACAGCTGGATATATAGATAATGCAGGGGATGACATGCACACGTTCTTTTGGCTATTCGAGAGCAAGCACGACGCTGAGACAGATCCAGTGATCTTATGGATGAGCGGGTAGGTCTCCATGCACTGCAATCTGCTTTTATGATTTCATTGTCCCAGAAGTCTTCGCTGACAATACGGATGTAGCGGACCGGGCGGTTCCTCGACTGGAGTCGGCGGGCTGATGGAGCTGGCACCATGCCGCATCGCCCCAGAAGGCGGGTACACCAACGACAACCCGTTCGGCTGGAATGAGAAAGCCACGTTGCTCATTGTTGAGTAAGCCTTACACATTACTACTCGGCTACTCACAATACTAATCTCATCCTTCTCCCCAAAACAGCCAACCAACCAGTGTCGGCTTCTCATATGGCGGTGACATCCCGAGCGGGCTGGCCGAAGCATCAGAGCTGATGGACCGGTTCCTGCGGCAGCTGTTCGTGGCTTTCCCGCAGCTCGCTGAACGCGACTTTTACATTGCGGGCGAGTCCTATGGTGGCTCCTGGGTACCTAGTCTGGCAACGACCATCTTGCGGAATCAGCAGCAAGTTCAGGCAACGAGACAGGGCCAAGGCCTTCGATTCCAGGATGTGAAAAACTCTCCTGCAGACTCGTTCCCTTCAAGGAACAAGATTCATCTCAAAGGTATTATGATCGGGAACGGCCTGATCCGGCAGTCTGTTCAAAATCCCGCGGCCATCGAGGAGCTTTGTGGTCAACCGCGTGGCCTATTCACGGGCGAACAGTGCAAGAAGTGGGCGCCCGTCTCTGTGTGGTGTGAGCAGAACCTCCTCTCATGCGAAACCATTGGGTGGCTGTCTGACGAGTGCAAGGTGGCTCAGGCTCGGTGCACCGAGATGAGCGACGTCGTCCTCGGCGAACTGGGCCGCAATCCCTACGACTGGAGGATGCCTTGCGGCGAAGATAAGATGGCATGCTACAAGGAGTTGGATGCAATCACGAGTTATATGAATCATACCGATGTAAAGAAGGCATTGGGCGTGGAAGATGGCCTCTCCTTTTCTATGGTCTCGTATCCGGTCTTCGAACAGTTTGAGAAGGTGGGAGATCTCTGGAAAGCGAGCTCCGAATACGTCAACGACCTTTTATCACAGGTAAGTGGAAAGTTCCAGGATATTATGGAAGATGAATGCGACTGGATGCTAATTTTCCCAGAATATCCGAGTTCTCATCTACGTCGGAGACAAAGACTGGTTCTGCCACGCTTCAGGCATGCGCCGCCTGGTAGACGAAGGCCTTACTTGGAACGATAAACCTTTATTTAGAATGCGTCGTCTGGCGCCGTGGTACTCTGGAGCAAAACCTGCGGGTGTCTTCAAATCACTCGAGCCCCTGACATATGCAGAGATTGCAGAAGCTGGGCATATGGCTCCTTTCGATCAACCGGAGGCTACTCTTACGTTGATCAACTCGTTCATTCGAGGGCACCTGCCAGCTTGAGATGCCATGTATTAAAATCAAAGTCTTAAACTCAGTCTCAATGTCAATTTCTTCTTGTCGATGAGATGCATAGCCCAGGGAAAGGGGATTCAGGGCGCCAGACTTAATTCGAGCCTAAGATGGGAAGCTGACCAGGGGCTCCAGCCCCGAACTCCCCGTTCTCCTGTATATACCCCGGAGTTTGTTTTGGTTGATGACCGGGAGGCGACTGTAGATGGGGTCCTGGGGCCGACCTCCGGAGAAAACACGTGCGAACATGGCCCGGAGTTGGCAATGCCGCCCACAGCTCGGCTCACTATCACTCTTCCCTCAGGTGAAGGTCCCCACTGCTGCAGTAGCTCACATGTCTCTCCATCTGCGGAATGGATAGCCTTCCTGTTTAGGCTCGCTGGAGCGCCCGTACTGGCGGCTTGGCATGGTGTGGTACCCCTGGTTCGAATCTACAGGGACACCTCAGTTGCTCGGGTCACGGTAGCAAGGTACCGTGGGGGACAAAGGTGGCCGATTTGTGATCAGGCTTGGTCCTCGACCCTATGTCTTCTCTTACATACCACCTGCCTCTACGAGGAAGCGCTCAGCATACCTCAGAGATTCCGTTTCGTTCAATAATAGAACGTAAACAACTGCCATGAACGCCATCAAGCCGGTGCGCTATGCAGAGCTTCACAACATTCTCTAGTGAGTGCCTTTGAAAATGTCGATGTGAAGTTACCTTACTGGCTCTGACACAAAACTCGCAGCCATGTTGTTTTTGCCCTTACCACCGCCTTTGGCCTCTCAGGTCTGCAGTGTCTCGCCCGGTATGCTCGACGGACGCCTTCTGGATTCCTGCTGTATCGGTCGCGGATAGTCTTTTTCGTCAGTTTTATGGTCTTTCCCTATTGCTTATGATATGATAAAATCCTTGCTGACAGACATTGCTAGGTTGCGTATCTCGCTGTGGCGGCGATAGCCCTCGCAGCGCTGGTGTGGGATCATGAAGCAACAGACGTCGCAGCCCGGAACAAGATCAAATCTGCGGTACTGCTTGCAACTACAGTCAAAGCCGCAATCTTTTCGGTGGTGGTATTTGTTCCGACATTCAGCCCAATCATAGCCCTTGATGCCTTGTCATGCTGCATTGGCTGGGCTCTTGTCTTCCTCTTCGCGCAGTATCCGGGACAGGGCCGGGGGCATCCTGGCACTTCTTCATCTGTCCGTACTGTTGTCAATGCTGTTCCTGGAAGGAGACTATGCTTCACAAGGATCGCCAGAGTCACTGCAACACCCCTTGATTCGCAGTACGCCCGTCGCCGCGATTACGCTTTCGTGGCTCGATCCGCTGGTCAAGCTCGGCGCGTCAAACTCCATCAACCCATCTCAACTTTGGGACGTGGACAGCCAGCTCTCAGTTCGTTCTGGGTCTGGGGGCCGTATCTGTCGCTGGATATTTGGCTCAGAACGCGACTCCAAGTGTTGTCCAGGTCAGTACCGAAGTGATTCCAAAATCGGCGACTCTGCTAACAGTGTTCATGGCGACCCAGCATGCTCATGTTGCTTGCTGCCTCCTTGATTTTCTACCTCGAACAACCCTCTGGCACACTGGGTCTGACCCTGAACTTCGTCTTGCAAATCACGCAGATCCTGAATGTTTTCGTCCAGGCTCGCTCGAACCTTGATGCTGACATTACTACCATTGAAAGGATCCTCGCCTTCACCTCCCTCACTCCAGAAGAAAGCGGAAGACCAGTCCGGTCCCCTCCGGCAGATTGGCCACATATCCCCTCTGTGGTGTTTCAGTCTTTCACGGCGGGGTACAAGCCGCATGAGTCGCCTTGTCTGCACAATCTTGATTTCATGATTAGTCCCGAGGAGCATGTTGCTATCGTGGGCAGAACAGGAGCCGGAAAGTCATCGCTCATCCAGGCCTTGCTTGGGGCAATTCCTAGCGGCAGCATCCACGAGGGGCGGATTCTGATCGGGGACATCGATGTCGCAACTCTGCCGCTGACGCGCCTCCGAGAGTGTGTCCTTCATACCCCAAGAACCACTGAGGTTCTGTGGCACACTGCGACAGAATCTCGACCCTTTGGACCAATACGACAGCGCGGAGATTGACCGTGTAGTCAGTGTTTGCAGGATTCCGGAGGCATTGGGTATCAATCACATGAAAGACCCTCTCGCTTATCACATCGACCCGACAAAGTAAGTTTGGAGGATCTCATTCATGTGACCTATGCTGATTCGGTATGCGTAGTGGTGCCCTCTCTGCCGGTCAAGCCCAGATGGTTGCTCTAGCCCGGGCGCTCCTCATGCGCAACAAGATCGTCATCCTTGACGAGGCCACTGCTGCAGTAAACCAGGACAATGCCAAGTCTCTTGAAAAAGTAATGCGCCACGAGCTTCGAGGTTGCACGGTCCTCGCGATCACACACAACATTCAGACATCGTTGAGTATAAATGGCACGTCACGGGAGCGGTGTAGCCTAGAGCGGTGCTGACCATGCAATGAGTACAGCTCACATATGATCGTGTTATCGTATTGGAAAAGGGCGAAGTGGTGGAAACCGGCAATCCATCAAACCTCCTAGAGGATCCGAACTCTGCCTTTTCAAAACTTGCCACCAGCGCGGACTGAGATAGCTCTTTGGTGCTTGCGAGAAGGATAATTCCTCGCGTGAAGATATACTTGTACTCCTTGAAATGAGCTGCAAGTCTTTCGTTTGTATGACAAATGACTTTCATCTGACTGGAATTACACAAATAGGTGCAGCACTAGCATAGCCGCTACACCCCGGAGTCTACACTGGTCTTCATGGAAGTAATCTTAGAGTGGATGGCAGCCAACGATCTCGCACAAGTGGTACGAAGGAGGTAGTGGGCATAGCAATACGCGGGGATACACAGCAGCAGCGCCTCTTCGGCAGACGGCTCGTGACTGGGTACTCTCAGGGCGGCTGCCAAACTGTGAAACAGTATGCTCATGAAACGAATTGTGGATGGTCACACGCTGTGTCATTTGCGATCTTGTCCATACTTCCATCAAAAGTACCGATCTGGCATCTCTCAGACCGCCCAATACTTTGGCATTGGCTGCTATCTTGGCAGCAGTCAAGCGTCAGGCATGGGTATGCCTCTTCAATTTGCCTCCGGCGTTGACCGTCAAGCAGGGGTCGGAGTCAGCGCCACCTAGCGCTGACCACTGAGCGTAATCGTGTACCAGTTTTGGTATGATTTCCGACCAGCGGACTCGGTGGAGGAGCCACATCCTTCTTCAGGCCGCTCTACGCACCCCAAGCCAGCTTGGCGAACATCATATCGCCGACGCTGGCAACACTGGTCAGTGAGCCCTATTACCGCTGGTCAAACCCTAAGCGCAAGAGAGAACATGAGCTCTGAAGCCCTCCCCGCAGTCCAAGCCCCTGGCTCAAGAGGCTCGTGGTAGCAGCCACGGTCCGAAGCAATGTATCGAAATGACCACCATGCCTCGCGATTCCAAAATTGCCGGTCTCAATAGTTCCACTATTTTGCATCCCATGACAATGATGTCCAACAAGAAATCATGTTTGACTTGCAGTTCGCGGCAACGCGAGAATAATACGCCGGTCTTCCTACCGCCCAGTCCTATACTCTCGCGGCCGTCGGCGATTAGTTGGGCAGGTCAGGATTGCCACCGCCTTGGACCAGAAGTCTGGGCGAATCCAATTGGGCCGATCTTCTGCGCACGCGCGGCAACCGCCGGCGTATCGGCCTCGTCACGGCGCTGGGTCTCGTTTCCCAACTCTCAGGAAACGATCGCATCTCATACTGCCTCAAGTTCGACATGGACATCGCGGACCCACAGATTCAGCTCGACATCAATGGCGGCATGAAGTCGAAGGCCTTGATCTTCAACATCGCCATGGCTTTCTTTGCTGACTACTTCAGCCGTCGGCCCATCTACCTCGTGTCAACCATCGGCACTTGCGTTGCCTTTAACGCGTGGGCCATTGTCTCGGCACGATACGAGATCGCGCCGGCCAATGCCCTGGAGCACCTCTTCGTCGTTTTGACATTTCTCTACGGCATGCTTTACGATATCAAGTCCGGTCTCATAGCGAATTACATCACCAAGATTCTTCCCTACGGACCGCGACCCAAGGGCTTTACTTGGCTCAACTTCTGCGTCTCCGGGTCCCTCTTTTTCAATCAGTATCTCAACACCATCGTGCCTGATGCCATCCAGGGGCGCTACTACATCGTGACCTGCATGTTCCTCGGCTTCGAGATCTGGGTCATCCACACGTTCCTCGCCGAGACCCGGTACACGCCCCTGGAAAAAATCAACAAATACACCGACGGGCCAGACGCCGGGGACGTTGGCGAGGCTGCCCGTGCGTACGTTAAGGAGCAAGGGTTGACCGGGGGTGACAGGGACGACGGAATTCCCCGCGTTGAGAAGGCGTAAGAAGCAAGTTTGCTGTCTACCGTTCGAGGCTTTCCCTGGGCGGCCGTTGGACAGACGATCTCCTGCTGCGATAGATATCGTGAGGAGGGGATGACAAGCCTTCGTGTCTCCGGCATCGCAAAGCAGACGAGCCCTGACCCAATTGCATGAATCTGTCGTGATTCTACAAGATTCAGGCATGATTTTATGTTACTAGACGGCTTTCTGAGTCTGTAATTGGTGACGTCTTCATGTTCGTAGGGAGGGAGCAGAGGTTAGACGCAGCATCTAATGTGGGTGTCGGCGACGAAGGTTAAGCGAGCCCTCCTACTAATCTATCACTCTGCAAGCACCACTCGTTCACATTCGCCTCCCGTCATCCCGCCACGGGCCGAGATCGCTGAACGGTCGTGGGGGCGTGGTCCATGCTTGGAGACGGGATGAAAGCAATTAACGCAAGGCATGGCCTGTTCGGCGTGAGCAACTGTGCAGGTCTCAACGAGGCCCACAGAAGTACATCCAAAGGCCCAGCCGATGGCGGTCTGGGACTTCGAAGAGCCAGGGTCATCATGCAAGAACCAGGGCACGGCAGGGTCATCATTGCCATCACAAATTCGCGATCGGCCAAGCCGTCGCGAAATCAGGCGGGAAACCCGTGCAGCATGGTGAACTTCGGTTCCCATTGGCAAGCTCTCGCCGGCGCCAGTCTACATACCTGCTCCTTGTGGGATGGAGCTGCTGCTACGCCTTCGGATTCGGAAACGGAATGTCACCTCGACACCGGGAGACCGGGAGGTAGGTGGTCATTGATTCCGGAACTAGTCGCCTAGAGAGGTTTAAGTCAACGCAAGAAGCGCATTGACTTGTAAGGGTTGTAAAACGGTACTTTCACGTACTAAATCTGACCTTGTGCCTCAAGCTACCTAGTTCCGTGGCCACATCAGTCAACTCTTCACTGACAGGTAGCCAGGTCGCCGAACAGGCGAGTTCTCGCGTAGCACTATCCCTGCTCTTCGCCTACGCGCTCTGCAGATGCAAAGTCCCCCTCTCCCGCCAAGGCTCTAAGTATTGACCAGGAGCAAGGCTCTTTCCTCTTCGGCACGTCTGGTAGCGACTGCATGAATGCGGGTGAGTCTAGATAACGGTCTCATGTCGACTCGGGACCTTGCCGTCAGCTTAAGACTGGCAAAATGCTGCGCTGTTCTGGCCGTATAGAAGGGGTTGCTTATACGTGGAAAGCGAGGTTCTACTTCAAACATAGAGCTGTGGCGGAATTCATCTTGTAGCCCTGACCGTATCTGTTGCAGAACACTCCACGTCTCCTAGACCCTCCCCCCCCCATACCCTTGTCCCTGGACCTGCATCCTAAAGGCCCGCTGTAGCAGTTTTGCCTCCAGAACAAAGTGGCCGCATGGGTAAGTTCACCGCTTCCCTGACTGCATGCGAACCCTGATGATCCCAGGCCGCCATGCACCTGGTGTATTGGTGTATTCAGTGTGCTTATCACAGCCGCACTTGTAACGCCATCCTGGCCATATCGCGCCATGTTTATGCAGGCTCGGTAGCGCATTTGTGTCCAATAGCCTGCCTTGTCGATTCAGGTACCGCCTCAAACGAAGGTATCTACGCTGCTAGCCCACCATCGCGACACGGGCCGTATTGCCTTCACTGGCCGGGATCATCATCCTCGTCCATGCAAACCTGCCATCCCAAGGAACCTTTGGGAGTCGAGACAGTGCCAATCATGCAGCAGTCTCCTTCTGGAGTTGAAATGGTCCTTTGGGCTGCTGAACTCGAGCTCTTTGGTGACAAGCCTTCGCGCTCACCCATGTCTTGCGGGAGCGAGAAGGGGCTTGTGTGCTTGTTCGTCAACGTGAATGGCTGTCCGGGCCTGATCAAAACCTATTGTTCAAGATGAGTCCAGGACGAGGAGATTCTTATCAGTGAAATCCCCTCTCCGCGACTGGCACTAGCCTGAGGAGAGGCTCTCGTCTATAAAGCTTGGGGGGTTCTCTCTCTCTCCCCCGACCTTGAGTCCTTTACTGCACAGGCTCCGGACCAGAAGTAAACCGCAATAATGCGACTCCTTCGCCTCCTCTCATTGTTGCCCCTGACGACTTGGGTATCTGCCTTCGAGGTTCGTCGAGACGAGTCTGGCGGGGTCGTCGAACCCACCAAGCAGTTCATCATCGAAGTCAACAGCGTCAGTCTTTCCTTCTGGCCGTCTTCAACGTTACCATGATGGTCCCTTGGCATGGTACTGACAAGAAACTCAGATTGCCGACCTCGAGGCCGTCTCCCAGAAACTCACCAAGGGTAGATCCGCGAGGGTCCTCAAGACGTTCAGCTCAGATGTCTTCACGGGCCTTGCTATCGAGACAGACGACGACAATCTGGACACCATCAACCAGGCTGTCGGAGTAGCACAAGTCTGGACAGCCAGCCTGGTCCATATCCCCGAGTTCGAGACGCTTTCCACCCGCTCGCTCCTTGGGGATGCTGCCAACTACTCATCCTATGTTCATCAGTACACCGGAGTCGCGAAGCACCATGCGGAGGGCAATCTTGGTCAGGGAATAAAGATTGCCGTTATTGATAGTGGCATCGACTATAACCACGAAGCGGTATGTTACTTTCGATGTGGCGGCGAAGGGTTTAATGCCCAATTATCTGCTCAGCTGACCCTGGGTCCCTGATCGACAGTTTGGTTCTGGGTACGGCCCTGGATACACGGTAGCAGGGGGTTGGGATCTGGTCGGCGATTGTAAGTTGTCTTACTTGGAGTTTCATGCAGGTCAGGAGGTGTCTAACATACACTCTACATAGCTTGGGCTGCCCTTGACCTGAACCTCGCCCCTGATGATGACCCCATGGACATCACAGGCCACGGAAGTCACGTTGCAGGTATTATTTCGGGCAAATCCGACTGGTGAGACACCCGCTAGCTTACTCTTCCGTCTTTCCATGCTGCATGCCCGCGAAGAGCAATGCTAATACTGTCTGGTTGTTAGGTTCACGGGTGTTGCCCCCGAGGCCGAGCTCTACGCCTACAAGGTGTTTGGGACTCGTGTATGTTGCCTTGCCTGCCTCAAACATCCCAAGAAAGCTACTAATAGCTCCCAACTCTACGCCAGGGCTCGACATACGACTTTATCCTCATCGATGCCTTCATCCGTGCATACGAGGACGGTGTAAGCACTCATGAGTTTGTTATTGTCCTCGTTCCACGCTTACTCCATTCGCAGGTCGACGTCATCACAGCCAGCATCGGAGGTGCTCTCGGCGGCGGCTGGTCTAATGGTGCCTGGGCTACTATAGCATCTCGTATTGTCGAGAACGGTGTCATCGTCACTATTGCGGCCGGGAACTCGGGCAACACCGGTCCCTTCTACGCTAACTCGGGGTCTTCTGGAAAGGGCGTTGTGGCGGTTGCCTCTGCTTCTAACAACGTGATCATTCCCCGTAACACCTTCGAGCTCTCTATCACGGTCGATGGTGCCACTTCGAGGACCAAGCAGGCCTCTGTCGGTTGGAGTCCTTGGGACTACATCGACGCCCCTATCGTTCCTCTCTTCCAGGACTACGACATTCAGAGACAGGCATGCCAGGCCAGCAACCTCCCGGCTGACATCGCCGACCTGTCGGGCAAGATAGTCGTGATCCGTCGGAGCGACTGCACGTACGACGATGTCGCTCGCACCATCATTCCGTATAACCCTCTGGCTATCCTCATTATTAACAACGGAGGCAGGGCAGTTCACCCCGCCTCGCGCCCTTCCTGGCCCATGGCCTTGATTGAGGAGAGTGTCGGAAGGGCTATCCTCCAGGCCGCTGCGGCCGGTGCTATCATCACGGGCGATTTCGCCAAATATCAGGGCGAGTTCATCACCATCGGCATCGAGAACCCGCCCGCATACCCTGCGGACTCTACTCAATGGGGAGGTCTTCATAACCTCGATAACAAGCCTGACATCGCCGCCCCTGGTGTCGAGATCCTGAGCGTTGCAAACGGAGGTGGGTGGAGGATCTCGAGTGGAACGTCCATGGCAACCCCGTACGTCGCCGGCATTGCCGCTCTCTTCCTCCACGCCAACGGCGGCCGTGCCGTAAACGGGAACGGCATCGCCGCCGACTTTTACACCAGAGTCATCGCCAGCGGTAAGACGATGCCGTGGTCCACTGCTGACCAGCCTCTTGAGCCCGTCCCCGACCTGTGGTCTCCGACGATTCAGACCGGCGCCGGCCAAATTGACGCCTGGAAGATTACAAACTCCACGACGAGGCTCAGCACGGCGAGGTTCCTCCTTAATGACACGGCCAACTTCCAGGGTGAGCAGACGGTCGAGATCACCAACACGGCCAACGTCGACGCCGTGTACACGTTTACGCTTCAGCCCGCTGGTGGTATTTATGCTGGCAATGCCAATGGCAAGGGCTTGATGCAGCTGCCAGGTCTCAGGCCGACGATCATGGTTCCCGATTTCGCGGCACCTTCGGGCACCTTCACCGTCCGTGCCGGCGAGACCAAGACTGCCAGGTTCACCTTTGACTACCCCCGGGGTCTCGACGTCGCCAGGCAGCCTTTCTATAGCGGAAAGGTGCTGGTCGAGTCCTCGCTGCAGGAGTCGCTGTCCATCATCTACTTTGGTGCCGCTTATGATCTCAAGGCACACTACAAGCAAATCTTTAGCGTGAAGCCCGCCTTGAGCAGGTCTAGGTACTCCGTTATGATCTATACCTTATTGGTGCGTGGCTGATGTTGCGCACAGCTCCGCCTTCAACCTGCCGGCGTTGGATTACCCGACAATGTTCCTTTCCTTCGACTGGGGCTGCGACGAAGTCCGCTTCGATGTGAGTTACCACTTACATAAGGAAGCATAAACACACCATAGTCCAGGGCTAACCTGGACTGCCAGATCTATGGGCCGTCCTTCCAAGAGTCACATGCGGCCTACCCGCCCGTCGTCGGCGACAACGGCTACGTCGGGTCCGGTACGACCTGGCGCCACTCCACTTACCTCGATAGGTGGACAAGCCCGTACGACAAAGAGGACACCGTTTCGTTTCCTCTCCGGGCATTTAGCCGGGACTGGTTCAGGTCCGTGGCCCTCGGATATACCTTTACTCGCATCATGTGGTTCGGAAAGCTGGCGGACGGCACATACATCTCCCCCGGCACATACACGTGGGTTCAAATCCCAACAATCTATCATAAACTTGATGTTTGGCGCTGACTGAGAGATTATAGTGTTCGTCTTGCTGCACTGAGGCCGTTCGGCGTCCGTGAGGTTGCCGATGATTGGGAAGTCGTCCTCCTCCCCTTCACCTTTCTGGCCTAGGGGCTTGATAAAGCGTAGTACCCTATATGGCGCCGATTACATGCCAACCATGCCGACTTTGGTGCCATAGAAGGTAGGGCCGGCGACCTCGGCGATCTGCAGCACAGCTAGGAGCACAAATGCCACAGACTCTCCAGCGATGCCGCCAGAAGCAACACTATAGCCGTACTGAGAAAACGACTTGGCGTTCACGCGCTTCCAGATAAGGACGATGATCATGCCAACCGCCATGGTGAGTGGCAGAAAACTTCCAGGAATCGTCATAGCCAAGCCGACGATGGGCATCTCTGGGAGGAATTCTGCAATCTTCTTGTGCTTCGTACCCCGAAGCCACCTTGTAAGGGCGGTGACGAAAATCCCAACAAGCGTTAGAATAATAGAGAACACCCAAGACGATCTGGTGACTGGAAATTCTGGCGAGAGAATACCGACTGTGACCGCACGCCACGCACCAACGGCGGGGGKGGKGAAGGAACAAGTCAGTGCCTGGGCATCGATGATGCAAGGGTATGCCTTGCAGAACAAAACAAACAACCCTGGGGATTGTATTGCGCCGAACAAAGTGCCGAGAGCCTGAGCATGGAACTGGGTCCTTGCTGGTGTTCGTAGTAGAAAGCCGGTCTTGAAGTCGCCCATCAGAGCGGCCGATGCTTGAGCCGCGCCTCCCAATACTCCGGCGCCCGCCAGGTTTGCCAGCATGGACTGGTTGATTGGGTATCCATTAGCTTTCATAATGCTGCCAGTGATGAACTGGGAGGCCTTGGCGACGGTGGCGGCCGGTGAAACGTTGGAAGCGCCGTACGTTTGGATGGCGACGAAAGACATGAAGATGCCAAAAACCATGTTTAAAAGGTTTATTTGTGCGGGAAGTCCGAAAAGGTAGTGGAGAGAAACGAGCGAGATAACAAAGATAATAGTGAACAGGGTGAGCCATTCCCAGGTACGGACCTGGTACTCAGGCGCAATCGGGTCGTCGTCTTCCATCGAATCGACGGTATTCGGTGGCGCGTTGAGGTCGGCGGCAGCTTGGTCGCCACGGTTCCGCTTCGCGATAGACCGCACGGACAGGGTCAGGCCGGAGAAGCTGTACTTCATCATGGCAAAGAGACTCTTCCACTCCATGGCCAGGGAGGTGATGGTGGTTGCCAGCATCATGAAAACCGCGGGCCAGAGGATCCAGTAACGAGGTGACGGTTCTGTTAAGAAATCGGTCGGAATCATCGCGTTGTATGTGACAAGTTCGGGGTAGGTCTCGCTGATGTGTACACCTTTGGTATAGCCGAGATGCAAGGTGATGGGCCCGATCACGCCCCAGGCTAACACGGCGCCTCCGATAAATGAGCAAATCACTCTGGGGCCCATAAGCATTCCAAGGCCAATGTACTATGAACCCTCGGAGTTAGCAATTGCCTAGGTGGAAACATGGAGTGCTCCTCGTCATGCCTGAAGAATAGGGAGATATTGCAAAGACCCCGATCCAGATAGAACAAGGTATAGCAACATTGGAAGTAACGAACCGCTGGACTTGTCATGACTGTCGCCCACCCCCAGTTCACCGCGTAGATGGCGCCATGGCCCCCCCACTTGAAGATATACCAGAAGAAATTGAGCTCGTATAAGACGCCTGGCGCGTAGGAGCTTGCTATGGCCCAGACGAGTGAGGCACAAAAGGTCATGGAGGGTACTGCCAGCGTCTTCGAGGACTTGCCGTCTGTTTCGGAGTGGAGGGCCCGGATCGTGACGGCGGCTGCGGATCCTGTTGGATAGACAAGGCTGAGAGGTCTTGCGATGCGGATGAGAAACATCTTACGCAGGCCGACAGCGTACGAAAGGCCGAAGAATCCAGCAACTAGCGAGTAGCAGAGGAGCTTTCCGTAGTCAGCACTGGGGCTTGTGCCTAGTAGACCGAGCTGATACATGGCTGGGACAGCAGACATGTAGAGAAAGCCGATGGTCACGCAGCCGCTGGCGACAGCCTGGACGATATTGTTCTCGTGGGGGCCGAAAGGTTGTTGGAGGAAAGGAATCTATGTTACTTGGTTAAGACGGGGGGTTTGCGCAGGAGTGGTGTGGGGAAGCTACCTTTGCCTTGATGATGCCTTTGATGATGAAGAAGCCAAAGATGGTCGCAAAAAGCACAGACTCAAGACCGATCCCAGACTTCAGTCCTGCCATTGGATGGAGGATCAGCTACAATACTATGCTGCGTGTTTTGATGAAGGGGCCGTTTGGTCAGCTACATACCTAGATAGATGTTGCCACAGTTCACAAGGGACCCGAGGATGGTGCCAACAACAACAGCTCGTATGGTGAAGATACGGACGCTGGGGTCATAATCTCGGACTCCACGGAGAGGTGCGTATAGGTCATCAGCAATTGGTAATTCCGACTCACCCTGAAGGGTCGACTGTTTCTCAGTCTCGTCAGTCACCCCCGTCTTGGAGTCGGAGCGTGACTCCACAAGTTTGGCGGCCATGGTGGACTGGGCTTTGACTCGAGGTGACGCAAAGGGAGAATAGTTATTGTTGGAGTCGGAGCTGGATGTAGAAGACACAGGGAAGCTGCCGGAAGCTTGACTTGAATACTCGGTCTCCAAGGAAGGCATCAGGTCGCTTATCATCGAATCTGGGTCAAGCCTCCTCGACCCAGAGCCAAGGGTTGGCAACGCCCTATCTCTCAGAGACGTTTACCCCGCAAACAAGCTGTCGATAGCAGGTCGCGTGGCAAGGGTATCCGAACGGACGCGGGGAAGTCATGGGTGCTCTCGATAATTCCTCGCAGCGAGGTCCGAGTCAGGTGGTGGTGGTTTGAGCCAAGCTGAGATGTGTGGTGGAGAGTACCAAAGATAGCGGCAAGCGATTTCCGGCGATTATATTTACCCTTTTAGGTCACACAACCGCCCCTAGCGGCTCTAGTAATTTGGGACATCCCTGGGCTGCCTCAGCTCGGACTTTTCTCGGACCGGTGACCTTGTAGGCCTACCTAAGGAATAACAAGGACCCCTTCCAGACCACACACACCCATGGGCGTTTGCTCGCCGGGGCTCACAAGAGCCATAGAGTATAGCTATTTAGAGAATTAATGCTAATCGTGTGTAAATAAAAACAGGCCTACGTGTAACGACTCACTTCTAGGACGCCTCGTTAAGCACCTATGTACTTAATAGAAATTAGAAGCGCTGACTAATTAACCCCAATTATATAGATGAATACATACCTATAATATCTTATCTACTACTATTTTTCCTTTTGCATCTTCCGGCGGTCGACAAAGGCAAAATCGCCATTGAGACATTGTCTTCACTATGACATTTCAGTGTACGCACCCTGGATGTCAACGCTCCTATATTCGCAAAGAACACCTGACTCGTCACCAACGACAGCATGAGGTGCCCCGTCAGTACTCCTGTTCATTATGTTCGTCATCATTCTCGCGAAGGTAGGACACGCACATCTCGTTAAAATATTGAAGGCGCGTGCTGACTCTCGAGATATAGCGACACGCTCCGCCGCCACATGCTCACACACAACGACTCGCTCGGTTCAGCTCGGGCTGCACAAGCCTGCCAGCCCTGTAGCGCAGCAAAGGTCCGATGCGACGGTAACAAGCCGCGGTGTGCACGATGTCAAGAAAAAGATGTACCGTGTGGCTGGGCACAGCTGGAACCAAGAGCGCCTTGCGAGGAGGTGCAACCGGAACCCGTGGACTATACCCAGTGCGATACTACTCCTATTCAGCCCGAGACGGAGGGGGAGCCAGCACTACTGAGGTCATACTTTGACCATGCCCATGCTTCCTGGCCACTACTACACCGACATAGCTTTCTCTCGCAAGAGCAAGATATTATCTTGGCACAGACGGTCATGGCCATTGGCCTATGGATCAGCGATGCGCCATTGGAAGTGCGGAAGCAGGCGAGCGGTGCTCGCGGGGAGCTCATAGGCAAGACGCAAGTCGAATTGGCAAGTCAGTCTTCAGTACAGCCCGTATTTTACTAACCTTTAAGCGGTTCAGCCTGACCTACTCCAACAAGCACACAACGGCACCCTCGCATTATCAGCTAAACTTCTCCCCCGACTGCAAGCCATGTTCCTCCAGGCCGTGCTGTCACTCTACGTGGGTGGGCAAGAAGCTCATGATGTACCGCTGGTATCTCGCATGCTATATCATTTGTTGGAACGAATTGGGGCTTTTGACCAGCACACCCTTCAGAATGAACTTTGCCAAGACTGGCTCTTAACTGAGCTGTATCAGCGGTACGTTCTAACGGAATGAACCATGAGCCTAGGAGCGTTGCGGCGACTAACCAGTCTGGTTTAGCCTTGCGCTTTGCACAGTGAAGCTTGAAATTGTGAGGACCAAAGGCGTCGGTACCGAGTTTCACTTCCCTTCTCACGTCAGCCCACTGTCCCTTCACATCAGGATTCCGCTGCCCCGAATCATGTGGGATAGAACCTCCTGGGACTCCGGATCATACATTCAGCATCCGAGTCAAAGCACAGATCACCCCGACCAGCCCGACCAACCCGACGTCTTAATCATCAGCTCGATATTTCAAAGGTCAGCCGTCCCCAAGGACATCCTATCACTTTACGCCCTTAAGCGCTTTGACGAAACCTTGCACCAGGCTGTTTTGAACTGGCGCAATGCACATGAAGGCTAGCTTTGGGAAGCTTGTTCTGGTCTTGTGATTTCATAGCATTTCATGTTTAGAGTCCAGCATTAAGTCTCCGATTTGGCCCCGTCCTAGGCCATGGAAGCGATGATGGCCTTGAACTCTTCGGCGGCCAACCTCTTAACGCCAAGAAGCTCGTTAGCGGGCTGGAGCGGCTGCAGCTCTGGGTCGACCGCAATAGTAAGCGCCAGCAACTGGAAGACTTCTATGCTCACATCGCCACGGTACAGCCGCTGTAACGCTACCTCATTGCGAACTTTGGTCTCAACCTGGACTGTCTCAAGCTTCTCACCCTGAAGGACCTCCTTGACCAGGTCTAGGACCCGATTCTGGGTAAGGTTGATCACTTCAATGGAAAGAACCTTGTTCCGCGTCTCGTCGGGCCTCTTGAGAGCCCCGATGATGGCATCGCCAAACGCCGTACGGGTTGTCATGCCGAAGGCTGTCTCGCCGCCGTCGTGGATATAGATCTTGCGTTGCTTCACACCCATGGCGCCCTCGAATCCGAGTATGAACTCGATCCAGGCGCCGCCGACTAGGGAAGTATATTCTATCTTTCCGGTCTCGGCTGCCGCGACTAGCTCCCTATGGAGCGCAATCTTGGCCGACGCGAGGAGATTCGATTGTACGGCCGGTCGTCGGTGATCGGTACCCCATTCAGATGGGAAGTAGCGCTTCACGCCGGCAGCGATGGACGCCGACATGACTCGCTGGTTGACCTCTTGCAGGTTGCCGGGGACGGCATTGACGACGACGTCGGCGTGTTTGAAGGCTTCGGCGAGACTCTCGACGGAGTTGAAGTCTGCGACGTGAAGGTGGGTGCCGACCGGGATCACGTCCTTCGCGGAGGTTGCGTCGCGGGTGACAACGGTGACTCGGAGGTCGGCGACTTCGGCGAGGCGTTTGGAGAGGACGAGGCCAAGGTACCCGGTGCCCTGCGATCAACGTTGGTTAGGTATAGACTGGCAAATCGGCGTTCTGCATTTCGACTTACACCACAGATGGCCACAGATTTGAAGAAGGTCATAATGATTGATGGGCGCGAAGCAAAGTTGGTCGACGAGTAATGTGGATGTGGCACGAACAGTCTCATGGGTTAGACTTCGCTGAATTCAGCCCTTTATATGTCAGGGTCGTGGAGCGCTCGCTCCTCCCATTATCAGTGATGCCGTCTTTCTCTTCTACTAATGTGACAGGGTCCTCCCACCGGCCCCCGATTTATAAACAAGGCCGTATGTTTATCCGTCTGCCTCTTTTTCCAGGCCATGAAGTCAGCAGCGCGCATGGTGACAAAGATAACGTCTCGGGCGGCGGCCCGTGAGCGATCGGGTCCCGAGGGTTCCGGATCCCCGGTGGGATGACAGTCGGTGGGATAACAGCCGGTGGGATAACAGCCGGTGGGATAACAGCCGGTGGGATAAATCGGCTGTCCGCATTTGTAATACCTGAATGCATTCTGAAAGTTTATAAGGGGCCCTGAATCAATGAGAACAATATTCTGCAACCCGGATGGAACACTGAATATAACAAGCTACACAAGAGACCACCTCCATTATTTTCCAGCCTCAAACTTAACATTTCTTTTTCTGCCTCGCAATTCTGCCATCGGTATGATCGAGCACGTAGACATTGCAAGGGTCCTGCAAGTAGCCAACCTTGCGGTGACGGCACATTTATCAGGTCAGAGCTATCTCTTATTCAGTTTACCGTTAAGCTGTTCTGCTTCCTTTAATCCTAAACTCACTCAAAACCATCGCAGGCTTCCAAGTTGCGTCGGATCTAGTCGCAATTCCCAATGCTGTCTCGCTGCAGGACAGGCAGGCCATCGTTCGGGCGTGGTTTCGAGCATGGAACGTCGGCCGCAAGTATGGACCAGCCATGGTCATGGCACCTTCGCTGGGTTTCACCGCGACGGCATACCTGGGTAAGATGTACTCTCTTTACTCTTCTTCCCTTGGCTTATTGTCTTTCATTTAATGGTTTAAGATGTAATTCTTGTTTGATGGGAACATACAAGCTGATGAATTATTTTACCCGCTTCAAGCAGGACGAGAAAGTCCTGCGTTTATTTACAACGTGGCTGCCGCCGCACTCATGGTTTCTGTCTTGCCCTTCACGAAGTTTGTGGTGTTTCCCATCAACGATATCTTGCTGGAAGAGCACCAACAGGTCTTAGCGTCAGAGAAGGCGCGAGATCTTCCTAGGTCACATCTAGACCTAGATGGCACCAGAGCTGCGGTACTCCGGTGGAAGAACGGCGACGCTGTTAGGATGGTGTTAGAGCACCTGGCGGTCATTGCTGGAGCTATTGCCTTGTTGAAGGCCTAAGAGTGTGTCGATGGATGTTTAGAGACCACGGCGAGGGTGGCACAAAGATCGCTGTAAACACGGAAGTGAGCCGAGCTGTATCCTCGCGGACTCTTGTATTGCAGCGAGATCTATAACCTTATGGGCGAGGCGCAACATAACAGTAAAGGTTTGCCTAGACAAGCTAGCGAACCTGGCAAAAAAGATAGATGTTAGAGACAATTAAGATCAAGTGCGCAACATAGGATTATCGCCGAAAATCTATGAGGGATATATACGATGAAGCCGAACTGGAGGGCGATGAGGGGAGCGATGCTGCCGCCCTTGGCCCTCGCCTCATCGACCTAGTGGCCGGGGTGACGGTGCGCTCCTCGGCACCGCATGCTGATGTGACATCAGCTCCTCTCTAACCCCCGAAAATGTCAACCCGCGCCCTTGATAAATGATAGTTATAAATTAAAGGGTTATGAATTTAATTGATCAGCTTTTATTAATATGCTCGCCGGATGGATTCCATGGAATCGTCAGCGTGGTCTTTGATATGTAAGCTTGCATCATTGGACAGGTCCTCACTCGCATCACGTCATTTGAGGAGCTTGGGTTAGGACGGTGGGAGGTCTATAAAGAATGAGTAGCTGTCATCTTCTCCGCGTCAGCCGAACTTTCATCCTGCATCAACCATCGCTCCCTCTCCGTAATCTCCGCCGCAACAATACCATAGAGTCAGCCATGTCGCAGCCACAGATTGCAACCGTCCAGGCAGATGGGATCGAGATATTCTACCGCCATTCTGGCCCAAAGGATGCACCGGCAGTGGTCCTCCTCCACGGCTTTCCAACCTCATCGCACATGTTTCGACACCTAATCCCCAAACTGGCGACCAAGTACCGCGTCATTGCCCCCGACTTGCCCGGTTTCGGCTTCACCGTCGTGCCCGATTCCCGCAAGTACAAGTACACTTTCGAGAATATCTCAAACACATTTGCGGCCTTTGTGGACGCCCTCCACCTAGAGCGTTTCGCGATTTACATCTTCGACTATGGCGCGCCGACGGGGCTACGCTTCGCCATCAAGCGCCCCGATGCCGTGGCAGCGATCATCACGCAAAATGGCAACGCGTACGTCGAGGGCCTCGGCGAGGGTTTTTGGCCCCCGGTGCAGAAGTACTGGGCCAGCGGCAGCCCTGAGGACCGTGAGGCACTGCTTGACGCGACCACGTTCGAGGCAACCAAGTGGCAGTACACCGACGGGGCGCCGCATCCTGAGTCCATACCCCCTGAGGCGTACCACCTCGACCAGGCACTGCTGAACCGTCCGGGGAACCAAGAAATCCAGCTTGACATCTTCTACGACTATAGGACCAATGTGGATCTGTACCCCCAGTTCCAGGAATACTTCCGCACGTCAGGCATTCCGGTGCTGGCGATCTGGGGGAAGAATGACAGCATCTTCGTTCCGCCGGGTGCTGAGGCGTACAGGCGAGATGTTAAGAAGTTTGAGCTGCACTGGTTGGAGGCGGGCCACTTTGCCCTTGAGACTAACGAGGAGAGAGTGGCGAAGCTTATCGATGAATTTTTAGGCAAGAATAGGGTGTTCTAAGAATCTAGCTAGGCAGAGCGAATAAGTATAATATACTCTCTTCTTTCTCACCAACTACGACGAACGCACTCATGACAGGGAAGTCATGCTCCGCATGGCAAGAGCGGCCATGCAAATATTATATGTATGCGTGCCCTTGAGGAATCCGAGGTCCATGTTGTAGCCCGTCTGGTTCTGTCATTTCGAGTGAGCCAACATCACGTATGGGTGAGCTTTGTGCGCTCACCATGTCTTCCTGGGTGGCGCTGCGCCCAACGGCTTTCAGGACTTCCGCATATCTTTTTAGGCCGGGAAAATCAGTCGAGATGATATCTAGGAGAAGAGTAGCCTTGGAGATGGATTTTGATGTGGAGGAGGAGTGTTGGTGTAGCTGCGTGGTGCTGGACAGATTCTGGATGAAGACGCTCATGCATGCGGAGTGGAAGGCGCTGTAGCCCCACGTCCAGAAGAGAATCTTCTTCTCCCCCGAGGCTTGTGGCAGTTGGTCCATGTAGAGACCCGACAGTCGGGACACCAATGCTTTTCCGCTCTCGTCCATATAGAGATGTGGGAGGCAGGTGACCCAGCTGAGCGTCTGAAGCAGAAGGACGCTGAAAAGACTCGGTCGGTTGAGTTCAACGGAATCGATAACCGCAGATATCTCACCGAAGTCGTCTACGGAGAGGACTCTGTTGCTTGATTTGATTTTGGAGACTTTATGAACCCAGTAGAAGAGGTGGCTGGAGTGACACGATTCAGTGTATTCCTCAGGCGGAAGCTGATGAGCAGTTAGCCTTGCAATCAAGGGCATTCGATTCAATTGAATATATTTACGTCTGTGGTGATGTCTGCGTTTTGGATACCAAAGGGCCGGCCTAGGGCGAGTGAGATCCATCTGAATGTCATGTCAGCGACAGTTCCACGAGCCATGTTTGTTCGTAGCACATCGCACCTACCGATCAAAAGCGTAGATGGTCCAGAAGACAAGGCGTCGCTGTTCGATAACAGTATCTGTTGTGAGATCTCTGAGGGATGATTCGTGGTGGAGGCCCAGCGTGATACAGATCCTGACAGCGAGAGTGTGGATGTGCCACGTCCCTCCGCCGGTCGGGTGAATCAAAGAGTGAATGATGAACAAGATCAAGAGTCTAGCCGTGCTCAAGTCTTCTTTTCGAATGGAGAGGTGGAGGCTCTCGGAGGCCAGTAGCGAAAGAGTGCGGGCATGTTCGAGGTTACGGAAACTGTTGGTGAGGCGAGCAGCGTACAGGGCCCCAATGCAGAGGGCCATGCAGAGAATCGGCTCATCCGAAGCATTCCGAACCTGTCCATCTCGCGCAATGCGCAACGCGGAGCGGATATCGTCTTCATCGAGGAACGGGAGAGCGGAGTGGATGTGTTCGATGTAGTGATCGATGTAAGTGTCGTAGGTCTCCGGTTCCGAGGCCAGAAGCCGAGGCAGCATGTCGAGGTCTTTCGGGGTGGACTTGAGACCCAGTCGGAACACTTCCGTCTCTACGTGTCGAGGGTCACTGTTGTCAGCCATGAGGGAGCTGCAAACCATTCGTTCGAAGAGGGATGTCCGCTGATAGCTGCTTGCTCCTGGGGGTGCCTCGCTGAGCAGGTTCCACTGGGGCATCACGCGTCGGGATGTGCCTGATCTGGCCTCACTGGCGGTAGTGACCTGCTCATCGTGTGACCGAACAGTAGAAGGGGGCCCGACATTGGTTGATGGAGTCTGAATGGAGTGTGGTGCGTTCTGTTCTTGGGCGGTGGTGACGAGGCGCGCTGCCTGAAGTTCAAGTGCGCGAACCTCGCGCTCTAGACTCTCGATATACCTTTGAACAAATGGTTAGACATTTGCTACTCATGTTATGAAAGAGAAATGCATGTTCTTACCCCCTTGGCAAGTCCTCTGCCACGTCGGGTGAGTAGTGCTGGCCGGTGAAGCACTCGACGTGCAAGCGACGGCAAGTGGAACATTTCGGATAGAGGCGATCGCACTGCGACATGAGAGTTAGATGAGAATATCCCAAGCAAAAGCTCGTCTAGTCTGCAGGCAAGTTCACTGACCTTGGTCTTGCGCTTCCTGCATCGCTGACAGGCCACAGCCATCCGTTGGCTCATTGTCACTGTCTCTCGGCCGCCGTGACAGTCAGCAACTCCCTGAACGGGGATGGCGTGAGGTACGAGGGACACCAGTGATCGGTGCCAATAAGATGTTTTCGGTTGGCGCGAGGTTTCTCGTTGCATTGCACCATGGCAGACAGACGATGCAGCGGGCGAACCATTCCAGAGAACGTCTGATCAGGGGTGAAGAACCGGAGAACGCAACATGGGGCGAGGGCCGCGAGGTCAGTCGTCCCACGCCGTCTCCGCACACCTAGCGGGTGGGGTCATCCCCAGGTTCTCCTCACGGGCTCCGCACTCACTGAGGATTCGACCTCGGCCGGATATATGAAGGGAATGACCTCTGTAAATCATAGTAACCAGCAAGCTTGTGCCCTGTCGAATCAGCGGCAGGCACTTTCCACAACACCCGCCGATAACCGGCGCGCTCTGGATGGCAAGACAACTCCCTTGACTCCAACATCTCCCACCCCCAATGGAAAGGCCCTGATCTAATAATCTCAAGTAGCCGAGGGGCCTACATGACCGTGCTAGCATGGACGTGAAGAAACCAGTGAGACACCTCCGGCCTCCCCTCGGCTCTCTACCCTTCTAGTCATCTACCACGATGACCACCCCTCAAAACAACCCGGCATCAGCACGAACTTTGTCAACCGCCGCTGCATGCTCGCGATGCAAGTCAAAAAAGATCAAGGCAAGATCCATCTCATCATCAGCCTCCAGAGCGTTCGGAGTTAACTTGCTGGCCTTCAGTGCGACCAACGACCGGAATCTTGCAGGAATTGTGTCCAAGCCAAGGCGCAATGCACCACCATCGACGCCTTCTCCGGGCGTGTCTACCCGCGGGCGTACACATGAACCACTTTCGGAACACTGGGGAATCTTCGAGCTGACATTTCAAATGCGACAGATACCCTCAAAAGCTTGAAAGAAGAGCCGAGTACCTCCGGTCTTTCATCGAAGACCCGCAGGTGCGCGAGGCAGGGTTGAAATCAGCCGAGGACTTTGGCCTAGGGCCGAGAGAGCTTGGTGCCTCGACCGAGAGCTCACCCGCGGACCAACGTCGTACCTTGCTCGATGATGGGAGCATCCCGAGGTATGGCTCTGAGCGGACGTTGCTAAAACGAATGGGTCGCTAACCAATTGTTTGGCGCAAAGCCTCGGACAGAAAGTCGCCGCGGAAGTGTCAAACGAATCACTTGGTCTCGGTCAGATCGACCAGCTCTACAGCGCAATCTCCAAACAGCAGAGCGATGCGGAGCGTGTTGCGTTTACGCGCGCTCTTCTGCCATCTTTTAGCGAGGCTAACCTTCTGGTCGACTCCTAGTGAGTATCACGCTTCGCCCTGGGAATAACAGAATTGAATAGGAGCGCTCATCACCCCTCGCAGCCTCGGCGGCATTCACTACATGCACCCCTTCTTGAAACGCTCAGAAGTTTACGAGCGTCTTTACAGACTGTACTCGGTATCCCCGGATGATGACCAAGCCTCAGAGGTCGACAGGTTCCAAACCAACATGGTTTTCGCGATAGGGGCCGTAGCGCTCGCCCGCAAAGGGACCCACGATGTCCCAGCAACCAGCTACTACCTGGCAGCGGCAGACCACTTTGGTACAGCGTTTGGAGTCACAGAAGATGAGCATATCCAGAACGCCCTGTTGCTTTTGATTTTCAACTCGCATCACCATGTCAGCAGTAAGTCCCCCTGCAAACAGACCGCATTCTGAGGTTTCGAGGCTGAGAGAGATGATCCAAGTCGGAAATCGGTGGGATTTTGCCAGATTCGCCATGCAAATATGCATCGAGAAGGGTTATCATCTCGTGACGAGAGACCCCATAGATCCAATGCTGGATCAGATGCACCGACGGATGTTCTGGTGTGCCTACGTCTCGGAACGCTACAGCAGCAGCTTCCTGGGCCGTCCGATACTCATTCCGGACGCTGAGATCACCGTGCAGGTCGTTCATATCCCATGCTCAAGAGACATTGCAATAACCCAAAGGCTAATGAGATCCCAAGCTTCCTCTCGACCTCAATGATGCCGAAGTCGAAAACCGGTCCTTCACCTCAACCCCCCCAGCTGGTTACAAGTCCGAAACATCGCTTTTGCTACGACAAGTCCGGCTCCGGCAAATCACTTCGAGCGCTTGCTCGGACCTTTATGCTGTCAACGAGCACCGAGACTTTTCAACCAAGGAGGAGACTGTTCTCGGCCTTCTCGCGAGGCTGGAGAATTGGTATGCGACAAGCCCCAAGTTCAACCACCCCACAACACAGTATGAGCTCCCTGCATACCACGACTTGCAATATCACCGAGAGCGAATGACCATAATCCGTTGCTTCGCACACATGCAAAATTCAGAGACGGGATCCAAAGCCGAAAAGTATCTTCGAGACTGCCTAGAAGACGCGCTCAGAGTCGTCGAGTCCTACCTATCCTTGACCGACAGCGATGCCGTGGTCATACACTGGACATGCGTGAACGACATCCTTCTCGCGGGCTTCATGATCCTATACACCAGTCTCCGCATCACCAGGTGCTCCGGGTCTGCCGAGGCCAAGAACGATGTCATCGTGAGCAGCAGGGTGAAGAAGGCCATTGAAGGATGCTTGCGGATCCTCCAGCACATCGCGGAGAACTGGTCCATCATCAGGTATCACCTGCATCTTCTCGAAAAGCTAACATCCGCGGTCACAATATCGGGCCAGGGAGACACTGGTGCTACTGAGGGTGATGAGGGCGACGTACACGGAACAGACGCCCAAATGCCTGGCATGCCACTAGCTGTCATGTCGTACGATTTGATGGAGGGTCCCGACTCTCAGTCTGGGTTCCTTTCGACCCCGTCAATGGAACTTGATGGCCTGCTGGCCGACCCGTCGTTTCTGGACTATGCCGCCGGCGCGGAGATCGGGTTGTCGGACGACGAGCTGCAGCATTGGTTCACCAATGGATTCCAGGACATGCAGTGGGATTGGAGCATGATGAGTTCTTCTCTGGGCACGGGACTGCCATAAATAAACTCTTGCTTGTTTTTTCCTCCTAGTTACTCTACTTTTGGATACGTAATAAACTCATGTAGCCCCTTGCCAGCGGGAACTATCGGCCAAACCGGCATGTCCCTCTCCGTGACCACCTCCAGCACTGCTGGCCCTTCTGACTCGATGAGCCACTTCAGCTTCTGCTCCAAGTCGGCTGGTTCGACGACTCGATCCGCTGCAACGCCGAATGCCTGCGCGGCCAGGACAAAATCCGGGTTGGCATGCTTGTTGTGCGCAAATCTCTGGTCAAAGTAGAACCTCTGGAGGTCTGAAACCATGCCCATCTCGTTGTTATTGAGGAGTAACACCTTGACCGAGACGCCATAGTGAGCTGCCGTTGCGAGTTCCGCCATGGACATGCTGAAGGAGGCATCTCCGTCGACGTCGATGACCAGGCATTCCGGCCGGGCCACCTTCGCAGCAATTGCCGCCGGGAGGCCGTAGCCCATTGTGCCGAGGCCACCGGAGGTTAGTAATGTGCGAGGGAATCTCCATCTGAAATGCTGCGCCGTCCACATCTGGTGTTGCCCAACCCCAGTACTAATGATGACGCGTTCCTTCACATCTTCCACCATGTCGCTGAGCTTTTCGATTGCCGCCTGGGGCTTGATGTTTTTGGTTGGCTTGAACGAGGCGTAGGCTGATAGAGGGTATGCTTTCTTCCACTTGTCGATCTGAGAGAACCATTCTGGCCTATCGACGACTGGGGCCACCCGGGGCAGCAACTTGGCCAAATTGGTCGCGCAGTCTCCCAGGACGACCTCATCCGCCTGAACAACCTTGTCGACGTTTTTCGGGGCGATTTCAAAGTGGACAATACCGCCGCGGCCTTCCCTGCTGGCGGTAAGTGCTCCGGGCGCGAACTTTGGGATGCTGACGGTGACCCGATCATCAAACCTGGCTCCGACAGCAAGGATCAGATCCGCATGCTGGATGGCTAAATTGGCATACGCAGATCCGTGAAGACCTAGCATGTGAAGTGCCTTCCGGTCACGCTCGTCGAAGGCACCGAGTCCCTGGAGGGTTGTCGCCACCGGGATCTTAGTCTTCTCCGCGAACTCCTTGAGGATATCAGGGCCCTCGGCACGGGCTAAGATACCCTGGCCGACGTACAGAATGGGCTTTTCGGTCACGTTAATTAAACGCGTAACGTTGTCGAGGGCCTTTTCTCCCGACTGTGCGTCCCTCCCCCGCCCAAAGAAGCCCATTGGCAGCGGCTTCGTAGGCGTTGCACCGTCATCGATCTTGAGATACGGCATACTCTGAGCAAGTATCGCAGGGGGCACTTGCAGGAGCACCGGACCAGGCCTCCCTCTCATGGCGATTTGGAAAGCCTCTCGGACCTTCTGCCCCAACTCCGCGACGGACATGACCCGGCTGGACCATTTGGTGCATGCCAGAGCGATCCCGAGGACGTCGGGCTCTTGGAACTCGTCGGGGTGTGAAGAAACAGACGGGAAGAGTGTGTCCAGCACAACCATTGGGGTTCCATCGGCGAGGGCGTCCTGCATCGGAGTGACGAGGCTTGGAACGGCGTACGGCGTCGAGACGACCACCACTCCTGGTTTTCCGGTGGCTCTCGAGTAGCCCTCTGCCATGTGTCCGGCGTTCTGTTCCTGTCGTGCAATTATCGTATTGATTACGCTGGACTTGTAAATGCTGCGAAATGGATCGGACGTGATTGACCTGGCAGGCATCCCGACTGCTTCGGTCAGCACTGAATTGCCACTCATGATCATGGGCATCCCTATACTAAGGTAGGTATGCAGTGTACTCACAGACCATATCGACTTTCTGTTCAACCAAAACATCGTGAAGCACATCTTGGTCGTGATCACCCACAGCTGGGGAGGTAGAGCGTCCATACCGCTGGGAGGAGGCATTCGTGGGATGAGCCGTGAGAGAGTTTGCATTCCCGAGCAAAGAGCTCGGCAGAGGACTGAAATAAATAAACAGTTAGAAGAAGTTTGGAGAAAATACCCCTGAAAACCTACGCCTCAACATCGAAGACATTCGCTGTTCTGATTGTCGCCACAGCTGTTCGGGGACTTGAACTCTGTGATAGCCTGGCGGCCCGGACCGCGAACGCTCGGCATATCCGTGATGGGACTTTTCGAGAAAGTGAGCATCTGAAAAATATGGTCGACATCCTGAACTTCGAAGGCCACCTGTTTCACCGAGTGACTTTTCGTAAATGGTAGCCTGTCTCATTCCACGGCCAGGCGACCTGACCTGGTCTCGATGTGAAGCTTGGCTTTTGGGGCGTCAAGGAGCCACCACAAACAACCCGAGGAACTGCCATCACTGACCATATCTCGAATATGCCGCCACAAACCGAACATTCTAGGCGCTCAATAATGTCTGGTCGCGGTAACATGACTCTGGTCGGCGGCGTCTTCGGCCTTGTTTGGGAGATGCCTTGCCTGGACGTCGGCAATTCCCGAGCGGCTGGGGTAACACGGCCCCATGCCGATACCCGGTGTGTCGACCTGAGGGTCGACGGCGACGCGGGGAAGCGAATCGGGGCTCGGCTCATGTGGCAGTGAAGTGTCGGGCCCGATGGGCTCCGCTTAGGCTAGGCACTCCTTTACAGAAAGGATTTCCCGGATTTTCGAGTCTCCCAAAAGGCCTCCTGGTTTGAGAGCAAGGAGCGTGTTGCATCTGTTCCTCTCAAAATAGCGAGACCGGCTATTCACAATGAAGTCCACTGTTGCGCGCCGAGTCTCCATGGGGGCTGCCAGACAACCCGGGCTGGTTGGGAGAAATGGTGTCAACCCATGGAGAATCCCTCAAAGACGGCGCGACGCAGCGACGATGGCAACGGTGGCCACCACAATTCCAAGCGGACGGTAAGCAAGATTCAAGGCTGGCCATAGATTCCAACATCTGTTCCATTTGCTAATCATCATCCCAAACCAGGACGGTCTTTCCCGGAGCGCCTAAAAGCGAGGTTACCGCCCAGATGGACTTCATATCTCCCGCGTCTCGACCTATCATTCCTACCTACAGAATCATGAATGCCAATGGCATTATCGAAAGTGAAGCTGAACATCTGAATGGGGTTTCCAACCAAGAAATCCTCATATGGTATCGAAACATGGTCACAGGCAGGTGTCGCCGTGCCTCACAACCTTGGAAGGATGGCTGACGAACGGCAGTCAACATATTGGACAGCATCATGTCTGAGGCCCAGAGACAGGGACGCGTCAGTTTCTACATGGTAAGACTGCTTCCACGATGAGACACTCTGGAATTCGACAGATTTCTGACAGGTCCTCCCCAGGTCTCGGCAGGAGAAGAAGCCGTAACGGTCGGGTCTGCTGCCGCCTTGGACCCTGGGGATGTCATCACATGTCAATATCGCGAAACGGGTGTCTTCCAGCAGCGCGGATTCACGCTCAAAGACTTTATGAGTCAGCTTGTTGCCAACAAGAACGACCCCGGCAAAGGACGAAACATGCCCGTCCACTACAGTGGCAAACTCAAGGCGAATGTGGTCAGTGTTCCTTCAGTTCACAGGCCTTTAGGTGAGCGAGGCTGATTAGGCGCAGCATGCTGTTGCTTCGACCTTGGGTACTCAGATTCCCCATGCAACCGGAGCCGGTTACGCTCTCAAGCTGGACGCCGCCGAGGATCCCAAAGCCAAGCCTCAAGTAGCAGTTACATACTTCGGCGACGGGGCGGCGAGCGAAGGCGACTTCCACGGCGCCCTGAATCTTGCTGCGACCCGTGACTGTCCAGTCATCTTCATTTGCCGGAACAATGGCTTTGCAATCTCGACGCCGACAAAAGAGCAGTACAGAGGAGACGGTATTGCTTGCCGCGCGGCGAGCTACGGTATTGAGGCTCTACGGGTTGACGGGACCGATATCTTCGCCGTGTATGCCGCAACCAAGGAGGCCAGGCGGAGGGCTCTCGAAGGCGGTGGACGGCCTATCCTCCTCGAGTTTATGAGTTACCGTGTCTCGCATCACAGTACTAGCGACGACAGCTTCGCCTACCGAGCACGAAGCGAGATCGAACCTTGGAAGCTGAACGACAACCCGTTGCATCGACTGCGCAAGTGGCTTGAGAGGAACGACCTCTGGAACGAGGATATGGAGACTCAGACCCGCAAGGAGATTCGATCGAATATTCTTAGGGAGCTTGAGGCTGCAGAGAAGGAAAAGAAACCCAAGCTGTCCTCCATCTTTGATGACGTGTATGCGGATCTCACTGAAGAGGCAGAGGCACAGAGATTGGAAGTCAAGAGGATGCTGTCCGAGTATCCGGAGGAATATGACGTTGCAGAACACGAGGGAGGAGTTTCTGGTCTGTAGTCTGGCTCTGTACATCGAAACAACGTTTCTTCTCTTATGAGCTCGGACATGGTGTTTAATCTGCGCTGTCATTGCATACATGACAAGGTCGTTGCTACTTGTCGGGCCAAACATGTAGAGTGTGGCTGAAAAGATTGACACAGCCGATAACTATGCGGAGCACCTCACACATCAGAGCATCAAAGGTACTTAGAGTTGATTGCTGAAGGGATCTGTTATGAGGTTTCACATTGGGTGGGCAGCTTAATATTTCGCGGTTTCAATTGCATACTTGGTCTATAATGCTGCCTGAACGATCTTTCGAGGCCTGGGCCTTTTGAATATCTCGAGACTCGTCAGCCAGTGCTGTCAATCCAATGTGCGAGTTCTAATAATACTGAAGACTCGTCTTTATGCAATCGTAGATCCCTAGGAAACATGTCGTGTTAGACTTACGTTCTCTGGAAGCAGGGTTTAAGAATCCCTTAATTAGTAGGAGGCACGACTTACTGGCAACATCCGGCAGGATCCATTTCTCATATGCCAAGCCAGTATGCGTTGTCCACCCGGCCACACGCCTGATAGGGGCTTGCAGATGGAAGAAGGCTTGCTCCTGGAGTGTGGCTGCAACTTCTGCGCCAACACCGTAGTTGACCATGCTCTCGTGGACAACAACGGCTCGACCGGTCTTCGCGACGCTATCGATCACGGTCTGCCGGTCCCACGGATAGATTGTCCGGAGATCGATCAGCTCCACCGTCTTTCCAGGCATGTCTTTCTCTATGGCCTCGATCGCCTTCGCACAAGTATACATAGGTCGTCCGTAAGAGATGATGGTTAGGTCTGCGCCGGGCTTCACGACCTCGGCCTTTCCAATCGGGAGGGTGTAAGATGTCTGTGGCACCTCCTCAACAGCTGCTCGATACAGGATCTTGGGCTCGAGGAAGATGACGGGGTCCTTGGACTCAAGGATCGCGGACAGAAGTAGTCCCTTGGCTTGGCTGGGAGAACGCGGGACCACGACCTGGAATCCAGGCACATGGCAGAACAGAGATTCCGGCGATTGAGTGTGATAGCTGCGATTGTAAGCTGCAATGTTAAGACTTTGTTCACCGAGGGACTTACAGGGCTCCATGGCCAACTCCCCCGCAAGGCATGCGGATCACCATGCCTCCGAGATTACTGCCAGTGTGACCCTCGCGGTACCGAAACTTTGCAGCCTCATTGACGATCTGGTCGAACGCAGGGAACACATAGTCCGCGAACTGGATCTCCACAACAGGCTTGCGCCCTTCTGCGGCCATTCCGATCGCAGCACCAACAATTCCTTGTTCCGTAATAGGAGTGTTAAAGACGCGGTCTGGCCCGTAGTCGGCTTGCAGGCCCAGGGTGCACCTGAAAACGCCGCCAAAGGCGACATCTTCGCCGAAGCAGAGAACCTTGTCTGAGGTACGGAGCGCGGTGCTCAGGGCGTCGTTGACAGCCTGGCAGAGGTTCATCCGCTTTGACGGCGTATCAGATGGTAGCCCGGGGGTTTGGGGAAAGGTATCGGCCTTGTGATGCAGCAGTGGCGTGGTGCTGAAGTCGATTGGGGTATTTAGACGTCGTCCTGGCTGGGTCACGGCTGTAGAGTAGGTGCGCTGAGAAGCCCATTTCCAAGCTGTGGATTTCCCGAACCTGAGGATTGCCATTGTTGAACGATAAGTCTAAGACGACTCTGGCAAAGGAAATTTCCCGCTGGGTCGAAGACCTTCCCTACATTACTTTTCTTGCCGCGTCTCCCCATGCCAGCGGCCAGAATCGGCATCTAAAGTCTCCTCAGCATGTGAGTAGATGAACGGGGGAACAGTCTGGGTCCACATTAGCTTAGCAGAATGAAGCTATCCACGCTTCGAGCTTTCCCCGCATACTCCGCGGCGGTCTTTGCCGACCCAGGACATCGGCAATTACCGAACGCATCGACGTGCCATACTTGCGATGGAGATCAGAAAATGGATCTCTGTTGATCGAATCATCGGTCCGAGTCTGCAACGGCTAGACAAGGGATAGTACTTTCGATGACCAGGCAAAATGAGGCCTCAAATATGCCCAAGATGGAGAGAGGTGATCCAATACAGGCCGGGCGCTCCCGAACTCGTTGTCAAGTTTTTCTCAAGGGACAGAAGAGACATGTACCGTTCAGTCATTGGGAGAACCAGGCGTGGGTTGTCGACATGGCGAGAGCCGGGTTGGCCACCTGGTGCTGGTCCTGCCACACCGTCCATCCGTCAAAGCGTCGCCCACAGGCAATTTCACCGGACGACGGAATGCTTGGCCGTCAAGCCTTTCTTGTTGGCCGACATTGGTGAAGGTATGAGTTGCTAAACACCTCGTGGGAAGCCTCGTCTAGGCAAGCTGTGGCACTGACTTGAAGCAGGAATCACCGAGTGCCAGATCATGAGTTGGCTCGTGAAACCGGGCGATAAGGTCGCGCAATTCGACCCCATATGCGAAGTCCAATCGGACAAGGCATCGGTTGAGGTAGGTAGAAGAATACCGGCAAAGACTCTGGCGTTTAAAGGTTGGTGGCTGACAGGTGCTCTGTTCAGATTACATCCCGCTTTGATGGGACAATCACCAAGCTTCACTACGACACCGATGACATCGCAATTGTGGGGAAGGTGAGTGTTCCCGTTGTGAAAGCATCAGAAGACTCGTTGACATAAGCCACAGCCTCTAGTAGATATCGACATGGAGGCTTCAGCTGTAGCTGAAGCCGACGTGCAGCCTTCCGAGGCGAGGCAAACAGACGTTGAAACCATCGACAAGCAAGATGTTACGGAAGAAAAGGAAGCCCAACAATACGAACACCTTCAACCAACGAAACCAAATGTCAATACTCCACCAAAAGAACCTGGTCCAGGGCACGCACTTCTCTCGCCAGCGGTGAGATACCAGCTGAAGTCCCTCGGAGTTGACCCTTCTTCAGTCCAAGGTACTGGGAAAGAAGGACGTATCTTGAAGGTGGACGTGCAAAGGCACGTCGATGAATCATCCGCACAGTCCTTAAGCCATCCCCTTTCGTCGAATGCTGAAGTGCCAGCGCCCCAGAGCGGAAGCGACCAACGGATGCAACTCAATCCCATAGAGAAGCAAATGTTCCGCACCATGACAAAGTCATTGGAAGTCCCTCAATTCCTCTACACACACTCCATCGACCTCTCGGACGTTGACAGAGTCCGACAGCGCACCAACGACATTGCGCAAGCCAGCAAGAAGGAAGACGCTGCGCCAAAATTAACGCCGCTCGCTTTCATCATGAAGGCTCTCTCGCAAACTTTCATGAAATTTCCGAAGCTGAACGCGCACCTTGATGCCGACACAGACCCCGGCCGTCCCCAGTTGACGCCTCGCTCTTCTCACAACTTCGGCATTGCCATTGATACTCCCAAAGGACTTGTCGTCCCCGTTGTCAGGGATGTTCAGAACCACTCAATTACTTCTCTCGCTGCCGAGATCAAGCGATTGAGTGAGCGAGCACAAGCCAGCCGGCTCGAGCCGAGTGACTTCAGCGACGCGACTTTCCTTGTGAGCAACATTGGATCCATTGGTGGAAACGTGGTGAGCCCGGTTGTCGTGCCGCCTATGGTGGGCATTATGGGCATTGGAAAGGCTCGAACTATTCCCGCCTTTGCCTCTGATGGGACAGTCATTCCACGCAAGGAAGCGACACTGAGTTGGAGCGCTGATCATCGGGTGTTGGACGGTGCGACTGTGGCGAAATGTGCTGAGGCGGTTGCAACAGCCATTGAGAACGTCGAGGTCATGTTGACGAGGTTGAGATAGCTGAACGAATTCCAAATGCCGTCTTATCAGTCGAAACACCTTGAAAGAGGGGAACAATGTTTTATGCACGTGGCCAAGTGGCTAGTTGAACGTCGTGGATGCTCAGTCAAATCAAGTGAGAAAGTGCCCCGTGGAACACTTTTGAGTGCTTCAAAGTGCGATCGTTTCCCCCGGGATGTCTTAGATGTTCCGTGACTAGGTAGTCTATCTAGAAAGGTATTACTAGGGAGCATCTCTGCCAACTTGAGCTCTGCGGGAGGCGGCGTCAAAAGCCACATAAGCATCTTGATCGGAAAGTCATTACGAGAAATTCACGCCCACGCAGTAATGATGGTGTATTGTATGGGATTGACAATGGAATGGAATCACAGCATCCATGAGCAGCATACAAGAGACGCGATAACCCGAGAAAGCAATAATTTCTCGTCCCATGCAAGTATTATGGCGTATCTTCTGGTTGAAATTCAACTCTGAACAGAGACCACGAAGTTGCGCTTTGTATCAAAGCATGTACTTGAGCAGAGGAGACTTGTCGCCCATGTCAGTGAGCTGCTGGTCGGTGTACTTTGCCCTGATCTCCTCCTCGCTAAACTTGGCATCCCGCTTGTTCGTGAGCCATAGGCAGAGTTCCAGGAACAGCGCCGTGATCAAGCCGAATGACATGAGGCCGATCGATGTTCCGTAGCCGGTGGGGTACGTCGGGCTCTCGTTCTCCTTGTACATGAAAGACCCGATAACGCCGGCGGTGTTCGCGATCATCAGCATGAATCCGATGCCCATCGCCCGCTTGGCGGGGCCGGCGAGGTTGTTCGAGGTCCAAGCTGCGACGTTGGGGTTGATGGGATAGAAGCCGACGCCGGACAGGCACACCGCGAAGTAGTTCTCGGCCGTACGCCAGCTCTGGCCAGCGTAGGCGAAGAGGATGGCAAACGAGATGACGACAATGATCTGCGCGCCGGCGATGAAGGGCAGACGCCACCTGAATCGGTCCGAGTAGCGACATGCGACGTACGCGCTGATGGCGCCGATTGTGTAGGGCGGGATCGTTAACAGCTGAGCCTGGGACGACTGATAGCCCATGTTCTTGATGATACGGGGCATGGTGAACTTCATGCCGAAGTTGGGCCCCGTCGAGCACCAGTAGATGATCGCACTGAGATACAGCTTGTAGTCCAGCAGGACGGACCGCATGATAGGCCAGGAGAACTTCTTTCCTTGGCTGGAGACGCTGGCTCCTCCGTCGCGGAACTGCTTTCGCAAGGTTAGGAAACGCCTCTCCTCGTCGTTGAGCCAGGTGGACACTTCCGGGGTGTCGATGAGGATGAAGGGAACGGCAATTCCCAGGACCACAGTCATGATGCCCTCAAGGATGAAGATCCAGCGCCAACCCTCCAGGCCGCCGGCTCCATCCATTTTGGCAATGGCAAAAGCAAGTAGACCTGAGAAGGCGCCCGCGAGGGCACTGGCCGTGTAGAAGAGCGAGATTCTGGTTCCGACCTCATGAGGCATATACCAGGAGGAGACGATCAGAATCGCACCTGGGTAGAAGCCCGCCTCGGTCACACCGAGGAAGAGTCGAGCAACCAAAAGGCCCTCGTAGTTTTGCACAATTCCAGTGAGGGTCATCACAATGCCCCAAGACACTGTCATTATGGCCATCCAGTGGGAAGGGCGCTTGAACTTCTGAAGAATGACGTTCGAGGGGACCTCTGCGAGAATCTCTGGTTAGCTCGAACTGCACAGGAGGGTTAATAATGGCCTGGCCACATACCAAAAATACAGTAAGGAATAAAGAAGACGCAGAGTGCAATGTTATACTGCTCTCCGGTAAGACCCAGGTCCTCGGAGAGGCCCTCAATGTTGGCGTTTCCAATGTTGGCGCGATCGAGGTACGAAATGAGGTACAGGGCAGTGAGAACTGGAACAAGACGCCAGTCGATCTGTAAACATGGGAGTTAGATAGGTTGCTTAGATGAAGTTAACTTCGCGGTAGCTACCTTTCTCAAGATCTTCCTGGTTTCCTGCTTGTCGAAACTATCCATGAAGATGGCATCTTCTTCGCTGAACCCTTTCTGCAGCCACAGGTTGCGTTGGCTCTGGTTCTCTGCCTGCACGAGTTCGACATCTTTATCGCTGTAGCCGTTCTCGGGCGAGTTGGATGACAGTCGAGACTTGGCAGTCCCGATGTCTCCTGCCGAAGCAGTCGAGGATGGCTTGTTGGTCATGATGGTGGCTAAAAGAAGTGATGGTTCTTGTCTTTGGGCCAGAGGTGAGTGTAGGGAAGATTTAAAGCTAGAGTCAAGACAGATGAATGTCGGAACCACGCCCTCCTTATAAGCTGGCGAGTCTGTTGGTGTACCGGTCTCTCTGGAATCTTTGCCACAGGACGTTAACTGGTGGTTGCGCTCGTTCTTTGCAGCATTACCCCAGACTCAGACACCGCAATCTGGGGTAGCAGGCTGCAATGCGGGGTAAACATGCTACCAGACTCACCATGGCATGAATCGCAACAAAGCCGTGGGCCGGGGATTGCCTACGTCGGGGACAATATCAGGTCGGCAAATCCCGAACGATATGTTTCCCCGCATCACCTCCGCAGTGCAGAGGAGACCCGAGATCCCAGGTCCGACATCAAGATCTAGCAAGAGAGGGAGACAGGAACCTCCTCGGCCCGGTTGCGCAGAGATTAGTACTTTGACAGAGATATCTTCTATCCCTGCGAAGAAATGATTCATGAGTTAGATTGTTCTTGCACACCCGCATTGTACACCTTGTTGACGTAACACATCGCATTTCTCATCCACCATGGTTTCTTATCAGATTCTCGTCCTGCCAGGCGACGGCGTCGGGCCAGAGATCATCTCCGAAGCCGTCAAAGTACTTCACGTCGTTCAGAAATTTTCTGGCGCCAAGTTCAACCTCCGCTACGAGCTGATGGGAGGCTGCAGCATTGACAAGCACGGCGTGGCCCTAACTCTAGAGGTCCTTCAAGTTGCCAAAGCCAGCGACGCGGTCTTGTTCGGTTCTGTTGGAGGGCCTAAATGGTGGGTGATTCCTGGCGCATCTCAACTGTCCGGAGGATGTTGGCTGATTTTCCATCTACAAATAGGGGTGCCGGGAAAGTTCGACCAGAAGAAGGCGTGCTCGCCCTTCGCCACGGGTTGAACGCATTCGCAAACCTCCGGCCCTGTCGATTCGCAAGCAAGTCTCTCGCTGCTCTTGGGCCCATCAGGCCTGAGCTGACCGAGGGTACCGACTTTGTGCTTGTCCGCGAGAACTGCGGAGGCGCGTACTTTGGAGAGAAGGTAGAGGAAGACGACTTTGCCTCGGATGCCTGGGCATATTCAAGGGCAGAGGTCGAGCAGGTGGCTCGTGTCGCCGCCGACCTCGCCATGCTGGCGAATCCGCCGCACCAGGTCATCTCCTGCGACAAGGCCAACGTGCTTGCGTCGAGCCGACTGTGGCGTCGCGCCGTGACCGATTTCTTCGAGAGGGAGTATCCTCAAGTCAAGCTGTCTCATCAGCTCGCCGACAGCGCTGCGATGCTGATGGTCAAGAATCCCCGGTCCTTCAACGGGGTCGTGCTCATGGACAACACGTAAGAATCGGAGCACCCAAACGCAGACCCTGTTATGAGCTGACGCATTCCCTTCGCATCTAGTTTTGGAGACATCTTGTCCGACGTTAGCAGTGTCGTCCCTGGGTCTCTTGGGCTGCTGCCATCGGCGTCCATCTCGAGCATCCACGCCTCGTCGTCTTCCGTTGGCCTCTACGAACCCATCCACGGAAGTGCCCCGGATATCGCGGGCCTAGGTACATGATGAGCCAACCCGGAAATGACGAGACTGGGCAGGCTAATGTTTGACCTTACACAGGCATCGCTAACCCAGTAGCTACCATCCTTGCCGCTGCGATGATGCTCAAGTACTCCTTCGGAATGACGGACGAGGCTGCTGCCGTTGAAGCGGCCGTTGCCAATGTTCTTGACTCTAAAGACATCGGGGGTCTTGGGGTCCGAACTGGGTCAGCTTCCTATTTCCCTTCGAGGCCCTTGAGTGACGACGCTGACTTGACTCCTAGTGACCTTGGGGGCAATGCCTCGACAGTCGAGATTGGAGATTGCATCTGCAAGGAACTTGAGAGGACCCTGCAGGAAGGCAGCTCATTTAGCAGGGGTCGCCTATAGAGGCAAGATGACCAATGTCTTGTAATCCTATGAGACGGGTCTTAGCCTAAGAGAAAGCAGCGCGAAGTAGAAAGAATGCGTATATAGCTTTTCGGGTAACGGCGGTTACGTCGCGGTAGGGTTATTAAATTAGCCACCGTATATATGTATGTATACTGAAAGTCACAACTTGAGTTTATGACCTCAAATACTATAAAGTCATGAGTGAAAATAAGTTGCGAGTACAAAGACCATCAGCGCCACTGAGCAGGGCATATTCTCTGCCGTACTCGCAGGCATTAACGTCCTCCCCGACTTCCTAAGCGACAGTGAAGAACATCAGAGTGAGCCGCCTCCCCTGATCAGGAAGCCGCGCCGCTGACACTTATATAAACTCAATAGTAAGTAAGGAGATATCTATCCGATTGTACCTCAATCGACAGTTTCGAGGCGCCATAATGCACCTGTTCAAATAAGACCAGGGATCTCTCCTCATACGTGGGAAGGCAGCGTAATTCATCATCACGTTCGTTCAGGGCCCCAGCTCTGTCGGACGGATTAAGACCACGAAGAACGGTGTTCCAATCTATTCTGTTTTGGTATCCTCGTCCGGAATTCATCTGGGACTCATGGAGGCTACCAAGTCTCGATTAATGTGTAGGTGTCCAAGGACGACATTCAGCGAATCCATGAGGAGGCCGACTAGAGGCCGCTGTTCCCGGTACCTTTCGTCCGGGGAGAGCACCAATAAAACACCAAGCTCATGTTCGGCGAACAGACGCAGGTTCGCATGACGGTGTGGGTGAGCGCGACACCGAAGCGAGGAGTAAACCATGACCCAGGCGCGCTTCAGGACGTGAATTGTACGATGGTGTGCTAACAGCGAAGACTAGCGAGTCGATTCTCGATCGTAGTCATCTCTAAACAGAGGTTACATGGAAACGATGACCGTTGTGGGAAGCATTCGGGTGGTGCCGCGTGCACTTTTCGACTCTGGGATGGGCAGGTTGCTTTGTATGTTTCGTCCCGTTGGTGGATGTGAGGTTCTATGACAGATTATTTCTCCACATCGAGGGAAATAATTGCCTGACGTTCTTCGTGGGGCTGTCAACGAGGAGGCTAAATTCAATTTGAAATCGATTCCAAGGGCTTCTTCTGGTCTAGCTACGGCCGGGCATGGTATCCGACAGATGAGTTCCGCTTCCCCGTTTCAACTTCAAAGGTCGTGCTGACCAAGATGCCGCTGGTCTTGTCTTCCGACACCGAGCTCGGCGCGGGTACCATCAGGCCCGCTTCCTTGACGAGCTCATCTTCCGAATCGTTTGCCTTGTGCTGGGTGCCACCGATGATATTGGTGGTGACACGGCTCTGGTGTGTTCGCTGGGACTGGCGGTGGCCAGCGGAGGAGAGTTCGTAGTGACCATAGTTGGAGTTGCTCGCAGCGGTCGAGCTGTGGCCGAGGATGAGGGTTCGCAGAGCTGAGGACGGGATGTCAGCTTAGTGTCACTGATGATGATCAAGGTAGAGAACAGGGAAACTAACGTGGGAGGCAGGTGGCGATGACGGCGACGGCCGTCTCGACCATGGACACGGTGCAGGTCAGCATAGTCTCATTGCGCTTCGAGTAGTATGCCCGAATAACTAGAAGGTCGAGGAGGTCAGAGAGCGCGTCTGAGAAACAGGGGGACAAGACCGCATACTGCTCGCGATGACGACTAGGAAACCAAGCCCGAAGATAGCGGCGACGCCTAGCTTCTGCTTCAGCTTCATCTGGAGATTGAGGACCATCGAGATGGGCAAGCTTATGACTGATTTGATCAGCAGTGAAAACTGTACTAGAAAGCGTCCTACTTACTGAAAACGTCGGTTCCAATGTTCACTACACATGTGGAGTCAGTTGCCTCTCGAACCAGAAGGTGGTGACCGTGTAGCACTTACAGAGAATTGTTAACCAGTAATTGGTCTCGGCGGCCGCTGGGTCACATTGGTCTGCGGGTTGTCAGTCGTATTCGTTGTAGAAGAACCTCCATGCTCACAGTTCGGATCCTGGGACCACCTCTTGTCGTGCGGGAAACACTGGAAGATGATGTGGAAGAAGATGGTCGACCAGGAGACGACGAGGATGCCAAGTGCGACGTTGTAGATGGTCTGCAGCTTGGTGCCGGGCGCGGCGAGCCTCTTGTAGAAGAGCACTAGGGCGATCTTAATGGCCCAGAGCGACGAGATGTAGAGGATCGAGCCGGGCACAATCATCTGTCCGGTCAGCCACGACACTCGGTTGACTGAACATCCCAGGTGTCTACCTTCATGATCTGGATAAAGTCCTCCTGGCTCGCGCTCGGAATGTCGGCCATTCCCAGGTTCCACATGTGCTGCTGTATAATGAGGTCGCCGATGAGGCAGCACGTCGCTAGGATGATGAGGCCATCGTCGACCGCCAGGGCGCCGAACTTGCGGATGCGCACCCACAGCCGCGCGGCCAGGAAGAGGACCGCGACGACTGTGCAGATGTACCAGGAGATCTGCGTCCAGTCAATACGTTAGTCGAAAATGTCTTGCTCTGGAATAGTAGCGCCCGACATACAACTTGCCCCTTGCCCTCGGCCATTGCGACTCTGACTCTGGGGGTATCTGCCCGAGATTTGCTGTGCTGTGCTGTACAAAAGTCCCAAGTTCAGGAACCGCAAGACCGGGTGGGGGCTGTCCTGGTCTTATTCCTCGATATCGAAGCAGCCAGACCCCTGTCACACCAGCCAGGACTTGGGTATCTCTTCCTTTCCAGGTCACCCCTATCTTGGAACCTTAGGTCCCTCAGGTGGACTTCCGTCTTGCAACGGCTGCAGCGGGCGGGTAGACGGCACCACCGTTCATACGCGCCACTAAATTCGCGCCCCAAAAGACGGGCCTTTTGAGGCAGGAATAGTCGGCGGACTTTGTCATGGAATGGCGCATTACCCACCGACGGGTCGGGCGAGCAGGGAATAAGCTTGCAGGGTTCGGTAAATACTGTGTAAGGAGAGGATGTATGACTCGTGCCACGAGGGACCGCAAAAACAGCGTCTAAGCGTGGCCAGGTTGTGGCTGATCAGTAGGAGAGAGACATCGCATCAGTTTTCATCGTCATATAGGAACGGGAGGGGGCGGATTGACAGGACTTTGGTCGCCCTTTCAGGGATATTCGACGCTCAGGGGCAGTTCAGGGGCTGGCGGACCTTCAAGCCTCAATCTCGACCGGCTGAGCTGGCCGGCGTCACTGGCTGCAGTCAGTCGCTAGCATCGCCTAGCGGTTGGCCGATCGATGATCCGGCACCTTCGGGCATTATGCCTTTGAGAACGGTGTGGAGTCTACCCCCTAATTGCCACGGAGACTCGGACTATTTCCATCGCCAAGCGAGGAAGTTCTGCTATGCGCAGATCCATCCCAGAACAGTGTTGCAGAGGGCTCAGAACGGCTGATACTACCTTGGAGGTCATCCACATGGGTGATGCCCGCAGTCCCAGACTGCGCATGTCTAATGAGACCCAAAATCCCAAAAGGAGTTACTGTCCGCAGAGCCGTCTACAGGACACGTACCGGCATCACTAGTTCGTCGCCTCCTCGAACCACCGACGTAAATTAAACCGACCCACACGAATCGGACATACATATGCGGCCTCCGCCTTTACGTGGGTGGAAAAGCCTGCGGCCTGATCTCTACCCATCATCTCAACAAGGCGTGCATACTCGCAAGAATCATGGGAATCTGCATTGCGTGGGAGCGAACGGTAGCCATTCTGGCCGTTGTGTCCGGCCTCGTTCGGCCCGTGACGGCCGCTGACTGTGCCGGCGCCGAGAGCCCCCAGGTTTCCATCTCCCAGGGCGTTGTCCATGGGTTCCATGATGCCCACTGCAACGCAGTCTACCTTGGCGTTCCCTTCGCACAGACAACCGGCGGCGCGAATCGCTGGCGGCCGCCTCAGGATCTCCCGACGTCGGGATCGGCGTTCCATGCCGTCGCCTACGGACCTACCTGTCCCCAGGCCATCTCCAGCGACCTCTTCACCCGCCAGGACGAGGACTGCCTCAACCTGAACATATGGGCCCCGGCCGGCGCGGAGAACCTTCCGGTATGTACATCGGGCGCAGACGGTGTGCTTGATGGCGTGTTCACTGACAGCTCCCAGGTCTTCGTGTACATGTACGGCGGCGCCATGGTAACGGGTTCGAACAGTAATCCGCAGATCCAGGGCAGTAACTTCGCCCGCAACGGCGTTGTCTACGTCAACTTCAACACGCGTGAGAGCATCTTCGCCTCGCCGCACTCGTCGGAGCTCAAGGACGCACACCCGTCCGGGTCTCAGAACTTTGGCATTCTCGACGTCGACAAGGCCCTCGACTGGGTGCGCGAGAACATCAAAGGTCAGTTAGCCTGCTCGTTTCGCGTCAACTTTGTCGCTGACCAGATGCAGACTTCGGTGGTAACCCCGACCACGTCGTCTTTGGCGGCCACTCGTCCGGCTCCGTCCAGGTCGATCACTACCTATGGAATCACCCCGACACCTGGCTCAAGGGCGCTGTCCAGATGAGTGCCAACGCCATCTCCGGCCCGGCCTATGCCCCCATCGACGAGGCCCTCAACGTCGTCGCTGCAGAGGTCAACTGCCCCGGCGCCGGCGCCGGCCAGCTCGACTGCCTCCGCGACGTCGACGCTCTGACCTTCCAGACGACCACCTTCAACTCGACCTATAACACCTGGTTCACCCCCGTCATCGACAACATCACCCGCCACTCTGACTACGCCGCCCGCTTCAAGGCTGGGGCCTACGCCTCCCACGTACCCCTCCTGTCCGGCACCTCGGACGGCGAGGGCACAATCTTCAGTCTCGTCTACGGCTTCGAGAACACCGATTTCGCCTCGTGGATCAATACCTTCGACGCGGACAGCGCCCACATCCCCGACTGCGCCCTGACCGCCGCCTACCCTGCCGCCGACTTCGCCAGCGAGTCCCTCCGAAGCGGTGCCCAGTACGGCGACGCCCGCTTTAACTGCCCCGTCGATTACTTCACCGACATGCGCAGTGAAGAGCAGGATACGTGGACCTACCGCTTCTTCGGCGCGTATGACAATGTCGTCGGCCCGCCCGGCACGGCGCCCACCCACGGCACCGAGGTGCCATTCTTCCACGGCGGAAACGAGTGCTTTAGTGCCCTCTCGGGTGTCATGCCCGCACAGCAGGCTCTGGCCGACTCGATTCATAGCTGGTTTGTAGAGTGGATTAAGAACCCGGCTGCCGGCCCCGGCTGGGACCCCGTAACGCGAAGGTCGGGACCGCTGGTTAAGCTCGGCGTTCCGGGGGACGAGCTCTCGCGAATTAAGGGCAAGACGGGGGAGTTTAACGCCCGTTGCCAAAAGGTATATAACCCTAGGTCTCTAAAGTATCCCATCGTGCAATCCCCGATAGTATAGACTTTACTATTATTAGTATTTAATACTATATAAAGATAGTTATAAAAGAACCGCTCTCATACCGTATTTCTTAAGCTACAAAGCTTTAATCGCTAAGTGCCTACGCTACCAACGACTGCACGCTGTTAAGTAACGAGTAGCGAAGCTGGGTAATATCGCCGGTCTTTCTTGTATTTACTCTATTGGCAGTTCATGGATGCTCAGACTGTGTGATGACCGATATCGAAATTTACCGGCCGACTTGCCTGGGTCGACGGGCTAGAGACTGAAGCTGGGCTTGTTTCGAAGGGCCCAGGTTCCCTCAGAGAGACGAGGCTGACATCATATTGCTGGACATGCGGCCTTTTCTTCCGAGTGCGCGGAGAATTGGCTGCAACCGATGATTCGTTTGTCTTGCATCGTTCAAACAAAATGTTCGCGGCCGGGAAGCACGAACATATAAAGCCGACTGTGAGCTCAATCATCCTGCAGAAGTGATATGTTAGCTCGCCTAAACCAGAAGTTGTTGGGCTTGGAGGGCCTGGGGCTCACACGCTTATGACTTGGGCGACAAAGTCATACGTGACGTCGGTTGAGTGTACAAACTTTATGGCCAAATACAGACGGAAGACTGTCGATGCAGTCGCAATCCCTCCGGCACCAAGCAAAAAAACAATCTTGACTTTCTTTCGCAACGGCTGGCGCAGCGGCCAGATTAGCCAAATCGGCGCGACCAGGATGATAATGTCGGTTATGATAGCCAGCGAAATGTCGGCAATGAAGATCTTTCGCTGATTGAGGCATGTTCCTGGCACATCGGCGTCCCAGAAGGCCCTGATGGGATTGCAGATTAAGATTTTGGGAATCTCAATCGGGATATAGGCAACCAGGAGGCCGAAAATGAAGACGTAAATGCCCCTGGCGACGGACTCTTTAACGGCAAAGACGCGAGCAATGACCAATAGGAGGGTGACTTTGATAAAGTACGCAGCCGGGCAGTAGATGATTGATCCGGCATAGAGCCACTGTGGAACGAGATGATATGTGAATACCCAGGCTTCTCAAAAGTGTTGATCCAGACTTACCTTGAGGAATTGCGAGTACGCGTCTGGTGAGACGTCCCATGCGTGGTGGCCCGCTCCATACTGAATCACTTGATCATAGTCCGATCAGCTGGATGAGGCTCTCCTGTGGCAATCGCGGTAGCAGGACGGCGGACTTACGGACATAAATGGTGGCCGAATACAGCAAGAGTAAAACCTGCGGTTAGATGTGAGCAATCGAATGAGAGAGGCTTGGTACTGCGGCGCGCCATACGAAACCGACCACAAAGGTTACTAGGATGATACGTCAGCCTCTCAATGTTTCCTACTGTTTGTTAAGGTCACATCGAACATACCATCTTCGGCGAGGATCTTTCGCGTCACCCAGAACTTGACGTACATGCGGGTAAAGAAGAAGAAGATCGCAAGCACATTGCATATGATGACCCACGCCAACAGCAGCGTCCTCCTGGCGTCAGGGGGATCGTCCAGGGCTGGTGTGACACCAGCGGGAGGTGGAATGGCCCCTGGATAGCTCGGTTCGGCGCTCATTTCTGCAGTGCCACCGAAGGATCGAACCCTACCGGGTGTATCATTGGCAGGGGACGGCGTTTTCTTTTTTATAAAGAATGGTGGGAAACGACGTGAGGGGAGAGTCATGGTTTCTTAAAAATAGCTAAATCAGCCACCGGTGACAGCCGTCAAACAGCTCACCTCGCACTTGCCTGCGAGATAATCAAGGGGCTTGAAAACGAAAAAACCTTAAGCTTTTTGTAACTGTAATTTCACGAGTCATTCCAGCGTTTGGTAGGCGCTGGGCGCGCCCTATGAAACAGAACTCTTGCCAACATTTGAGAATGCAGCCCACAACTTTTTCGGTGGGGAACTTCGTTGTGACTGACGACGACCTCTTGCAAACATCTCCTTGTGGCGTTCTGCCTACACCCACGCCGTTCCTAGTGCAGTAGAGACACCGGGGAAAAGCCTTGGATTCGGTAGATGGCGCATTTAGAGCGGGCGCCTGATGCTCGTTGTTACGGATTACTGGGAGATTAAAGTTCATATGGCACAAGCCATGAGCTGAGCTGGCAAGCTGGCTGGGTAGTCCGTGCGCTAGCCACCGAACGGTGGTGTGAACTGCCGAGGAGATCCACCCTACTAGAGCCTTCTCGGGGTTAACACCGGAGAAGTGAGGCTAATCACAGGATAGCCTGTTCAAGCTGCAGGCGGTCGCTGAAGTCCAGACAAGTCTGTGATGACGACTTGGATGGTGGAGACATGTTATACGGGGGACGGACCCGGCTCACTTCCGCGGATAAACGTCGGTCGCGCGTGAGGATCAAGTCCCAGCAGCTGCCAGTTATCCGCTCATCAGGGGGAATGCCAGGACAGGGGTACATGCCGAGCAAACAAAATCGACCAATTCAGAAGGTATGCCGAGCTAACGATCACCTATTCTCATCAGTTCTTCCCGCTCATCCAGAACGATGACTTCTCAAAAGCTCAATAATTATTTTACTATTGAACGAGACAGGAAAAAAGCACGGGAAAGATCATAACCTCTTCCAGTCAACCCAACAGAAGCTATCGCGTCACAACATGGCACCAATCCTCCTACCCTCAAACCAACCCCCAGACCGCTTCTACAAAGGAGGTGCTCAAATTGCAGCCTTTCGATCTGAACCACCATGTGGCCCACGCCAGCCAGAGGACTGGGTGGCGTCAATGACCAGTTGCCGCGGCTGCCAGTCAAGCAAGATTGGTATGACAACCTTGCCCGATGGAAGACTCCTCGCCGACGCCATTCACGTCAATCCCAAGCACTGGTTGGGGAAAGAACATATCGAGAGACACGGGGTGGACACGAAGCTCCTACTTAAGCTTCTTGATGCGGGACAGCGTCTGCCTGTCCACGCCCATCCTCACGCGGACTGGGCAAAGAAGCATGTTGGTGCCAGCCACGGCAAGGCAGAAGCATGGTATATCCTCACGCCAGGCGAAATCCACCTTGGCTTGAAAGAGGATGTGACCTCTGAGGAGCTCCTCGAGATTGTCAACACGCAGAATATCGCCGCGATACTACAGAAGATGCACCGGATCCCCGTGCAGCCGCATCAGGTCGTCTACGTCCCGCCTGGAACATTGCACGCCATCGGACAGGGGATTTTCATGGTTGAATTGCAGGAGCCAGAAGATCTCTCCATCTTGGTGGAATGGCAAGGTTTTGAGATTGACGGGAGAGTTGATGGTCATTTGGGATTAGGATTCCCCATTGCACTTACAGCCGTTGACCGTCAGGCGAGAAGCTGGGAGTACATGGCTAGACTGGTAACCACGGCATCCCATGGCTCAGTCGTGGCGAAAGAAGCAGACGAGTACTTTTTGCTGGAGCGCGTTCAAGTCTCTGGGCCGAAAAGGTGCCGCCGAGGCTTCGCCATTGTTGTGGTACTAGATGGCGATCTGACGATGATGGTCAAGGACGAACGTCTGGCCTTGAAGAAGGGCAGCACTGTAGTGGTGCCACATGAGGACGGCGATATCCAATTCGATGGCTCCGGAGACGTTTTGATTGCAAGGCCACCCCAGTAGGTAGTTTAGCAATATCGGGGTCTACACTCTCCTCCTAACCCTAAGTCACATTGTCAGGAAATAGAAGTGTGTTATTCACCAGTTCTGGACATGAAAAACACCAACATAGGGGGGAAATCATCCAAGGGCAGCCCGAAAATCCTCGTATGGACTGGTACTACTAGTGTCGGATGCTTAGAGGTACATTGACTTGACTTCATCAGGCACGTCCCGGTCTCACACCAGATGCCCTCAACTGCGAGGCAATGGAGATGACCTCTTGATCGTCCCCAACCCACCTGTTTAGCACATACGACCATACCCACTGGAAAACACGGGATCCCGTCCGCTCTCCCCTCGTTAAACAAGTGAGGGCCGGAGTAGTAGTCGGGTCGGTGACGACCGGCGAATTCCCGGTGTTGTATGTTCTTTTTTGGTGTACTTCAATTTTACACTGTCCGGAGTTACCGTCAACCAAATGTGACTAGAAACACAGTTTAGTCATCCTATGTATGCCACAAATAGCCTGAGAGTCACCGTCCGACACAAGGAGCTACATGGTGTGACCGTTTTTACTGGCCATAGTGCCTTTCCTCTAAAATCACACCACCCGGAGGCAGTTCAACGCCAGCCTTCAATTGGATCGTAATCACTTGTTCATCGCCCGGAACGAGGTCTAGACAGTTGTTATCAAAGGAAACAGCGTCCGCAAACTCGTCGTTGTCATCGCCAGCAACAGACAACTCGACGGCTTTGGCTACGCCACCGCTAACACCCACCGCCCATGACAGACCATCGTCCAAAGACCGCAGCGTCACGGTGGCGCCGCTGTAGTCTTGGTGGCGGAGCGGCTGCGGAAACTCGGTGTACCGGGCCAGGACTTGCCCTGATCCGCGATCCAGCAAGCGGATGTGCACGACCAGACTGGTGGGGGTATTCTGATGAGAGGCCGGAAACAGAGCCGTATCCAGCTCAGTGGAGCGGTTGGGCGGAAGTCTCACCGGCGTGGTGGTGCGGTGGACATGTACACCATCAGCCACGCCGACGAAGGTGACCTCAAGATCTCCGTCGACGGGAGCGAGGCCGAGGTTCGATGCCCATAGCTCTACATGCGTCTGGCGCTCGACGTCGACGTGCGTGAACTCGTTGGAGCGTGTCTCCTTCACACGGCGCGTGGCACCGACGAGCAGGGGTGCGTAGTTGCGTTTGGAGATGTAGTATGCCAGCTTTGGGCGGAGTAGGCTGTCGACCAGCGACCAGCTGGCTGCCGGGAAGCAGTCGTTGAGCTGCCATATGAGACAGCCCGCGCACTCCTCGCGGCCGGGACCGCGCCAGAGTCGGCGGAATGCACGCAGACTGTAGTCCGTCGACTCGGCCTGGATGACCTGTGTCGCAAAGCTATACGAAGCTAGGTCGTTGTCATGACGAAGGTTGTCGACCAGGTACATGGAAAGGGTTCGCTGATCCTCGGGCGCCATGTACCACGCATCCATCGTCTCCGACTGAGGATAGCGCTCGGCCGGGTTGGTGATGAGCGCGTTGATAGTTCGCCTGCCAGGGAGCGACTTCATTCCAAACTCGCTGACGAAGCGACCCGTCAGCTTCTCGTAATCCTGGTATGGGAACCGAGGCTGGTCCGCCATCCAGACCTGCCAGGAGTGAATATCGCCGACGGTGGGATCGTTCGAGTAGGATCCGCCGAAAGGACTGGAAAGGTGGTAAGGAACCCGAGGGGACAGCTTCTCTGCCACTTCCTTCAGAGTGACTTCATAATAGTACCTCCCCGGGAAGTTTGACTCGACCCAGTTCTCGGGGTTGTCGTCGTTCATGTCGTACTCGAGCTTGTGTATCTCGGCGAACATGTAGTCTTCGTTGTTCCCGCACCACAGGACAATGCAAGGGTGATGTCGAATGCGGCGAGTGTTGTACTCCGCTTCAGCTTCGATAGACTTCAACAAGTAGCCGTGGAACGGATAAACACCGCAACCGAGCATGTAATCCTGCCAGATGAGGATACCGAACTCATCGCAAATATCGTAGAAGGCTTCGTCCTCGTAAATGCCGCCTCCCCATACGCGGATCATGTTCTGGTTGCCTTTTGCGGCCAGCGTCAACCAGTCGCGGTATCGCTGCGTCGTCATGCGCGGCAAGAACACGTCGGGAGGGATCCAGTCAGTGCCTTGAGAGTAGATCGGAATGTTGTTGACGCGGAAGAAAAAGCTGAGTCCTTTCTGTCCAGGGATGGGTCGCTGGACGAGCTCACTCAGTCGGAGGCCGGTTCGCTTGGAAACGGTATGGAGGCTTCCTCCCACAGTGGCTTTTACCGTGTAAAGAGGTTGGTCTCCGTAGCCCAGAGGATACCACAGACGGGGCTCGTTGACATTGAAACGATAAGGCTGGCCAGCCTGAACGGTCCCTCGGGCGATGCTCTGCCCTGCAGGGTCGCAGAGCTCCACGACGCAGTCGGTGCCACTCTCGTTTCCGCCCTCTACCTCAACTGTGATGGTGACCAAAGCCGACTCGAGGTTGTCGGCTACTTCGACGTCGATGCCGAGATCGGAGATTCGAGTAGTGAAGGTCTCGAGGTAGACAGGCTTCCATGGCCCTGCGGTGAGGAGCGTCGGCCCCCTGCGTTGCGTCGGTCAGTCGGATTCGGATGAATACTTTTCAAGAATAGGGCGGCTCACCAATCCCAGCCATAGTGACATGGTACCTTGCGAGTATTCATTCGAGACGAGTCTCCGTTCCAGAACTTGTTCTTGAATCCTTGATCCTTCTCTAGTTGCTTTAAGAGAATCATCAGCTGCACATCGCAGATATGGCAGCCTGGTGGAGAACTCAGAAGAGACTTACCTTGCCGACCAGAAAGGTTGACTCGAAATACAGCTCCAGCTCGTTGGGCCCGGTGCGAATCCTGTCCGTGACATCGACGCGCCACTCCAGATACATGTTATCAGTTTTGAGAAGCTGGTCTCCGTTGAGACTAACACGGCAATGAGTGTCCAGACCCTCAAACACGAGCACGTGACGCACGTCTTCGCTGCCGTTGCTTTTGGTGCTGATGACTTCGGTCGTGTCGAACGTGGTGCTGTAGATCCATTCTCTCTCGCCGACCCATTGCACATCTCGAGCATTGAGATCCTTCGTGGGATCGGGGATGAGTCCATGGTGCATCAGATCGAGATGTGTGACTGTTGGGAACTGCGAGACGGAGCGAAATGGCTGCTCCGAGTCGGCCTGTCGGAAGGACCATCCCTTCTCGAGCAATCGGCGCGAGTGAGGCGTGCCGGACATGACGGGAGTGACAAGAGAGGTGACCATGGAGGCGATGTTCTGACGCTCTAGTGATAAAGAGCGGTACTAGTAGGTGCTTTCAGACTGTCAAGATTATCCCAGGGCAGCCAGTTATTTATGCGGTCTTGACGTGGGGTTGGGCGACTCCAGAGGAGAGTCCGAGAACTGCCAGCCAGCAAAGGATGTGCGACATGCACTGCCCAGACATGACGACGCGCAATCCAGTCCCCGGAGTCGAGAGTTCAGTAAGTTGGGCCATTGAGCCATTTCTTCCGCTTTTCAGCCTCCTCGTGCCATTGCTAATGGTATCTCAGGTCCTCTTCGGTAAGTTACCCCATAAGTAGAAGTCTCCATTCTCGGCACGCTCGGCAAACCTGCTACTCGAGCAGAGGCAACTCTGGCTCGGCAAACTTTCCCAATACGACTTAACCGTGATTCTTAGTGCGTGTGGATGACTTGAGGATCCCCCCCACACCGCTAAACCTGCCTCTTTTGGCAGCTCACGACCGCCCCGCAACCCCGGAGCACGCCGGCCCGGAGTCGGAGCAAATTGTGGTGAGAGCTGTCTATCCCCAGACTCCAGGTTTGTTCTCCGCCATATAGAGAGTCGATCTATATTAAATTGGGCCATGAACCGCTGTTTTGGATCCGGGGAAATCTCGACTACAGTCGGGTCCAGTCAACTCTCTTGTCTGAATCCTTAGAATCTTCTCTTCCTCCTGTGACCTCAGGCGACGCCGCAGCTCCCGCACCGTCCTCTCACCATGGCTTTGGCGAATCTTTTCCGGCACGACAAGCCAGATCACTTCGTCCTCGGAGGACAGGAGTTCCCCACGGTACCTATTAAACATCTCTCCTGAATGCAGTGCCCCAATGGCTGAGGCTCTCCCCGCAGGTCAACTGGTGGAGGAGCAAGAACCTCCGAAAGCTCTACTTTTTGCTCATCATCCCCCTCGTCGGATCGTGGGCCGAGGGATACGATGGCAGCATGATGAACGGGATCCAGACGAGCCAGGAGTGGCAGGAGTTCTTCGGCCATCCCCGCGGATCACTCCTCGCGTTCTACAACTTGTCCTTCGCCATCGGCTCGCTCCTCGCGGTTGTCCCCTTCCCGTTCGGCTCATACTTTGCAGACAAGATCGGTCGCCGCTGGGGGATCGTGTGCGGAAACATCGTTGGCATCATCGGCACAATCCTGCAGGCCTCTGCCCAGAACTGTGAGCATCTTAGCGAGAGCGAAAGCTATACCCCGGTATTGGGATTCTTGTGCTAACGGGGTTATGCGAAAGTTCCCATGTTTGTCATTGCCCGTATTATTGTCGGAATGGGAAGTGAGTTGTCATGGACTCCCCTGTCTGGGTGCCACCTCTGACCTTTGCTTGCTAGCCACCATCACTCAGGGCAACTGCCCGCTCCTCGTTACTGAGCTGGCACATACGCAGCATCGTGCCAGTGTCACGGCATTGTACAACTCCAATTGGTTTGTCGAACCCGTTGACCTGTTTCGGGTTAGCTCGGCAAGCGCAAGCTGACCCGATCCTCTGCTCTTAGGTACTTTGGCAGCGTTATCGCAGCTTGGGTGACCTTTGGTACCATGTATGCCATCTCTATTATACCTTGGATACCTTGATATAGACTGACTGATGGCGTAGTAACATTCAATCCTCTTGGGCATGGAGGATTCCCTCCCTGCTTCAAGGCGCAACCGCTGTCATCCAAATAAGCTTGATCTGGCTCGTTCCTGAGGTATCATCATGCCTGATAACCCAGCCAACTCTCCCCGCCCACTGTTCGCTAATTCATGTCTAGTCACCTCGCTATCTCATCGACAAGGACCGACACGAAGAAGCTCTTGAGATCCTCAAAAAATATCACGGAGACGGCGTACTAACTGAATTCGTTGCAGCAGAGTACCTGCAGATCAAGGAAACAATTGCTCTGGAGAAGGAGTTCGGCAAGCGCGGCTGGGCTGAGCTCTTCCGTACGCCCGGAAACCGCAAGCGGGCACTCATCTGCTATCTCCAGGGCTTCTTCTCGCAGTGGTGCGGCAACGGTTTGATCAGCTACTATCTCGTGCCCGTCCTGGAAACCATTGGCATCACAGGCAGCAACGAGCAGGCCGGCCTGAACGGCGGTCTCCAGCTCTGGAATTTTGCCGTCGCCCTGTGGGCATCCTTCAACCTCGATCGCATCGGGCGTCGTCCCATGGCGCTTGGCAGTACTGGCTGCATGATTGTCATCTTCACTTTGTGGACCGTCTTCTCTGCCCGCTTCGCCGCGACCCAAGATTCGGGAATGGCTGCAGGCGTTCTCGTCATGATCTTTCTCTTCTACACCGCTTTTAACTGTGGCTGGTGAGTTCTGAGATTGCATTCTGGCATCTAGGTGGCGGTCACTGACGTCGAGCGTAGGCAAGGCCTTGTCATCGCTTATCCTGTCGAGATTCTGCCCTACGAACTCCGAGCAAAGGGCCTGCAGCTTACATTCTTTGGCATTTCTTCGAATGGTAAGTTGCAGAAAGACACCGCTCTGACTGCGTTGCACTCACTGACAATCACAGTTGTGAATCAATACATCAACCCGGTTGGCCTCCAGAACGAAGGATGGAAGTTTTACATTGTGAGTGCATCTGAAAAGTGGTACTAGTTAAGGAACCTTGCTCTAACAGCTTTAAGTTCTATTGCGTCTTCCTCTGCGTTATATTCACCGTTGTATACTTCCTCTGGGTAGAGACAAAGGTACGACTGCTACCCATTTTATTACATTCTAAAATCTTAGTCCGTCATGCTAAATTTGCGTTAAGGGCGTACCCCTGGAGGAAATCGCAAAACTCTTTGATGGCGAAGATGCCAATGTCGGCGGAGGCGCGGCAACCAGCCAGGCAAAGGATCACCTCCGTGACATGAAGATCCGTGGAGTAGCGGACGACGTCGAGATTAACGTCGAGTTTTCCGAGGGTCAAGAGGCTGGCGTGGAGCGCCCACAGAAAGTTGTGAGCTCTAAGGAGCACTGATTCTCATCGCATCGCCACGGGCTCAGAACAATCTTGAGGCTTCTAATAGCTTTGGGGGCCTCTAAAAGTACCCGGCTCGAAGATCGTAAGATTCCTGTTGACTACTGTCAGCTAAGGTAGTTTACCAAGAGACAAACGGGGGAGTACTGCTACTACGTAGTGTAAACGATGGAGAGAGGTGCTAGAGACCTACCTACTACTAGTACTAGTAGTAAAATCAATAGTGCATCTGACAGCTGAGAGCCTCGCCCGTTCTCCCCGTGATGGGCCCACCTTCATCCGCTAAGAATGCCGTCACCCCCGCCACTAGTCAGTGGAGCAACTCCCCCGCATCATGCTACCGTGAGCGGCCATTTAAGTGACCGCGACCGCCCGGCCTACTACAAAATTTCGCCGAGCCTCTTCTTCAACAAAACGCCACGAGGAGTCTGCGACCATTTAATACTCGAGTACTGCCGAGATTTCACAACCGCCATTGGTTTGCTTCGGGACACTTGTCTCCTCTGATCAGATGAGGTCGGTTACTGGATGGTGAGTTAGATATCTTTTTCTTAGGCCCGGCCCACGGTTGCAGACCTCGAAACTAACTCGGTTCACTTGCTAAGTATGACCTGTCGTCGCCGCAAACTCAAGTGCGACGAGTCGAGGCCAGAATGTGGCCAGTGCCGCAAGTCTGTGAGGAAATGCGAGCGTGGGGAGCTTGTGTTCCGCCACCAGCAAAATGCCTCCCTGGAAAAACACACTTCCCTTCAACGATACTTCGCCGATAGAAGCAGCTTCGGCAGCTCAGAAACTTGGCTGGAGATCCCAGGAACAGGCGAGTTTGGCGAATTCAGCGTCGTGATCCGTGATCCTGACTGGAGACCCAGTTACCTTTGTGGCGGAGAATCCGGCTAGTAGCTTAAGGAACGCGGCTTCAGAGCACGATAAGGACCACCAGGGACCAGTTTCAACAGATGTACCATCGGTCAGTCAACGGGAACCCAGCGATGGTCCTACAGCCACCATCGGACCGCAGGACAGCCCCGATACCGGGATCTCGAGCGGCATCAGTTTCATCCAGAACTCGTTCTCTCCTGCTATTGATCCACCGGATGGCCGCGACTGCTACACAACACCAACTCAGCACGAAGGCTCTGTCTCAGTCGGGTCGCATTTCAACTCTACCCATTCCCACGTATTCCAAGCACAGGGGACTGCACCGCCAGTGGAGACTGACCCCGAGGTGGCATTCCTGCTAAGGCACTTCTCGGAGCAGCCCGGCAAATGGTAAGGAAGTCGAGTTTCCTAAAGTCATGAATAACTAATCATCTGTTTAAAAGGCTTGACCTCTACGTCCTGGACGCTTATTTCGCACACGAAGTCCCTCTCAGGGCGCTATCTTCCCCTCTCCTCAAACACGCTGCTTGCGCCTACGCAGCAAAACACCTCAACAGAACGACACGCAAGACGGATCATCCCATACTACACGTACGACAGTCGCAGGTCGCGAGCACCACCTCTTGGCCCAAGTCAAACGTCGTGGATTGGGCATGGTATAGTGCAAAATACTATGCTCGGGCAATCAACCTCTTGCGAGAGACCCTCCGGAATAGCAATGATCTCGATAGGTCTCCGGGGCAGGATGCGTACTGGAGCCACAACACTGATCAATGGATGGAGCGCCGCACTAGCTCCGGAGAGATATCCGACGAGACACTTGCGGCGATGGCGATCCTCTGCAACTTCGAGTACATGAGCGCGTCAGACGCGGAGTGGTCCAGCCATCTCAGTGGAGCAATGCTGGTATGGGATCTCACACAGTCTAGCATCATGTCGTTGTTGAGCCTTCGGCCCTCAAAGGCTCGGAAGGCCATATTTTGGAATCTTTTCCGGCAGGACGTCTTCGCAGCTTGTCCGTTGAACGCCATTCTATTCCCGATAGACAGCGCTGACGCCATGTTACAGTCATTCTAGACGGCAAAACCAGTCTAGATGTAGACGACATCACTATGTGGAGGATGTCAGGCTTGGAGCTAGACGACCAAGGCCTCGTTCTCCCGTCGACGGGTGTCCGAGAAGGAGCGATGAAGGACGACATGATATCCAATGCCCTCATACGGATTCTCTCCAAAGTGTTTAACTATATGGCAGCAGGCACGGGGTCCCAACACGAACGTGAGCTCAGCAACCGCTCATCCACGTCTCCTGGGCTACAAACTTCGAAGAAGGACACGTGGACATCCATAAGTCACGAACTAGATGTCTGGCACGACGGTCTGCCAGACTCATTCCGGCCATGTGCTCGGATCGACCGCGAAAGAAGTGAGCCGGCAACGGACTCGAGCCCGCCAAGGCCCGCGACAATACCCGAAATCTGGTACACCAGCGACATGTGCGGGTCGACAATGCAAACATACCATTTAGCACGCATGCTTCTCCTCGCTCACAGAGACGATACGGCGCGCACCGGATGCGGAGTCTTTAATGTGTTAAGCGCCTATCGATCCATCGAAGCGGAGCTGCGCTACCACAGTCGCGAGATTTTCGGAATTGCGCTGTCCTCGCCAGTCACCTCTATAACCCTCCATCAGACACAGACCATTTTCGTTGCGGCTCAGTGCCTAACCGATAAAGAGGAGAGACGAATGGCGGTTGATATCCTGCGGCGGGTGAACTATGACTTGGGATGGGAAACGGAATATCGTGTACAGAAGCTCCTCGAAGAATGGGGCTGGCGTGATGTCTAAGAACAGTTCTCGGTATAACTAGGTGACTACCATTATTGCAACCGGCCCTGAAGTGGCAGAGCCCCGAAAGCCCAACCCGGCGTTTCTTCGAGTCGCCCAGAGCATACACAGAATGATGCGAGAGGCGAAAGAGGAGAGAAAGAAAGCGGCACAGGTGCCACCCTCTGCAGCTGGGCCGGACAGCGTTCAGAGCGTGCCGGGTGCTATGTCAGACCCGATGCCTCCCAGCTCGCCTATCCATGGTACTCAGCTGCCCCTTCGGATCCTCGTGCTGGCGCTCCCGTGTCTCACCCCAACCAAGCCCACGGAGATGGCAGTTCGAAGAAAAGAAGAGGCTTGAGTGAAGCTCTCCATGAATCATCTCGGAGTCCCTCCCATGGCAACGACCCAAATTATCTTCCGGTCGGCGAGCGTCGTTTTCTCAGACGAGACTAAGCCCTGGCTCGCCTCCAGGCATTGTGGACAGCACAGAAGCAGCATTAAAGACCGACCGTATACTCCCATTTTCTTGGTGTTGACTCTACTGACAGCTGTGAAATCTTGACGAATGCTAAGCATCCGATGCCCCTCACAGAGCAATCTTTTCGTTTCCTTCGCCGGCATTGTTTGATGCAGCATGTCTCTTTCCATATCGGCACCATTCCCGGTCCTCTCGCTCCGCCAGTCACGCTGAGGCTGCGCTATGCTTGCAAAAAACTGGTGTCGAGTCCTAGTGACCTAAAGGAAGCGCGAGCCCAAGTCCACCTCCTGTCAACGCTGCGTCCAACGCCCTGAACTATGACCCAAACATATTCAGCATCAAGCAACATTGCCCACAGTAATTACATGTTGGAGGTCTGGTCTCAGTTCTTCAGGAAAGCCCATGTCTTCCTCTTTAACCTGAAGTGTGCAAAGGCCCGTGAATCCTGCCTGGTTCGAAATGTTCGCGATGGTTGGCAACCGCATAATGAAAAAACTACAGTGGAGTGCCCATGACCCGTCTCGTCCACTCGAATCAGCTCGGAGGTTAAGAACTTGATGGTCCCGATGTAATGGTATAATAACCCGACGGCCATTCTCACGGCCTGCCTCGTTGGTTTGTATCCATAGGCTATTATGTTAATAAGACTAGTCTAACTTATCCCTACATTGCCTATTTACTTAAGTAACGTATCTAAAGAAAGGGGACTTATCACCCATCTTGATAAGTTGCCCTGCAAACACTATTAGCGTCGAGACTTAACCCTCGGAATGAAAAGCCTTACCATCGTCATACTGAGAGTGGATCTCCTCGGTCGTAAGGGCTTGACGGCTCTTATTATCTTTCAGACAGATCCATCGCAACGCGAAAGAGGAAAGGATAGCTATGCCAGTCATAGCCAGGCAGAGTCCATACCCGAGCTCGTACTTAAGAGCCTGGCGAGCTAAGAAGATGTTAGATCCAACAGCACCTCCCAGGTTTCTAAGAGTCATCAGGAACGCCATGCTAATAGCACGCTTCCACGACGGCGCCAAGTTATTACCGACCTAAGAGATACAACTAATAGCGGCCGGGTATAAGCCGGCCGGAAGGCAAAAGAGGAAGCCGTAAGTTACACCCGGATACTTAGGGTGGGGTATAGCCAGCAGCGCAATAGTTGGTGGGTGACAGGTCCTTGGGTGTAGGGTCAGCTTGGCGTAGGGTTAGAAATTTATACCCTGGGGTTGAAAGTGGGCTGACGACGGGTCGGGGCGCGGGGTGGATATGGTGTGGCAGGTTTTTATACCCCAGGGTTGAAAGTGGGACATCGCCCGATCCGCAAAGGTCCAGTCGGAGCCTGACCATTTTTAACCCTAGGGTACAAAGATTCACGTCATCTTTATTTAGTACGGTTACTAACGACTATAGCCGCGACGCCCTCTATCTACGTATAGTCGGAATAGTGAGGGAGTGTTTGCCTAGTCTGGAGGGAGGCACTATAGCCTTGTCCGATAGACGACCTACGGTAGGTCGGCGATACCGTCGAACGTGACCAGCTGGTCATCTAGTAACAGACAGCGAGGCGCGTAGTGGGTATGGTTACGGTCCCGGCTAGGGGTAGGCAGGGGTTCGCAGAATCTAGGTTAGCGCGACCGTACAGCGGGTAATATATAGTGGGCGGGACGATGCAGAAGACTAATATGGAAACGCCCCTTTATTATTAATAATCGAGGCACCCGGGTACTACGAAGTAGGTAGCACTATAGGCTAGGCTCTTAAGGTAGGCAAAGAACGGGTTATAAATACCGATCGAGGGTTCGCGCGGCGGCGCGGGCGCGCGGCGTTAAAGGGCAGGGCGAAATAAGGAGGGTATCTCGGGGGAGGAGTCTAGGGTAGAGGCGCCGGTAAGTAAGAGACGGCGGGTAGTAGAAGCTGTGGGGGAAACGGCGAGGGAGAGGGCGCGAGAATATTAGATAACGACTACGCGGATACCGACGGCGGCGCTAACAGCGAAATGGGAGCGAGGGAAAAACCGGGAGCTAAATAAGGCGTAGGTGGGTAAGCTATAGGAGATCTTTAAGCGCGGGGGGCTAAACCGCACGGCGGGGGACCACCGGATCTAAGTGCTCTGCCGGCGGGAGTAGGTATCGCGGATGCTAGAGCACGTCCGATCGGCGGGCCGGTAGGGAGAGGCGGTAAAGACGCTAGACTTTCGCGACTAGCTCGCGGTTAATAACGGGGTAGCGGCGGATGTAATAGACGGGCAGTATAGGATTAAGGCGTTAGAGGCATACGTAGAGAAAGCGAAGGGCGGCCCTAAGGAGCTCTAGTAGGAGTATAAGTTCTACAATAAAGGTAGGCCCCGGGATAGAGCAGGAGGCGTAACGTTCTAAGGAAGCGCGAGCTAATAGTTACGGGCAGAGAAGCTACCGTGGGAATTTAACCTAAAGCTACAGATAAACCGTACGGACGCGGTGATAAAAGATAGCTACGGGTAGATCTAGACATAGCTAATAGCGGTATATATATACGACGAGACCCTCTCGCTAGGTATAGCGGCGGAGGTAGAGTAGAGGGTGATAGAGGCTTTATAGCTTAGCGGGGAGATAAAGATCCCGGTTAGGCGGCTAGTAACGATCTAGAGGAATATAAGGTGGAGGTAGATAGCGACTAGGTAGTATAGGTTACCGATCGGGAGAGAGATATTTAGGATCTCGACATAGGAGTAGATAATTAGCTACTAGATAGATAATATAAGTATACGTAAAGGAGGGAGAGAGAGATAAGAGGCTAATAGGTTATAGCGGGTAGTATTAGTTCTTAGGCTTTTACTATATACTAAGGGCGATTAATAGTATACCGGAACCGGCTTATAAGGGTATTACGGCGGCCGACTAGAAGAGGATAACGGCCGAGCTCCTAGGGGGGAGGACGGAAGAAACGGTATATAAGCTATTCTATCCGACGGGGAGGGCGCGAGCGGCGGGCGTGGCGGGGTTAGTAGCGCCGGCATCGCGGGACATAATAAGGCGGCGGGTAGGATTCCTCGCCCAGCTAGACGATGCGGCCTACCGCGAGGTGTATAAGGACGTAGCCTCTAGGCCGGGGCTACGCTTCTAAGACCTGCGCCGTGTTACTAGGCTCTTATAGGAGGACGGGCGGGTACCGTTCCGCGTGATTAACCACCTAGTGTCCTAGGTGATACCGGAGCCGACGGTGATATATAACCGGCGTAGTAACGAGAAGCCGCTGCTCCGCCGCGACCTAGTCTGCGTACTAGGTCACTATAATAAAGAGTTTATATAGGCGATAGAGAGGAAGCTAGGCGGCGGCGTGCTCTACGCTAAGGAATAGCCGCCGGACGAGGAGGCGTTAATCCTCCTTTAGTAGGAGGTCGTCGACTTTACCCTAGACAACCTAGCCGAGCTCTAGGGCGTAGAGTATCGGTATTACCTTAATGAGACCCTATAGGAGATAGGCGCGCCCGACTACGTAAAACGGTTTAGTACGCCGGTATAGGCGGGCGTTCTATCGATTACACGTAGATACTTTAGCGATAACCTACCGCGGGAGTAGCGGGCCCCCCACCCTTAACTATCGCCGCTATCGCCGCCTAGGGCTCGCCCGAGGGACTAGAGGGCGGCCGATATATTAGAGAGCTTTTAGGAGAGCGTATTATAGATACCCGGGCTGGCCGGAGATATAACGCTTATTATATCGGATATTTTCTAGTTTGCGTTAGTAAGGTAGTATTTATAGGGGCCGGGCCGGGAAATAACGTTACTACGACTAAAAGAAGAGGCACTACGCGGCGAGAGGGCTAACTAGGCGGAAGAGCTAGATAGGGGATTATAAGAGGTAGAGGAAGCGAATAGGTGCGGCGGAATTAATAAGGCGGCCCCTAAGACGACGCTACTAGGTAGGGTCCCTAGCTATAACTATAGTGCTAGGACGGCTCGTAGGCTTAGGGCGTTATAAGGGAAGCCGGGTAGTAATAGTAAAAAGAAACCTAGCTAGATAAAAAGGCTAAGGGCGGTCGGGTAGGAGGTATAGCGTAGAAATAGAAATACCGCCGCTATAGGCGATTTTTAACCCTAGGGTATAAACCGTATCGTCGTTAATAAAAGGAAATAAGGCCGTAGGGGGTAGCGCCGGTTAGGGGCCTAACTAGGCTGCTATAAGTTAGGATATTAAGACTATAATAAGGGTGCGTTTTAACGCTATCGAGGTAACCAGAAGTTATAAACGGGCTAATAATAATAATACCGCCTTAAGTAACCCCCGCCGTAATAATAAGATAAAAGAGACGGTCGACGAAGCGCCCACGATAGCGTCTAGAGGAGCCTCGCCCGATATTATAGGCGGGCGGCCCTTACCCCCTTAATTAGGCGAGGTTAATAGCGACGACGACGGCCTCGGCGACTATAATAGCGAGGTAACGGACGATGAGGGACTCTACGAGGACGGGGTAGAGACTAAGGGCGAGGGCGATAATACCTCTAAAGATAGTCTACGGCCTAGCAGAATCGGAGGACGCTATAAGATCTAGTACGCTATAGGCGACTTTAAGATATAGCGTATATATAAATCGCGCGAGGATTAGATGTAAACTAACGCCCGTCCCGATAATAGTAGATACTTTCCTAGCGCGGATAAGCGAGCTTAACTTTAATGCTAGCGAGGTAATTAATATACTCTAGCGGCGGTATACTATAGACTATAGAACGTGCGAGCTAAGATTAAGGCCGGCGCGTAAGACGGACGGGTACTACCTAGTATTCTACCTCGATATAGTTAGCGTTATCGGGAAGCCCCTCTATATGATTATAAGTAGGAGCGGCTTCTTTAATAGCGTAACGTTTACCTTATAGTATTAGTTTACACTATATAGCTTAAAGTACGTAGGGACGATATTGCCGTTTAAGCTGTGGGGCCGGACCTTCCGGTTTAGCGCGGCGGCGTTAAGAGAGCTATAATTTATAGTAATATACCCGATATAGGATATTATAACGTAGTTTAAATATATGCGTGATAAGCGGTAGAGGAAGAAGAAGGCGTTGCGGGTCTAGAGCGCGATACGGCGGGATCGCACCGAGGCGCTAGCGACGTATATAGTATAGCTCTTCTAGACGGGCGACCTGCTCGGCTAAGGTATCGAGCCGTCGTGGCTGCTAGGCGGTAAGCACTCTAAGAGTATCCCGTATAATAAGTGGACAACGTTTTAGTCCTTATTCGCTGAGGGCTAGGACGACTTTACGGCGGAGTATGCATACGATAAGTTCTAGACGGAGAACCACCCCGCGTTCTATACGTTTAATCATAGAGCTAATATCTAAATAGACGCTAACGGCCCTTTATAGGACCTTACGCGCGAGACGTGGCTCCGACCGGACAAAGAAGATAATACTAATAATAATAGTAATAAGGATAATACCCGCGATAGCGAAGCTAACGGGGCTAGTAGCGGGCAGTACGGTAAAGTAGGCGAGCAAAATACGGAGGGAGGGTCGCTATAGTTAGAGGAGGGGCCTGGCGGCGAGGCGAGGCGGTTGGAGACTATCGACGCGGCGACCCGGACGGCCCTATATATGGGCGGGCTAGAGTATCTACGGGAGGAGCTAGAGAGGAAATATAATATATCTAGGATCGCGTAGATATTATATGCTATCGTATTAGATATCTATTATGCTAGGCTAGGAGGCGATAGCTAGGGGATGTAGGAGGAGGATACTATGTTGGCCGAGACGCTATATCTATTAGCCGACCGTAAAGCCATCGAGCTATAGTATGGCGGCCCGCGCGACTTTACCTTCTACCCTCTAGGCTTTTATCCTTAGTATGGTAACTTTTTATCCGCGCGGCCGCCGAGGTTCCTTTAGAACCTATATAGTATAATAAAGGATAATATAAGCTTTTAGAATAATAGGGCGGATCCTCTTAACTTTAGTTTCTTCTAGGGCTACTTAAATATTAAGAGGACGATCCGTAGCCGGCCCGAGGCCCTCCTAGCGACTAAGGCCTTTACTACGGCGGCGCTCTACCTACCGCCTAGGGAGGCAGCATAAAATACGTAGGTTAAGGCGAAGCACTAATAGCTACTAGCGTCCTTATAGGGCGGCTTAACACTATAAAACCTAGAGCGGTCGACCCTGTTTGCTTATAAGAGGGAGCGGATTAAGGCGGCTATAGAAGAAGACTAGCTGTCGTTTAGGATAGAGTAGGTAGTAACGGTTAAGGTGGCTTAGCTAATACGTAGCCGCCGCGACTTTTTTAGCGTACTATAGCCTATCTTTTAGGTAATAAGGTTCTTTCTTAGGGAAATACGGTTATATACGCCCGTCCTCCGTAGCTTTATGCCGGCTGTGTTCCCTAGTATCCTTTACGGCTACGCTAGGATACTAGAACTTACTATGGCCGATATAGAGAGCCGCTTCCGGGCGGGGGGCGATAAGGGACTAGACCTAGCCCTCTTAGAGGCCGTCGCGGCGCTCGACCGCTTAGGTAGCTTCTACTTTATAGGGGATAGTAGGGTGCTACCTAAGAGGGTCTTTAATATACTCGTAACTATAGAGAGTATCGAGAAGGGGGGTTAGCCGTATATCTCGCTAGAAGTGCTTAATATACGGGTTAGGGTGGGATAGGGTCTATTTTTCTACCCTAGCTAATCTGCTCTAGAGCTATACTCTAGGCTATACTGCTATCTAGGAAAGGAGTATTAAGGTAGGTAGGAAAAACAGCTGGGAAGATAGGTAGGAAAAACAGCTAGGAAAAATAGCTAGTAAAAACAGCTAGGAAAAACAGCTAGGAAAAACAGCTAGGAAGAATAGCTAGGAAAAACAGCTAGGAAAAACAACTAGAAAAAACAGCTAGGAAGCCCGTTATAGGGCCTTATTCCGAGGGCAGTCCTTTACGATAGAGGCTGCTGCGGCTGCCTTAGCGCGTAGTAGGCCTAGGCCTATAGAACTGTCCATCCAACGGGCTGTGGTAGGCCCTAAGAGCTTCTGAAGGCCCTTATAGGTCTGGGCCGTCTCCTATTCCATAAGGCCCCCTATACTAAAGATGAGGGGCTTGAAAAACGAGCCTAAGGCCCTGTATTTTCTCTTTTTCTTGTTGGCAGCCTCTATAAGGGTGGCGTRGGCGTCTTCCCTAGAGGAGTCCTTATTAATAGCTACTATCTAGACGTCGTAGTAGTATCTAGAGGCCCCTAGAGTAGCTGAAAAGTCAGCCCTTAGGGCTCCCTGGGGCTGGGGCTGGCTGGGCTGGTTGCCCTAGGGCTCCTAGGATCCCTAGGGGCTCGGGGTAGGGACAATAGGCTCGGATTCAACGTCCAGATCAGCTCGGCTAGATAGGGCTTTTTTCAGGGCTCGAGATAACTGGTCGTGACGCTGGATCCAACGCCTAGAGGCTGCTCTGCAGACGTCTTCGTGGCCTATCCCAGGCCTAGCCCCACAGTAGCTGCAGGGCCTATCGATAGGCCTTATAGGGGCTAAGAGTCTAGCCCTCAGGGCCTCAGTGGTTTCCTAGTCCGCAAAGGTGAGCTGTTTTTGGAGGGGCAGGACCTGGAGCCACTGGCGGCCTAGATAGCTGGCGTTCTCGAGCCTAGCCCTCTGCTGGGCTAGGGATAGGCCTTGTTGAAGGCCTTGGAGCCGTTCCTGGTCTAGGGCCTTCCGTACCTCCCTAGGGGCTAGGATTGGCTTCCTAGGGGGGTCTCCGGGATCCCCGGGATCCCCGGGATCTATCCAGGGCTGGAATCGGGATAGGATAGGTGCTGAGGCCGCCTTAGCTGCCTGGTATAGCCCTAGGGCTAGATCTGCGTGTAGGGGTATCCCTAGGCCCCCTTCCCTAGCTGGGATAGCTATAAGGTCGAGCTAGAGGTCCTAGGGGCCCTAGCCGAGGCCCCTAGAGGCTAGGGCTACTACCGTATCCCGGATCAGGCCGTCAGCCCTTTTCCAGAGGGCAGTTAGGCCCCTAGGATCTAGCTAGCGGAGGAGGTAGCGTAGGAGCAGCTGGATACTACCCCGTAGGAGTAGTAGGGCGTACTGCTTTGGTAGGGCTGTTAGGGCCTCTAGGGCCCTAGAGAGGGTATYGATTTTCCCCTGTAGGAAGGCCTGGCGTCGGCGTAGGGGCCCTATATAGGACCCTAGGGCCTCTAGGCCTTCTTAGCGTAGGGTGGAAACGGGTTTCTCAAAGCTTTTCTGGGCGTTAAGGGTGACTAGTAAGCCCTGGAGGGTCTAGGCAGCCTAGGCTAATAGGGGCCTAGAGCTATCCTTTTCGAGGATATAGACGTCGTCTAGGTAGGCCACTATAGTAGCTATGGGCAGGCTGGCCTATAGGGCCTCTAGGGTGGGCCTAAAGGCTAGGCTGAAGAGGAGGGGCCCTATAGGGTCGCCCTGGCGTACGCCTTCGGCGCTAGCGAGGATCGCCCCGGTGTCCGTAGCTAGGATCGAGGGCCTATTATAGGCCCACGAGGCGGCCTTATAGAAGGCTGGGGCGTATCTCGCTATCGAGGAGGCGATGGAGGCCCTGGGGATCAAGTTGAAGGCGTTGGAGAGGTCTAGGGAGGCTATGGACCTGATAGAGCCCTGGTTAGGGCCCTAGATGGCTTCCTCGAGGAGATAGATAGCTGGTTCTACCCCTCCGGGGCTGGATACGCCTAGCTGGGCGGGTAGGAGCATCTCGGGGCGAAAAGAGGTCTGGAGGATAGCCTTAAAGGCGACCTTATAGAGGAGGTCTCCTATAGCTATAGGGCGTACGCCCCCATCGGGCTTCTGCAGGCCTACTAGGCGAGAGGCGCAGAGAAGGTCGGGGCCCGGCGCGGTGCCCTGTCGGATCATATCGGCCAGTAGGCGTAGGGCTCCTAGGACGTCGGAATCAGGGCTCGATAGGGCTATATCGAGGAGTGGACGGGTCCACCCGCTCAGCCCAGGGGCCTTTTCCTTGCCTATAGAGGCTACTGCCCTGGATATGGCCTCTTCGGTGATCGGTTGGCCTGGCCTGGGGCTGGATTTCCCTCTGAACGGGTTGGTAGGGCCTATTAGGTGCTTTTTCCGTAGGGCTTCTAGGGTCTCGGGGGTATCCGGGGCAAGGGGGGTTGGGTCGATCAGGGCTCTCAAGGCCCTACCTAGATAGCCCCTCTCGAGTAGGCTAGAGGCCCTATCGATAGGGTCTAGGGCGGCTGTGGGGGGGGGTCTCGGGGCTGGGCCGTCTAGGGCTGGGATGGTAGCTGGGTAGGCCTTAAGGGTAGCCCCTAGGCTGCCCCTCTGGAGCCCTAGGCCTAGGATCCTAGGTAGTAGGAGTAGGTGAAGAAGGGTCTTCTCCCTAGGGCTCTGGAGGAAGGCCTTAGCTACCCTCGAGGCGGCTTCGGCGAAGGCCTTAGCCTGACGGTTGTGGAGGCGTTTTTCTGGGATCGGGACCGCCGAGTAGGCTAGTAGGGCCTGTATCGAGGATTTTTCTAGGGCTGGGGCGATGGCCCTGCCGTGGGCCTGTTCGAGGGTTAGTAGGGGCTCTTCCGGGCCCTCTCTAGGGCTCGGGGAGATCCTGGGAGCTGGCCGGGCCCGCTGGGCCTGCTGGGCTGGCTGGGCCTGCTGGGCTGGCTGGGCCTGCTGGGCTGGGCCTGCCGGGCTGGGCTGGGCGGGCAGGGCTGGGCTGGGGAGTCCCCCTAACCCCCTAGGCGTTATAGGGGGTAGGGTTAACTCCGTTGAGGCCCTCTCGGCTGCTCTCTCTAGTTGGGCTACTATAGAGCCCGGCGTACTAGGCGTAGTAGGCCTRCTAGGCTCTCCGGGGAGGATATCGGGTAGCGTAGAGGGCGTAGAGGGCGTGCTGGGCGTGCTGGGTGTGCTGGGCTGGGCTGGCGGGGTAGGCGTTACGGGCCTAGGGCTAAAGAGCCTTAGGCGGGCGCTGGGTCTTTCTGCGAGGGGCGAGGGGCTCCGGGCCGGGCGTTTCCGGGTCCCTAGGGCTAGGGGCTGGCTCCTATAGGGCTGGGTAGCCCAGTGGCTCGAGCCGATGCCCCGGGGCGTTGGCTGGGATAGGGCTGAGTAGGTAGGAGCTCCCTGGCTCTTAGGGCCTAGGATAGGGCTAAAGGTAGGGGCCCTAGGGGGCTGGGCCGGGTCTGAGTGGATCCTGGGCTGGGTAGAGGTCCTAGAAGCTCCTACGATCCCATGGATTTTGGCAGCGTGGACCCGGACCCCCTGGGAGCCCTTACAGGCCGTCCCACAGTGAGGGCAGGGCTCTAGGCCTAGGGGCTGGAGCTGGAGGGCCGTGTAGGCGTCGTTGGGGTGTTTTTTCCGTATATGGTCGAGGGGGTCTGCGTAGGAGCCCTGGCAGGATGGGCAGGCCCCTATAGGGCGGTCTGGGGAGCCCATGGGAGGGCTGGGGTCCTCGGTGGGTCCCGGGAGGGTCCTAGAGGGGTCTAGGGTCTCGGGAGGGGTCCCGGGGAGGGCTGGGGTCCCGGGGGGGGATCCGAGGGACGTCGAGGGTCTTAGGGGGTCCCGGGAGGGGTCCTTAGGAGGGCGAGGGTCCTTAAGGGCTCTCGGGGGGTCCCGGGGACGATAGAGGGGTCCTAGGGACGTCGGGCGTCCTAGGGGGGTCCTASTAGATAGGAAAACCCTAGAGGTCTAGGGTAGAAAAACGGGTGGAAGAGAGGGTAGGAGAAAAGACGGAAAAGGGATAGGGAAGGATAGAAAAGGATGGGAAGGATGGGGAAAAAAAGAGTAGGGTAGAGGGTAGGAAAGGGTCCTCTATATAGACCTAACCTAACCCTAGACCTAACCCAACCCTTAACCCAACCCTATCTCTTAGGATTCCTAAGAAAATTCCTAGGAAAAGACTCTTAAGGGAAAAATAGGAAAAAGATAAGAAAACCATAGGTAATCTCAACCTATTCCAACCCAACCCTAGACCCAACCCAACCCTAGACCTAACCCAACCCTATACCTCACCCTATCTCTTAGGATTCCTAGGAAAATTCCTAGGAAAAGACTCTTAAGGGAAAAACAGGAAAAAAAACAAGAAATCTAAACCCATTCCAACCCAACCCTCAACCTAACCCTATACCCAACCCTATCTCTTAGGGTTCCTAAGAAAATTCCTAGGAAAATTCCTAGGAAAAGACTCTTAAGGGAAAAATAAGAAAAAAATAAAAAATAAAAATAGGAAATCTTAACCTATTCTAACCTAACCCTTAGCCCAACCCTAAACCCAACCTAACCCTATCTCTTAGGATTCCTAGATTCTATTAAAATTCCTATTAAAATTCCTTAAGGAAAACCCTTAAGGAAAATAAAAAACCCAACCCTATACCTCACCCTATCTCTATAGGTTTAGGGTGGACTCTAGGGTTCGGGTTCGGGTTCGGGTTCGGGTTCGGGTTAGGGTTAGGGTTAGGGTTAGGGTTAGGGTTAGGGTTAGGGTTAGGGTTAGGGTTAGGGTTAGGGTTAGGGTTAGGGTTAGGGTTAGGGTT